>CM040635.1:7800000-8290334 GCA_022818045.1 Neotoxoptera formosana | reverse complement strand
AAAAAATTTTTCATCATATTTGAAAATTTAATGTGATTTTAATGATATGAACTACAGAAAAATCGTGTAAAAAGAACATTCTAAAATTGAATTTCAACTTTTTTACGTACCTCAAAAACAGTTAAAATCCAATACTTTTGTGAAAAAATAAATTTAATGACCAATATTGACATTCATCATATTTGAAATTTTGATGTGATTTTAATGATATAATCTAAAGAAAAATCGGGTAAATAGAACATTCTTAAAATTGAATTTCAACTTTTTTATGTACCTCAAAAACAGGTAAAAATACAAAATTTTTGTGAAAAATTCAATTTAATGACCAATATTGACATTCATCATATTTGAAATTTTGATGTGATTTTAATGATATGAACTACAGAAAAATTGGGTGAATAGAACATTCTTAAAATTTAATTTCAACTTTCTTATGTAACTCAAAAACAGGTAAAAATACAAAATTTTTGTGAAAAATTCAATTTAATGACCAATATTGACATTCATCATATTTAAAATTTTGATGTGATTTTATTGATATAATCTAAAGAAAAATCGGGTAAATAGAACATTCTTAAAATTGAATTTCAACTTTTTTATGTACCTCAAAAACAGCTTAAAATACAAAATTTTTGTGAAAAATTCAATTTAATGACCAATATTGACATTCATCATATTTGAAATTTTGATGTGATTTTAATGATATGACCTTAAGAAAAATCGGGTAAATAGAACATTCTTAAAAATGAATTTCAACTTTTTTATGTACCTCAAAAACAGCATCAAATACAAAATTTTTGTGAAAAATTCAATTTAATGACCAATATTGACATTCATCATATTTGAAATTTTGATGTGATTTTAATGATATGAACTACAGAAAAATCGGGTAAATAGAACATTCTTAAAATTGATTTTCAACTTTTTTTTGTACCTCAAAAACAGGTAAAAATACAAAATTTTTGTGAAAAATTCAATTTAATGACCAATATTGACATTCATCATATTTGAAATTTTGATGTGATTTTAATGATATGACCATCAGAAAAATCGGGTAAATAGAACATTCTTAAAATTGAATTTCAACTTTTTTATGTACCTCAAAAACAGGTAAAAATACAAAATTTTTGTGAAAAATTCAATTTAATGACCAATATTGACATTCATCATATTTGAAATTTTGATGTGATTTTAATGATATGAACTCCAGAAACATCGGGTTAATAGAACATTCATAAAATTGAATTTCAACTGTTTTACGTACCTCAAAAACAAGTGAAAATACAAAATTTTTGTGAAAAATTCAATTTAATGACCTTTATTGACATTCATCATATTTGAAATTTTGATGTGATTTTAATGATATGACCATCAGAAAAATCGGGTAAATAGAACATTCTTAAAATTGATTTTCAACTTTTTTTTGTACCTCAAAAACAGGTAAAAATACAAAATTTTTGTGAAAAATTCAATTTAATGACCAATATTGACATTCATCATATTTGAAATTTTGATGTGATTTTAATGATATGAACTACAGAAAAATCGGGTAAATAGAACATTCTTAAAATTGAATTTCAACTTTTTTATGTACCTCAAAAACAGGTTAAAATACAAAATTTTTGTGAAAAATTCAATTTAATGACCAATATTGACATTCATCATATTTGAAATTTTGATGTGATTTTAATGATATGACCATCAGAAAAATCGGGTAAATAGAACATTCTTAAAATTGAATTTCAACTGTTTTACGTACCTCAAAATCAGGTGAAAATACAAAATATATCTGAAATATTCAATTTAATGACCAATATTGACATTCATCATATTTGAAATTTTGATGTGATTTTAATGATATGACCATCAGAAAAATCGGGTAAATAGAACATTCTTAAAATTGATTTTCAACTTTTTTACGTACCTCAAAAACAGGATAAAATACAAAATTTTTGTGAAAAATTCAATTTAATGACCAATATTGACATTCATCATATTTGAAATTTTGATGTGATTTTAATGATATGAACTCCAGAAACATCGGGTAAATAGAACATTCTTAAAATTGAATTTCAACTTTTTTTTGTACCTCAAAAACAGGTTAAAATACAAAATTTTTGTGAAAAATTCAATTTAATGACCAATATTGACATTCATCATATTTGAAATTTTGATGTGATTTTAATGATATGACCTACAGAAACATCGGGTAAATAGAACATTCTTAAAATTGAATTTCAACTGTTTTACGTACCTCAAAAACAGGTAAAAATACAAAATTTTTGTGAAAAATTCAATTTAATGACCAATATTGACATTCATCATATTTGAAATTTTGATGTGATTTTAATGATATGACCATCAGAAAAATCGGGTAAATAGAACATTCTTAAAATTGAATTTCAACTGTTTTACGTACCTCAAAAACAAGTGAAAATACAAAATTTTTGTGAAAAATTTAATTTAATGACCAATATTGACATTCATCATATTTGAAATTTTGATGTGATTTTAATGATATGAACTACAGAAAAATCGGGTAAATAGAACATTCTTAAAATTGAATTTCAACTTTTATTTGTACCTCAAAAACAGGTAAAAATACAAAATTTTTGTGAAAAATTCAATTTAATGACCAATATTGACATTCATCATATTTGAAATTTTGATGTGATTTTAATGATATGACCATCAGAAAAATCGGGTAAATAGAACATTCTTAAAATTGAATTTCAACTGTTTTACGTACCTCAAAATCAGGTTAAAATACAAAATTGTTGTTAAAAATTCAATTTAATGACCAATATTGACATTCATCATATTTGAAATTTTGATGTGATTTTAATGATATGACCTACAGAAAAATCGGGTAAATAGAACATTCTTAAAATTGAATTTCAACTTTTTTTTGTACCTCAAAAACAGGTAAAAATACAAAATTTTTGTGAAAAATTCAATTTAATGACCAATATTGACATTCATCATATTTGAAATTTTGATGTGATTTTAATGATATGAACTACAGAAAAATCGGGTAAATAGAACATTCTTAAAATTGAATTTCAACTGTTTTACGTACCTCAAAAACAAGTGAAAATACAAAATTTTTGTGAAAAATTCAATTTAATGACCAATATTGACATTCATCATATTTGAAATTTTGATGTGATTTTAATGATATGACCTACAGAAAAATCGGGTAAATAGAACATTCTTAAAATTGATTTTCAACTTTTTTTTGTACCTCAAAAACAGGTAAAAATACAAAATTTTTGTGAAAAATTCAATTTAATGACCAATATTGACATTCATCATATTTGAAATTTTGATGTGATTTTAATGATATGACCATCAGAAAAATCGGGTAAATAGAACATTCTTAAAATTGAATTTCAACTGTTTTACGTACCTCAAAAACAAGTGAAAATACAAAATTTTTGTGAAAAATTCAATTTAATGACCAATATTGACATTCATCATATTTGAAATTTTGATGTGATTTTAATGATATGAACTACAGAAAAATCGGGTAAATAGAACATTCTTAAATTCAATTTCAACTTTTTCATTTACCTCAAAATCAGGTTAATATACAAAATTTTTGTGAAAAATTCAATTTAATGACCAATATTGACATTCATCATATTTGAAATTTTGATGTGATTTTAATGATATGACCATCAGAAAAATCGGGTAAATAGAACATTCTTAAAATTGAATTTCAACTTTTTTTTGTACCTCAAAAACAGGTAAAAATACAAAATTTTTGTGAAAAATTCAATTTAATGACCAATATTGACATTCATCATATTTGAAATTTTGATGTGATTTTAATGATATGAACTACATTAAAATCGATTAAATGGAACATTCATAAAATTGAATTTCAACTGTTTAAAATACAAAATTTTTGTGAAAAATTCAATTTAATGACCAATATTGACATTCATCATATTTGAAATTTTGATGTGATTTTAATGATATGAACTACAGAAAAATCGGGTAAATAGAACATTCTTAAAATTGAATTTCAACTGTTTTATGTACCTCAAAAACAGGTTAAAATACAAAATTGTTAAGAAAAAATTCAATTTAATGACCAATATTGACATTCATCATATTTGAAATTTTGATGTGATTTAAATGCAATGATTTACAGAATCAATAGGTAAATAGAACATTCTTAAAATTGAATTTCAACTTCTTTATGTACCTCAAAAACAGGTGAAAATACAAAATTTTTGTGAAAAATTCAATTTAATGACCAATATTGACATTCATCATATTTGAAATTTTGATGTGATTTCAATGATATGACCTACAAAAACATCGGGTAAATAGAACATTCTTAAAATTGAATTTCAACTTTTTTTTGTACCTCAAAAACAGGTAAAAATACAAAATTTTTGTGAAAAATTCAATTTAATGACCAAATTTGACGTTCATCATATTTGAAATTTTGATGTGATTTTAATGATATGACCATCAGAAAAATCGGGTTAATAGAACATTCTTAAAATTGAATTTCAACTGTTTTACGTACCTCAAAATCAGGTTAAAATACAAAATTTTTGTGAAAAATTCAATTTAATGACCAATATTGACATTCATCATATTTGAAATTTTAGTGTGATTTTAATGATATGAACTACAGAAAAATCGGGTAAATAGAACATTCTTAAAATTGAATTTCAACTGTTTTACGTACCTCAAAAACAAGTTAAAATACAAAATTTTTGTGAAAAATTCAATTTAATGACCAATATTGACATTCATCATATTTGAAATTTTGATGTGATTTTAATGATATGATCTACAGAAACATCAGGTAAATAAAACATTCTTAAAATTGAATTTCAACTTTTTTTTGTACCTCAAAAACAGGTAAAAATACAAAATTTTTGTGAAAAATTCAATTTAATGACCTTTATTGACATTCATCATATTTGAAATTTTAGTGTGATTTTAATGATATGAACTACAGAAAAATCGGGTAAATAGAACATTCTTAAAATTGAATTTCAACTGTTTTACGTACCTCAAAATCAGGTTAAAATACAAAATTTTTGTGAAAAATTCAATTTAATGACCAATATTGACATTCATCATATTTGAAATTTTGATGTGATTTTAATGATATGAACTACAGAAAAATCGGGTAAATAGAACATTCTTAAAATTGAATTTCAACTGTTTTACGTACCTCAAAAACAAGTGAAAATACAAAATTTTTGTGAAAAATTCAATTTAATGACCAATATTGACATTCATCATATTTGAAATTTTGATGTGATTTTAATGATATGACCATCAGAAAAATCGGGTAAATAGAACATTCTTAAAATTGATTTTCAACTTTTTTTTGTACCTCAAAAACAGGTAAAAATACAAAATTTTTGTGAAAAATTCAATTTAATGACTAATATTGACATTCATCATATTTGAAATTTTGATGTGATTTTAATGATATGAACTCCAGAAACATCGGGTAAATAGAACATTCTTAAAATTGATTTTCAACTTTTTTTTGTACCTCAAAAACAGGTAAAAATACAAAATTTTTGTGAAAAATTCAATTTAATGACTAATATTGACATTCATCATATTTGAAATTTTGATGTGATTTTAATGATATGAACTACAGAAAAATCGGGTAAATAGAACATTCTTAAAATTGAATTTCAACTGTTTTATGTACCTCAAAAACAGCTTAAAATACAAATTTTTTGTGAAAAATTCAATTTAATGACCAATATTGACATTCATCATATTTGAAATTTTGATGTGATTTTAATGATATGACCATCAGAAAAATCGGGTAAATAGAACATTCTTAAAATTGATTTTCAACTTTTTTTTGTACCTCAAAAACAGGTAAAAATACAAAATTTTTGTGAAAAATTCAATTTAATGACCAATATTGACATTCATCATATTTGAAATTTTGATGTGATTTTAATGATATGAACTCCAGAAACATCGGGTTAATAGAACATTCATAAAATTGAATTTCAACTGTTTTACGTACCTCAAAAACAAGTGAAAATACAAAATTTTTGTGAAAAATTCAATTTAATGACCAATATTGACATTCATCATATTTGAAATTTTGATGTGATTTTAATGATATGACCATCAGAAAAATCGGGTAAATAGAACATTCTTAAAATTGAATTTCAACTTTTTTTTGTACCTCAAAAACAGGTAAAAATACAAAATTTTTGTGAAAAATTCAATTTAATGACCAATATTGACATTCATCATATTTGAAATTTTGATGTGATTTTAATGATATGAACTACAGAAAAATCGGGTAAATAGAACATTCTTAAAATTGAATTTCAACTGTTTTACGTACCTCAAAATCAGGTTAAAATACAAAATATATCTGAAATATTCAATTTAATGACCAATATTGACATTCATCATATTTGAAATTTTGATGTGATTTTAATGATATGAACTACAGAAAAATCGGGTAAATAGAACATTCTTAAAATTGAATTTCAACTGTTTTATGTACCTCAAAAACAGGTTAAAATACAAAATTTTTGTGAAAAATTCAATTTAATGACCAATATTGACATTCATCATATTTGAAATTTTGATGTGATTTTAATGATATGAACTACAGAAAAATCGGGTAAATAGAACATTCTTAAAATTGAATTTCAACTGTTTTATGTACCTCAAAAACAGGTTAAAATACACAATTTTTGTGAAAAATTCAATTTAATGACCAATATTGACATTCATCATATTTGAAATTTTGATGTGATTTTAATGATATGAACTACAGAAAAATCGGGTAAATAGAACATTCTTAAAATTGAATTTCAACTGTTTTACGTACCTCAAAATCAGGTGAAAATACAAAATTTTTGTGAAATATTCAATTTAATGACCAATATTGACATTCATCATATTTGAAATTTTGATGTGATTTTAATGATATGATCATTAGAAAAATCAGATAAATAGAACATTCTTAAAATTGAATTTCAACTTTTTTTTGTACCTCAAAAACAGGTAAAAATACAAAATTTTTGTGAAAAATTCAATTTAATGACCAATATTGACATTCATCATATTTGAAATTTTGATGTGATTTTAATGATATGACCATCAGAAAAATCGGGTAAATAGAACATTCTTAAAATTGAATTTCAACTGTTTTACGTACCTCAAAATCAGGTGAAAATACAAAATTTTTGTGAAAAATTCAATTTAATGACCTTTATTGACATTCATCATATTTGAAATTTTAGTGTGATTTTAATGATATGAACTACAGAAAAATCGGGTAAATAGAACATTCTTAAAATTGAATTTCAACTGTTTTACGTACCTCAAAAACATGTGAAAATACAAAATTTTTGTGAAAAATTCAATTTAATGACCAATATTGACATTCATCATATTTGAAATTTTGATGTGATTTTAATGATATGACCATCAGAAAAATCGGGTAAATAGAACATTCTTAAAATTGAATTTCAACTTTTTTTTGTACCTCAAAAACAGGTAAAAATACAAAATTTTTGTGAAAAATTCAATTTAATGACCTTTATTGACATTCATCATATTTGAAATTTTGATGTGATTTTAATGATATGAACTACAGAAAAATCGGGTAAATAGAACATTCTTAAAATTGAATTTCAACTGTTTTATGTACCTCAAAATCAGGTTAAAATACAAAATTGTTGTTAAAAATTCAATTTAATGACCAATATTAACATTCATCATATTTGAAATTTTGATGTGATTTTAATGGTATGACCTACAAAAACATCGGGTAAATAGAACAATCTTAAAATTGAATTTCAACTGTTTTACGTACCTCAAAAACAAGTGAAAATACAAAATTTTTGTGAAAAATTCAATTTAATGACCAATATTGACATTCATCATATTTGAAATTTTGATGTGATTTTAATGATATGACCATCAGAAAAATCGGGTAAATAGAACATTCTTAAAATTGATTTTCAACTTTTTTTTGTACCTCAAAAACAGGTAAAAATACAAAATTTTTGTGAAAAATTCAATTTAATGACCAATATTGACATTCATCATATTTGAAATTTGATGTGATTTTAATGATATGAACTCCAGAAACATCGGGTTAATAGAACATTCATAAAATTGATTTTCAACTTTTTTTTGTACCTCAAAAACAGGTAAAAATACAAAATTTTTGTGAAAAATTCAATTTAATGACCAATATTGACATTCATCATATTTGAAATTTTGATGTGATTTTAATGATATGACCTACAAAAACATCGGGTAAATAGAACATTCTTAAAATTGAATTTCAACTGTTTTACGTACCTCAAAATCAGGTTAAAATACAAAATATATCTGAAATATTCAATTTAATGACCAATATTGACATTCATCATATTTGAAATTTTGATGTGATTTTAATGATATGACCATCAGAAAAATCGGGTAAATAGAACATTCTTAAAATTGATTTTCAACTTTTTTTTGTACCTCAAAAACAGGTAAAAATACAAAATTTTTGTGAAAAATTCAATTTAATGACCAATATTGACATTCATCATATTTGAAATTTTGATGTGATTTTAATGATATGAACTCCAGAAACATCGGGTTAATAGAACATTCATAAAATTGAATTTCAACTGTTTTACGTACCTCAAAAACAAGTGAAAATACAAAATTTTTGTGAAAAATTCAATTTAATGACCAATATTGACATTCATCATATTTGAAATTTTGATGTGATTTTAATGATATGAACTACAGAAAAATCGGGTAAATAGAACATTCTTAAAATTGAATTTCAACTGTTTTACGTACCTCAAAATCAGGTTAAAATACAAATTTTTTCGGAAATATTCAATTTAATGACCAATATTGACATTCATCATATTTGAAATTTTGATGTGGTTTTAATGATATGAACTACAGAAAAATCGTGTAAAAAGAACATTCTTAAAATTGAATTTCAACTGTTTTACGTACCTCAAAAACAAGTGAAAATACAAAATTTTTGTGAAAAATTCAATTTAATGACCAATATTGACATTCATCATATTTGAAATTTTGATGTGATTTTAATGATATGAACTACAGAAAAATCGGGTAAATAGAACATTCTTAAAATTGATTTTCAACTTTTTTTTGTACCTCAAAAACAGGTAAAAATACAAAATTTTTGTGAAAAATTCAATTTAATGACCAATATTGACATTCATCATATTTGAAATTTTGATGTGATTTTAATGATATGACCATCAGAAAAATCGGGTAAATAGAACATTCTTAAAATTGATTTTCAACTTTTTTTTGTACCTCAAAAACAGGTAAAAATACAAAATTTTTGTGAAAAATTCAATTTAATGACCAATATTGACATTCATCATATTTGAAATTTTGATGTGATTTTAATGATATGAACTACAGAAAAATCGTGTAAATAGAACATTCTTAAAATTGAATTTCAACTGTTTTACGTACCTCAAAAACAGGTTAAAATACAAAATTTTTGTGAAAAATTCAATTTAATGACCATTATTGACATTCATCATATTTGAAATTTTGATGTGATTTTAATGATATGACCTACAGAAACATCGGGTAAATAGAACATTCTTAAAATTGATTTTCAACTTTTTTTTGTACCTCAAAAACAGGTAAAAATACAAAATTTTTGTGAAAAATTCAATTTAATGACTAATATTGACATTCATCATATTTGAAATTTTAGTGTGATTTTAATGATATGAACTACAGAAAAATCGGGTAAATAGAACATTCTTAAAATTGAATTTCAACTGTTTTACGTACCTCAAAAACAGGTTAAAATACAAAATTTTTGTGAAAAATTCAATTTAATGACCAATATTGACATTCATCATATTTGAAATTTTGATGTGATTTTAATGATATGACCATTAGAAAAATCAGGTAAATAGAACATTCTTAAAATTGATTTTCAACTTTTTTTTGTACCTCAAAAACAGGTAAAAATACAAAATTTTTGTGAAAAATTCAATTTAATGACCAATATTGACATTCATCATATTTGAAATTTTGATGTGATTTTAATGATATGAACTCCAGAAACATCGGGTTAATAGAACATTCATAAAATTGAATTTCAACTGTTTTACGTACCTCAAAAACAAGTGAAAATACAAAATTTTTGTGAAAAATTCAATTTAATGACCTTTATTGACATTCATCATATTTGAAATTTTGATGTGATTTTAATGATATGACCATCAGAAAAATCGGGTAAATAGAACATTCTTAAAATTGATTTTCAACTTTTTTTTGTACCTCAAAAACAGGTAAAAATACAAAATTTTTGTGAAAAATTCAATTTAATGACCAATATTGACATTCATCATATTTGAAATTTTGATGTGATTTTAATGATATGAACTACAGAAAAATCGGGTAAATAGAACATTCTTAAAATTGAATTTCAACTGTTTTACGTTCCTCAAAAACAGGTTAAAATACAAAATTTTTGTGAAAAATTCAATTTAATGACCAATATTGACATTCATCATATTTGAAATTTTGATGTGATTTTAATGATATGACCTAAAGAAAAATCGGGTAAATAGAACATTCTTAAAATTGAATTTCAACTGTTTTACCTACCTCAAAAACAGGTTAAAATACAAAATTTTTGTGAAAAATTCAATTTAATGACCAATATTGACATTCATCATATTTGAAATTTTGATGTGATTTTAATGATATGACCATCAGAAAAATCGGGTAAATAGAACATTCTTAAAATTGAATTTCAACTTTTTTATGTACCTCAAAAACAGGTTAAAATACAAAATTTTTGTGAAAAATTCAATTTAATGACCAATATTGACATTCATCATATTTGAAATTTTGATGTGATTTAATGATATGATCTAAAGATAAATCGGGTAAATAGAACATTCTTAAAATTGAATTTCAACTTTTTTTTGTACCTCAAAAACAGATAAAAATACAAAATTTTTTTGAAAAATGCAATGTTGTTAAGAAAAAATTCAATTTAATGACCAATATTGACATTCATCATATTTGAAATTTTGATGTGATTTTAATGATATGAACTACAGAAAAATCGGGTAAATAGAACATTCTTAAAATTGAATTTCAACTGTTTTACGTACCTCAAAAACAGGTTAAAATACAAAATTTTTGTGAAAAATTCAATTTAATGACCAATATTGACATTCATCATATTTGAAATTTTGATGTGATTTTAATGATATGACCATCAGAAAATCGGGTAAATAGAACATTCTTAAAATTGAATTTCAACTGTTTTACGTTCCTCAAAATCAGGTTAATATACAAAATTTTTGTGAAAAATTCAATTTAATGACCAATATTGACATTCATCATATTTGAAATTTTGATGTGATTTCAATGACATGACCTACAAAAACATCGGGTAAATAGAACATTCATAAAATTGAATTTCAACTTCTTATGTACCTCAAAAACAGGTAAAAATACAAAATTTTTGAGAAAAATTCAATTTAATGACCAATATTGACATTCATCATATTTGAAATTTTGATGTGATTTTAATGATATGACCATCAGAAAAATCGGGTAAATAGAACATTCTTAAAATTGAATTTCAACTGTTTTACGTACCTCAAAATCAGGTGAAAATACAAAATTTTTGTGAAAAATTCAATTTAATGACCAATATTGACATTCATCATATTTGAAATTTTGATGTGATTTCAATGATATGACCTACAGAAACATCGGGTAAATAGAACATTCTTAAAATTGATTTTCAACTTTTTTTTGTACCTCAAAAACAGGTAAAAATACAAAATTTTTGTGAAAAATTCAATTTAATGACCTTTATTGACATTCATCATATTTGAAATTTTGATGTGATTTTAATGATATGAACTACAGAAAAATCGGGTAAATAGAACATTCTTAAAATTGAATTTCAACTGTTTTACGTACCTCAAAAACAAGTGAAAATACAAAATTTTTGTGAAAAATTCAATTTAATGACCAATATTGACATTCATCATATTTGAAATTTTGATGTGATATTAATGATATGACCTACAAAAACATCGGGTAAATAGAACATTCATAAAATTGAATTTCAACTTCTTTTGTACCTCAAAAACAGGTAAAAATACAAAATTTTTGTGAAAAATTCAATTTAATGACCAATATTGACATTCATCATATTTGAAATTTTGATGTGATTTTAATGATATGACCATCAGAAAAATCGGGTAAATAGAACATTCTTAAAATTGAATTTCAACTGTTTTACGTACCTCAAAATCAGGTGAAAATACAAAATTTTTGTGAAAAATTCAATTTAATGACCAATATTGACATTCATCATATTTGAAATTTTGATGTGATTTTAATGGTATGACCTACAGAAACATCGGGTAAATAGAACATTCTTAAAATTGATTTTCAACTTTTTTTTGTACCTCAAAAACAGGTAAAAATACAAAATTTTTGTGAAAAATTCAATTTAATGACCAATATTGACATTCATCATATTTGAAATTTTGATGTGATTTTAATGATATGACCATCAGAAAAATCGGGTAAATAGAACATTCTTAAAATTGAATTTCAACTGTTTTACGTACCTCAAAAACAAGTGAAAATACAAAATTTTTGTGAAAAATTCAATTTAATGACCAATATTGACATTCATCATATTTGAAATTTTGATGTGATATTAATGATATGACCTACAAAAACATCGGGTAAATAGAACATTCATAAAATTGAATTTCAACTTTTTTTTGTACCTCAAAAACAGGTAAAAATACAAAATTTTTGTGAAAAATTCAATTTAATGACCTTTATTGACATTCATCATATTTGAAACGTTGATGTGATTTTAATGATATGAACTACAAAAAAATCGGGTAAATAGAACATTCATAAAATTGAATTTCAACTGTTTTATGTACCTCAAAAACAGGTTAAAATACAAAATTTTTGTGAAAAATTCAATTTAATGACCAATATTGACATTCATCATATTTGAAATTTTGATGTGATTTTAATGATATGACCTACAAAAACATCGGGTAAATAGAACATTCTTAAAATTGAATTTCAACTGTTTTACGTACCTCAAAATCAGGTGAAAATACAAAATTTTTGTGAAAAATTCAATTTAATGACCAATATTAACATTCATCATATTTGAAATTTTGATGTGATTTTAATGGTATGACCTACAGAAACATCAAATAAATAGAACATTCATAAAATTGAATTTCAACTTCTTATGTACCTCAAAAACAGGTAAAAATACAAAATTTTTGTGAAAAATTCAATTTAATGACCAATATTGACATTCATCATATTTGAAATTTTGATGTGATTTTAATGATATGACCATCAGAAAAATCGGGTAAATAGAACATTCTTAAAATTGAATTTCAACTGTTTTACGTACCTCAAAATCAGGTGAAAATACAAAATTTTTGTGAAAAATTCAATTTAATGACCTTTATTGACATTCATCATATTTGAAATTTTAGTGTGATTTTAATGATATGAACTACAGAAAAATCGGGTAAATAGAACATTCTTAAAATTGAATTTCAACTGTTTTACGTACCTCAAAAACAAGTGAATATACAAAATTTTTGTGAAAAATTCAATTTAATGACCAATATTGACATTCATCATATTTGAAATTTTGATGTGATTTCAATGATATGACCTACAAAAACATCGGGTAAATAAAACAATCTTAAAATTGAATTTCAACTTTTTTTTGTACCTCAAAAACAGGTAAAAATACAAAATTTTTGTGAAAAATTCAATTTAATGACCTTTATTGACATTCATCATATTTAAAAATTTGATGTGATTTTAATGATATGAACTACAGAAAAATCGGGTAAATAGAACATTCTTAAAATTGAATTTCAACTGTTTTATGTACCTCAAAATCAGGTTAAAATACAAAATTTTTGAGAAAAATTCAATTTAATGACCAATATTGACATTCATCATATTTGAAATTTTGATGTGATTTTAATGGTATGACCTACAAAAACATCGGGTAAATAGAACAATCTTAAAATTGAATTTCAACTGTTTTACGTACCTCAAAAACATGTGAAAATACAAAATTTTTGTGACAAATTCAATTTAATGACCAATATTGACATTCATCTTATTTGAAATTTTGATGTGATTTTAATGATATGACCATCAGAAAAATCGGGTAAATAGAACATTCTTAAAATTGATTTTCAACTTTTTTTTGTACCTCAAAAACAGGTTAAAATACAAAATTTTTGTGAAAAATTCAATTTAATGACCAAATTTGAAATTCATCATATTTGAAATTTTGATGTGATTTCAATGATATGACCTACAAAAACATCGGGTAAATAGAACATTCTTAAAATTGAATTTCAACTTTTTTTTGTACCTCAAAAACAGGTAAAAATACAAAATATTTGTGAAATATTCAATTTAATGACCAATATTGACATTCATCATATTTGAAATTTTGATGTGATTTCAATGGTATGACCTACAAAAACATCGGGTAAATAAAACAATCATAAAATTGAATTTCAACTGTTTTACGTACCTCAAAATCAGGTTAAAATACAAATTTTTTCTGAAATATTCAATTTAATGACTAATATTGACATTCATCATATTTGAAATTTTGATGTGATTTTAATGATATGACCTACAGAAACATCGGGTAAATAGAACATTCTTATAATTGAATTTCAACTTTTTTGTGTACCTCAAAAACAGGTAAAAATACAATATTTTTGTGAAAAATTCAAATTAATGACCAATATTAACATTCATCATATTTGAAATTTTGATGTGATTTTAATGGTATGACCTACAGAAACATCGGGTTAATAGAACATTCATAAAATTGAATTTCAACTTTTTTTTGTACCTCAAAAACAGGTAAAAATACAAAATTTTTTTGAAAAATTTAATTTAATGACTAATATTGACATTCATCATATTTGAAATTTTGATGTGATTTCAATGATATGACCTACAGAAACATCAGGTAAATATAACATTCTTAAAATTGAATTTCAACTGTTTTACGTACCTCAAAAACAGGTAAAAATACAAAATTTTTTTGAAAAATTTAATTTAATGACTAATATTGACATTCATCATATTTGAAATTTTGATGTGATTTCAATGATATGACCTACAGAAACATCAGGTAAATATAACATTCTTAAAATTGAATTTCAACTGATTTATGTATCTCAAAAACAGGTTAAAATACAAAATTTTTGTGAAAAATTCAATTTAATGACCAATATTGACATTCATCATATTTGAAATTTTAATGTGATTTTAATGATATGAACTACAGAAATATCAGGTAAATAGAACATTCTTAAAATTGAATTTCAATTTTTTTATGTACCTCAAAAACAGATAAAAATACAAAATTTTTTTGAAAAATTCAATTTAATGACCAATATTGACATTCATCATATTTGAAATTTTGATGTGATTTTAATGATATGAACTATAGAAAAATCGGGTGAATAGAACATTCTTAAAATTGAATTTCAACTGTTTTATGTACCTCAAAAACAGGTTAAAATACAAAATTTTTGTGAAAAATTCAATTTAATGACCAATATTGACATTCATCATATTTGAAATTTTGATGTGATTTTAATGATATGATTTACAAAAGAATCGGGTAAATATAACATTCTTAAAATTGAATTTTAACTTTTTATATGATATCATTTTAAATAGTAAGTATAGTTATAAATTATAATTATAATATTTATAAGTTATATTCTTATAACATAATTGTCCGGGTTTCCCTAAACGCTGTCGACTGAAAAATGTGTCCCCTCCCAACCCACCACCAAACTCACACACTCGACAGTGGTCTCTGTTGATTGTTGAATGGAATAATAGAATTACTGTTTTGCGATTAGAACGATTTGCATATTTCCTGTTTTCAATCGGGTGATGACAGTTGGGTTTTTTAATCGATACTTTATAATAATCTTGACATTTCTCTTAGTTAATTATTATTTTTTTTTCCGATGATACAATTTAGATGTCACGGCGTTATGGATAGGCATTTTTGCTACACCAATGCCGCGTGGTTGCGGTTTTAAAGTTTCTCGTCGCAGTAAATTGACGTAATTTATAAAATATATTATTATATTATCAATAGCTAAATTATTAATATATAATATCAATAACTTGGCCGCCGCGGACTGTGACATTGTACAATAATAATATCCTAGTGGTCCGCGATAGATTAGAAAACCTTCTCCGTATGAGTACCAGAATATAATACAGCATGAATGTGAAATAAGTGTAAACTCTAAATTATTATTTTTTTTTATTATTGTTCTCAGGTTACATTGGTTACAAAGGCCAATGAAAGTTATAATTGTTTTTTTTTTTTTTTTTTTAATAGACATTTATAGTTTATAGATAATAACGTAGAACATTTGAAAATAATACGGTATTTGCAGTAGTTTTACAATAGGGGCAGTTGCGATTCTTATCATCTAGATTTGATCGAACAAGTCAATTTTTTTAAGAAAGTATCGAGCATATACTGTTGATATTTTTTGCGCTGGGACCTAAAACTACATCTATGTTGGTCAGGAAGTCAAGCTTTTTGATAATATCTTCTTCGTATTTGTGGCATTCGGTTATCAAGTGCTCGACTGTAAGGTTGACGCTGCAGGTTGAGCACTACATGGGTGGTTCTTCTTTGGCTGTTAGGAACCTATAGTTTTTCCTCGTGTGCACACACACCCGGATACGATTGATAACTATTTCTTCTCTTAAACTCTATATTATTATATAGTATACATTTATCATGAAAAATCAACGACCGGTGCACACTCGAAAACAACAGCATCCGACCGATAATTGGCCGACACTGAAAACAAGCGCATTTCCGTGTACGAAAAACAAACACCTCTCAGACACGGAACTGTTTTCATTAGCTCGAGCGTCGATTTTTCTCGAGTTATAATATTATTATTATTTTTATCTCACAGCCCACGCGTGGATATTAATTACCACACGATTTCGACGGGACGATACAAAAGTTGTTTTTGATTTTTACTTATTAGGTACGTGCGTGCTAGAGTCTCACGTTGTTCTAATTTAATTGTTATCGGATATATTGTGCGCACGCTGTTACGATGATTTTGTAATCGGATTGTACGAACAGAAAAAGAAAAATTAAACGTACACGCCTCCGGGATACTGATTAAAGATATTTTCGAATTGAAAAGAAAGTGTGTGCGAGTAGGAGATGGCCTGCCAAGAGAGCGCTGGGCAATCGATACGAGGGATAATGTTAAGCTTTACCCGCCGCCGAGTTGTTTGAAAACTTCGATTGGAGGGCGAAAAAAAACCGTACGTTTGATTTTCCAATTATCAAATAATAATTCAGACGACTGAGCCTCCTACATTCAATTCGCTCAAATGTGAGCGAATAAAAAAACTAAGAAATACCTAAACGACCGGTTGGGTTAATATATATAACCAGGTAGCTGGTATATTATTAGTTGTAGTTGTTATACAATATTATGATATAAATAAATAAATAATAAATAATAATATTACGTGATTTAGGTGCGAAGTGATAATAATAATTGCACCCGATCCGATTTTATTCGATAAATTGACCAGAAAGCTATTGTATAATATTATTATATCCTATCAATAAACATAACTAAAATATAATTTTTTTATATAAACAATAATATATATCGACGGTCAGAGTTCGGTCAATGACGAACGTGAATCGTTATCTATTTACAATAAAAGTCGGTATATTATTTTAAAAGTTAGTGTATAGATATTATGCGTCTGCTCTTACAAGGTATAAAATCATAATTCAAAAATCCAAAAACAAAGTCGAAGAATTTCGGAAAAATAAGAAGTTGACTGCTGTTTTTATTTCCACTCGAGATTTTGATTTTTTTTCCCTCTCGCATCAGCTGCAGTAATCAGTATACAGTCGTTGTAATAATTTATAATATCTATTGCGCGAGGTTCTCGATTTCTTCGAACTGCGATTTGCGAGTAATTTAATAATTATTATTTATCGCCCCGTACACCCACACGACTAAATGCTGTGTTCAATTTTTCGAATCAGTACACGGTGCGACTTATTCATATTTCAGCGAACCGTAAATTCACTTGTTTGCGTTATATATTGTAGTTTCAAACGAATCGTGTAAATGATCATTGTAACACTGTTCCGTGAGACATTGTGTTTGCGGAATGTCTGAGGAAATGTAATTGAAATTTTAATGCAATATGCCAACTCCACGTGTAGGTACCTGTGTACGGGGTTTTAGTTTAATATATGAAATTTTATCAACGAGCGTTCAGATAAAATCTAAACTAGATTAACTAAAGAGTAAAGTGTTATATGAGAGCTCATTGGCAAAAACCAACTGTTCGTAATACCCAAGTATCACTAATTATAGCAGTGTTTCCCGATCTATGGACACATTTTTTATGGTTCTCCAGTTCAGAACGAATGAAAGATCATACTCGCGTCTTTGATAATATATCTTATATCTATAGTATATAATAATACTATATTTAATATTTTAATTATAAAAATATGAACAATTTAACGGTGTTCCACACCATTACACTACGATGCGTAGATATCAATTTCAATTTTTTTTTAGTAAAGTTTGTATTATATTTTTATCTTATCGGTATATGACTAGCTAATGAGACTGTCAATGTGGTATCGGTCGATTGTCCATACGGTTAAGCAATAAACAGAACATTGTGACTTCGGGAGTAGGCGCGAACGAACGAAGTTATAGTTTGCGATTAGACACTCATTTTTATTTATATTAAGTTTATTTTTTAATGGATAAATTTATTGTTCGTAAAATCGCTTACAATCAAAATGATTATTAAGAATTCTATATTATCTTTTTTTTGGTTTTGTGGGAGGGGGGTTAGCCAGGGGAAGGTTGCGTAACCAATAAGCAGTAAATTCATGGGTTTCCATTACAAAAAGGTTGGACAACACTGACTTCACTGACTTATAGGTTATAGCTGGTATAAGTAGTTTTGAAGGAACGTTAATTTGGACGTCTCTATTGTATATAAAAACATATAAAATGGTTATCAACATATTTATTCTAATATGCATTGTTTTAGGTATTAACCATGTTTCAAGATACATTCATTTTTATAACACCGACCGTTTAATTTTAAATGTTATTGGTTTATAGTTCAAAATGTTAATACACGATAGTTAAAAAATTTAATTAAAACAAAAACACACATCGTTGAAAAACGAACGACATTTAAAATTAAACGGTCGGTATTATAAAAATTAATTTACGAAAAACTGTTAATACTAAATAATATTATGCTTAGTAAACAATATGGAGTGTGGTTTTATTTTAATTTAGTTTTTTAATTGTTGTGTATTAATGTACGCGTGATTGCGAGTATCAATTCATTTTTTTATACTCGAATATTGTCAATATTGCGGCTAGGGTTCTTTTAAAAGTCACTTTTCTTCAATCATGTATAATTTAAGGGACATTATACAAGTACATTGTAACTATATTATTGTAATGTAATAGTATTCCGCTTAACTTAGTTTATAAAATATAATATTATACAAGGAAGGTTCGAATAATGTCAAGTGGCTGGAGTCTATAACGTTTTTTAAATATAAATAAATAACAATACAATTATTAATACGAGTTGTAAAATTCGACCGATAAAATTGTAGTATGTTATATATTATAAATACTACATTTTGATGAAAAGAAAACTAACTATAATATTATTACGATGTTATAACAATGAAAACGGAGAAGTTTTTATAATAAATTATGTGGGGGAAATGAAATTAACTCTGCTCGGAACAGTTTTAAAAAGTGATATTATTGTAAGCTGCACAGATGAAATTATCATAATATAAAAACATTCTTTTAAAATTTCATTATAATAAATTGTTCAAAAACAACAAAGATCGACGTGTTAAGTAAAATTCATGTAGGGCGCAATTTTTATATTATATAAATATTAAAAATTATAATATATATATATATAAATTGCCAAGGGCGCACATAAAGCTAGTTACGGCAATGAGTAGCATAATATAGTAGACACGATAAAATTCTGAGAATGATACGTATTTAAATCTACTCAAATTGGCCTGTTCTCATATTATATATTATAATATACTTGTCAGTGGGGGTCAAACAACACGAAGGGAGGTGAGGAGGACATATCACCCCCTTTTTCCAATAATCGTTAACTTTCAACCGCGATTTATGTTTAAAATAATGATCAAATAGGGCATGTTAAAAACAAAATCAGCTAAATCCATTCTCCACGACAAAGTCATTTGTCTGCCACTGCAGATGAATGTCACATAATATTCATCGTGAGCAATTGTAAAGATTTCAAAATCCTCAATACTTAAAAAACTCTTTTTTTGTTCTTAGTTAAATCTTGAATCTAGTTAAGCTTGAATATAATTCAATTGTATGGTCTCCTTTACTGAAATAAGCAAATACAATGTGCATTGAAAAAGTTCAAAATCGCATTCTTCGTTTCGTGTCTTTTAAAATATGTAATAATTTTACTATACCTACGTGTATCTTATTATAGTCTTATCAACCATTGTTAACTACATATTTTAATATCCACAGTTTACCTGACAGAAGGAAAGGAAATTATCTAAAATGTTCGTTCAAACTACTACCTAAATGGATTTATTATAATATTTTGTCTTGAACTGTTAAGTTTTTTTTTAAATTTTCTTGTTCCTTGATTTAGAACTAGAGAACATCAATCATAACTACATTCTACTTAAGCAAACCTAAAACTTATATATGCACTAATGCGATGTCCGTCACAAATGATGAACAAATTGATTTTTTAAATTTTAGTTATGTCGATTTTATCAATATATATGTTAAAAAAAAAAACTATAACTAATACTATACCTACTACTAATATCTTTTGAGATATCCACTCACAAACTTTAATGCCGCTTCAAAAAAATTAGCTCTCCAAGCCACCGCTGAAGCGCCTATACAACGTGTATGACGTGACAAGCTTTCTAAAATTGATGTGAAGATATCGTTCGCGTGACCATAAACAACCTCCGCTGACCGGAAATCACGACACCGATCGTCGTAGAACGACGGTAGCGAAGCACTTGTTTTACTATGAAGTGACTATTATAAATGAGTACTAGCCCACCAATAATATTTTTTCACGTATTGAAGAGCCAACCCACACACTACCTCCACCACTTGTAAAATCCGATATTCACAAAAATTCGTAAATTATAAACGAGCCTGTCACTGCTGTCAGATGACCACCCTCGATTTTTATACAGAGCGGTCGCTTCAAAAAAAAAATATATAAAAATAGCTATCCACGCCGTCTCCCCAAGCGTCCCCAACACACGAGTATGACGCGACAGGCTTTCTAAAATTGATGTGAAGATATCGTTCGCGCGAGTCCATAAACAACCGCCGCGGACCGGAAATCGCGTCCCCGACCGTCGCACGACGACGACGGTATAATGGCGTACCGATTCGGCAGGATGTGCGGCGCGAATATACTTTGCGGGATTTTCCGGTCGGCGAAAAAGAAAAAAAAAGAGAAACCTAGTCGGACGTCCCCGGAGACGCAGACGACTCGGCCGAGAAACAAACGACGCCGCGATTCGTATATTATTATATTGATGTCGAATGTCTCGCGACGGCGTTCTGGAAAATGTACCGTTTCTCGACGTCTGCGAGCAGGAAATGGCTCGGCATAACTCGATCGGTCGTCGGTGGTTTTTCAAATGATAATAATTTATAATAAAGGCAAATATCGTGTAGCGTATTACGCGTATCCGCCGCCGTCAAGGTCGCACAGTCGTCAAACGAAACGGAATTATTCATTTTTTTTTTTGGCATCGATTGTACGTTATCGATTTCATCTTTCGAAGCACAATATTTTTCTGAACCTATACAATTTAAACTTATAGTTAATACCGTTTAGCACCTAAAAAATCGTAAGAAATAATATTAATATCGTCCTGTTTACAAATAGATAGTGATAAACAATACTCATCCGCCGGCCGTTATTTTTAAAATATAAATAATAAAAAAATATCATCTCTATATAATAATAATAATATGACGTATAAATGTATAATATACATTCGAAACTGATATCCCGGCGCATGCAAAGCACGGTTTACTCGCATCCGAAATCAGTATTCTTTTAGAAATATTTCAAGTGAAGGGGGAGGAGGGGCGGTTTCGCGGCGCAGCTGAAGGGTCAACAATGATACTTTTTCCTCCCCGAGAAAAACATTGTGAGTCAGTAAAAAAAAAAGCTCCAAAACTTTTGTCGTCCGGCACCTCTATAGATTTAAAATCCAATACACGAGCACTGCTTTAAAGAGGTCATTTTTCGAATTCCTCGAGAGTTTTCTAAATCACTGACGTCCACCCCAGCTAAAAGTACTTCACACTAAATTTCACAACAACATTTTTTTTTTTTTTTGAAAACTTATTTTAACTCGATTTATATTTTAGTAAAATTGTTTTTTTGTTTTCAATTGTTAAGTCATGGCAGCAAAAAAAAAAAAACGTTACTTAATCACAAATTACTATTTTATATAAAATATTATTACATTTTATCATTTTATTATTATGTCAAATATTTGTGATAATTAAAGTAGGGCCACAATATAATTATACTAATAATTTGAAGCCAAAAAAAAAAATGTTTGTTATGTAAGACTTTGTTAAATAATTAAAAATGAAATACAGAGTTTTCATGTTAATTTTCTTAATTTCAGTTTACTGAAAATAATGTTCGTATATTATTATAAAAAACTTTTTTCGTATCCTCAATCGTATAAAACACACAATTTTCACTACAATTTAAAATATTAGTTTGTCGGTAAAACTAATCATATTTATCATATAATTCTGTTCAAAAATCATGATATTAGTTGTATATGTATATCTTATATTATTATGAGGCCGCTTATATTTGTATTAAAAAAAAAAAAGCTATTTATGGCTAGAATATGTTTTTCTTATCTTATTATTTTTATTTAAATGAAAATTTCATGCGCATATACATTATTTATGCAGATTACAGGATGCTAAGAACAAACAGCAATAATGCATAACACTATAATTTTAATAAAGTTTTACACAGTTATTAAACAAATGTGTTTATCCTAAAGTTTTGAAAAAAAAAATTAGTAATAAGATTATAAAATAAATCATAATGTAATTATCATAACTTAAAAATAAAGTTAAGTTAATTTGTGTAGTGTAAACAAAATATAATTATTTTACTCCAATAATTACGTTTTAGTCATATTATATTTACAATAATCAGTTATCTAAAGGGCATTAATAAATACAATAAAAAAAAATACATAAATGCATAAAATAAATACTTACATACATAAATACATCGATATATAAATCGTTATTAACTATACGATATTTCAATATTGTATTTTACAATAATAAATAATTTAATATACTTTTAGCCCACTGTAATTATCACATTGTATATTATATTTAATCATAATTATTGTAACAATAATTGTAAGCTAATAATAGTTATTAGTAATAACCTATGTAGTTGAAGCTGTAACAGTAAAAGAAATAATAATGATAATAAAAAAAATATTTATATTTAAACATGATACCTAACAGTATTGAAATAGTATCACGCAGTTTACGATTTAAAAAAAAAAAAAAATATTTAATGCAACTACGGAAACTTACTGAGAATCGTTTTGATGGTACTCGTTATTTCACAGTAACAATATTGTTACTAAAAATAATATTGTTATATTAACAATGTGTATATTTTGTATATTATATTATATTATGTATATTTTGTAATTTGTTATTATTGTTATATTATTGTTATTAATATTGTTTAAATATTATATAATTATATTGTTTAATATCATTCAATTTCAATACAAATCCGTTGATTTTACCAGTTATTTCCCTTAGAAAAAAAAGGTAAAAAAAATTGTTCTACTCGTTTTTAAAAACCGAAGAAACAGCGTGCCACACCTACATTTTTTTAATCATATTTCAATCTACGATTCTGTAGTTCTATGCGACGAGCTCGCATTACGTCATACTCATTGCAGTGCGTTCGCGTGTACTAATATTGCATACTCAGTACGCCGGGTAACAAATGTAATATTGTCATGAAAAAACAAAACAATTACATACCAGATAAATAGTTGATGATAACATTATATCAAATAAAAACCATTAAAAAAAAACACGACAAAAATGTTTATATACGACGTGTGTAAGTCAATTCGCATTATAATATTTATATAGCCATCTTAGAAGGTACCTTTAATTTTTTTTTTTCGTGGCGTGAATTTGTTTAACTTTTTACAGACTTGAGACCATTGGGTTGACCACAACTTAATATTATCAAAAAAAATCGATTTATAATTTTAAAAAATGCCGGAAAGTGGTACCGCTTTGTTGTACAGTGGGATCAATCGGTCATTGTAAATGATATATTCAATTTGAATTCAATGATTAAAATCACTCTATAAGAAAAACGATTCTGAGCAAAGATGGTCTGCCAGCCTACATATAACTATAACTGCATTTTATGATATTATTGCTATTCAAATAATTCATTTTACTATTAATAATACAGTAGGTAGAATTAATTTTCGCTGAAAACATTCCATTTGAAAATAGCATTGAGTATGATACAATATAATAATATATTTTAAAAGTGTCAAGAACCCACGAAAAATATTTTTAAAGTACAACGAAATAACTATCATTGTAATCCTTTATTTAAATATCTAATTTCGTACAAATTTGAACTTGAAATGTCAATAAAAATGTTAATAAAAATTAATCACGTTAATATTATGTTTTTTTATAAATTTTTAGTTACACTATGAACTACTTAAGAGTAACATTGTTTAATGTTTTACACTTTCAATCCTTAGCTATAATAGTTTAAAATTCCATATTTTTTTAACTACAAAATAGTTCGAAAATATTCAATATTTTGATGAATTGTTATATTCATCATGTATATTGATTTCACCCAATAACTTGACGTTGTCACGTGGTAACAATTAAACATTGTCTATCATTGCAGCTGATATACCGCGGCGTGTAATAAATTATTACTAATAATTGAGCATCCGTAGTGATCGATATTTCATACCAAACGGGCGAATGCGGACAAAATCAAATACATTTTATTAAAATATCAAAATTGAATTTGTATTGCGTTGTGCTTCCCTTAAAAGGGTTATAAATGTATAGTTATAAGAAAAAAATAAACGTAAATTCACAATATTTTTTACGTCTGAATAGTTAACGTTTTGAACATCATTTATCGAAATCTTGAAAATTTGCAATTTATTTTGGAAATTTATTTAACATTTTCTTTTCGTATCTTAGATTTAAAAATGTAATACGAAATTCGTCATACAAGTTTTTCTATCTTTAAAAGAAACAAAAAGTTTACCAGAAAGTCGTTATGCACATCGATTTTTCAATAATATCGAGTAATATAATAATATGATCTATGGCATATATTATATCGAAATATCTATGGCATTTCGGCATACTGCCATATTATTATATCTGCTGTGGCTATGACTATTAAATTATTTTATTTCTGGGATAATATTATTCATATTGTAACGATTTTACTAGAAGTAAAATTTTTATTAAATACGATTATTATAATATTGTGACGATGGTTTCTTAATATTATTATCTGAAGTTATGTCATCGGAAATCGATTTGTGTTGTTCGATACGCCTTTAACCGAATTAAAAGGAGCGTGATTTTACCAATATTACAGTGTTTAAAGGTAAGTTTATATTTTATTTCTTCAATATTCTTAATACCTATTACCTTATAATTTGTGTTACCTATACAGGGTGATCCGTTTAACGTAAGTCAAGTCAATACACGTTTATCATATAAAAATAAAACCCTATGTCTACTTATATTTGTCTCATTAAAAGTACAACAATAATATTATGTCTTTATAATATTGTACAATAATCGTAGTTGTAACTAAACTAAAAAATAAAATAATACTAATTTTATTGTAGTTTACATAAATATTACATATTATTATCTACATTATATATCTACGATATTCAAATTTGAGCAACACAATATATCTGGTTCTTACAACACGCCATGATTACTTAAAAATAAAATAAACATTAACTAAAACATTTTCAAACTACATTGAGCTCTTATTGTCAATTTGTTCAATGAAAATAGGACTATTTTACCTCTTAATCGGATTAAATGGGGGTTTTTTTTTTGTCTCTCCTGAACAATATATATACTCTATAGTATTGCAATTTGCAATGACAGTCACGAATTGTATATTATTTGATAAGGACGTAGACTTTTAATATCATATTAATATTAATGACAGATCGCAGTATAATATGCTTTTCCTAGTATTTATTGGTAGGGTTTGGTTTTTACTATTATACGTTTTATTCGTCACTAATAAGTAAATAATTAATAGTTAATAAAATATATGACTTAACTCGGTATTAAAAACATTTTTTTTTTTTTGTTCGTACAATCTACACATATTAGTGGTATGATAAGCATGCGCGGGCTAATAAAATAATAAAAATACATGTTCATTGGTCGATAGAATCATACGGCGACAGCACTTTGGCAGGTTTTTTTTTATTATTATTTGTATTTTGTACTTAATATAATATAATATAATATTAATAAATATATTACAATATTAGCACTTTTACTATGTTCACTGAGAATATCAACTACTGTAGCCATTGATGGGAAACAATTTAAAATTTTAATTTTCAACTAATTTTTTCAACATATCATGCAACAATAAATATTTATTTTAAAACTTTAAAACTTTGGAAACGTAACAGTTGTTAATAAAATATTTACAGTTTATTATTTATCATCTAAATTATAATTTTTTTAAAATCAATTTTAGCTGATATGTAACTTATAACTACTATATTGTAATACGTATGAACAGGTACAAATGAAATGGTATAATATATTGTGATTTATGGTGAATAGTTTTTAAAAATGTGTTATTTTCGTTTTCATTTAAAAAGTATTAATAAATTACAATTCGTGAATTCAAAAAAATCTCATAACATATTTATATTATTATTAAAAAAAAAAAATAATAAATTGTTAAAATAAATTTTATATTTGTTTGAACTTACTGCTAAATAGTTGTGTAAATATTTTTTTTTATTATTTTATACATGTTGTTGGGCAGTTATATACTTATAATGTAGTCATTGTTGTGTTAGTTAATGAAATAATGCTTACAAATTGTATGCATTTATAGTCGCTATTATACTATTATGTGTATTTATCAAACCATTAATACATCAAACCAAAAATATTTTTCAAATTCTTTTTGAGATAAAATATTTGCAAATATATTTTTATTCACAATAATCGTTTTTGGTTACAGTGATATTATTATATACATAAAAAAATAAATCATCTCGTGTATTATTATTTGATTTCAAACAACAATAATCATCCCATGACAATGATTTATTAAGTTATAGTGATGTATTTATAATATTATTGTAAATACTGAGTGTGCAGATAGCTCGTTTTGAGTTTTTTTTTTAGGATCGAAATGGATTTAATATTTTGTTTTGAGACTATATTATAGATTTGCAACACTATATATTATAATTATAGCTGTAGATAATACATATTCGATTTCGATATTATCACACTGTTGAACACGCGGTCAAGCACGTCGGTTTTTATTTTCAATTATGAGAATATCACGTGTATAACAAGTACCTATCTACGTCAAATAACTATTCAAATGAAAACATTTTTTTATTAAAAAAGCCCGAAAATCATCTACTCAGAAAACGAGTGTTGCCATTTAAACATTTTAAACGCCACTCCTAATACAAAAACGCGTGTTCGCGTAAACGCGATTATTCAATCGTTTATGAATTCACGACAAAATATAATATAATATTGTATTAATGCCGCAAAATGTAAACGACCAAAATTCGATTTTTATGTGTACGAATGTGTTATAAAACTAACAAGTACCTATCTACTTTAAACAACTACTGTATTCAAATGAAAACATTTTTTATTCAAAAAGCACAAAAATCTACTCAATGAGTTTTTTTTAGGATTGAAATGGATTTAATATTTTGTTTTGCGACTATATAATAGATTTTCAACACTATAATATTATAGCTGCAAATACTACGCGTTCGATCTCAATATTATCACACTGTTGAGCACGCGGTCAAAACGTCGGTTTTTATTTTCAATTAAGAATATTTCATTAGTATATTGTATGACGCCTTCGCTGGAGAGTAATGATATTAACCGCAACGGTAGAATATTATATACGAATTTAGTAGACCATTGCCGAAATAATCGTTAATCACCGGTTCCGCCCGAGGAAAGAATCGTGTCTAAATACGAAACTCGTTTGGACGACTATAATATTATAACGTCGGTACATATATTGTATATATATAAAATAATTGCGGAATGCGCGCCCGTTTTGATTTAGGACTATATAATGTATATGAGACAAAAAAAAAAAAAAAGGGAGAGAACCGAACAACCGATATATCCATCATCCCGTAGGTGCGTTTATTATTTATTTATTTTTTATCAAATAAAAAACACCGCCCGTGCGCCGAGAGACTCGCGCAGTTCAGTGTATGATGTGATTATTACACGAACGCATAAATTATAATAATATTACATTATACGCGTACGGGACGATCTGCGGGTTTTATAATTTATAGAAAAGTATTATTATAATGGTCTTGTGATTAAGAAATTAAAAAAAATAATATGGGTTTATATGTTATTAGACGAATTAAAAAAATCGCCATGACCAAAATCCGATTTTTATGTGTAAGATTATTATTACAGTGTTTTAATAACAACAAGTACCCATATTATGTACTTAAAACAACTATTCAAATTAAAACATTTTTTTCTTTTTAATATTCAAAAAGCAGTAAAACCTACTCAGAAGACACAAGTGTTGCCATTTAAACGGACCGTCACTTATAATACAAAAAATTGTATCCACGTAAACGTGATTATATAATATAGTTTATGTATTCATGGCAGAGTATATAAGTTTATTAATGCCACAAAACGTCCACGACCAAAACTCGATTTGTATGTGTACGATTGTGTTATATATAATAACAAGTACCTATCTACTTAAAACAACTATTCAAATGAAAACATTTTTATTAAAAAAGCCCAAAAGTCTACTCAGAAGACGAGTGTTGCCATCTAAACGGACCGCCACTATTGTAATACAAAAAAGTGTATGCACGTAAACGTGATTTTAATATCATTTATGTATTCACGACAAAGTATAAAATTATAATTTTATTAACGCCGACGGCTATAAACCTTTGCGGCTTGTCTTATTAGGATACGGTAAAACCGCCGCCGCCGCCATCGTCGTCGTCGACTGATTTTAATATTTAACCTCACCCAGCCGTATTGCACACCGCAAACGCCGTTCATCAACAACTCTCCGTAAACCTATTCGACTTACCTGGACGAGACTCGATAAACAAATTTATAATATTATGTACAGGACGACCATCACAGGGCTGCAGTAAAATATAATAATATTATACGCGCTGCCGAATGAAAATCAAAATTTTCTCCGCTTCTTTTTTTTTATTTTTTCGTTCACGATATTTGTCGTCGTCCCTCGGGTTTACGGTACACCGCGGCGGCGGCGGCGGCGGCGGCTTTCTATACATATACACACTATTTTTTTTCCCCCCACCGTCCAAATAACGTTCCCCTGCACAACCCGAATCTCATTAAGCCGTGGCTGCCCGGCGTTTATAATTTGATTAATTGTCCCGAACAGGTCCATTTAGCATTCCGAGTTTCCGGGCTCTTGGGTTTCGTGTTTCGCTATACTATATATATATATATATATATATATATTGCCGGCTTCGCGTTCGCCGCCGCCGCCGTGACGCGGATAAGCAATAATAACGGGCCACGATATCAAATTCGCTCTACGTATATATATATTTTATTTATGTATTTTTTTCCGCGCGCTGACACATTTTTCTAGGCCGAACGGGCTTGCGGGGGCTGCGGGGCAATCGTCGGCGTGCAGGATCGTCGGCGCGGTCTCCCCCGACGACGACGACAGGCGAAGACGAAGATTATAATAATAATAATATATAAAATATAATATACACAGCTGCTACTGGGAGAGAAGAGGGCCCGTGACTCGCGTGATTAATTGCCCGAGGCCTCCTCGAGTCAGACGGGACGCGTCGTTATATATATTATTATTATTATTATTATGTGTATACAAGCCGACTGCTGCGGAGGGGAAAGGAGTGAGTGACATAGGGGTGTAGGTGGGTGGGGAGAACAATGACTCGGAGCCTATTATCGCGCGTGTATAAAAGACACGAAATCGCGGCGTTTTAACCTGTGCGGGACGGGTCTTTTTGCCGCAGTATATTATAATATTATTACGCGAAATAATATTTTCAGAAAAGGTCCCACCCCCCAAGACGAGCCGGACGTGTGAGGCATTACGTGTATTATTGTGTGTATGTTTTAATGTGTTTAGTCGTCGTCATTATAAAATATAATATGCTAGTCCGAACAGCGATATTATCATAATAATATTACGATAATATACATATATATCGTCCGAGCCACCGACGAGTCTTGCACGCAGCCGTACAAGTATTGTGGTAGGTACCCACCACGTGGTGCCGCCCCGCGCGTACGAGGCGAGATTTATGCGTCTCGTCGTGCGTGCGAGGTTATAGATAATAACAATATTATAACGCGGTAAACCCACGTGGGTCGGGTCGAGATTCGTTTTGCGGAGTGTGCTTCACCGTCTACGACTCTGTGCTCGTTAATTATTTCGGTGGCGTACGCCTATGGCGTAGGAATTGTGGGGGCCACTCCTGTGCCAGTCAAGCCTATAGCTGCACCGACACAAAGTCGTAGCCTATATTATATATATAGGGTTAAAACCCTACATATTTTATAATAAAACTATAGAAAATGTTTTTGAGAAGCCGCGCGGATAGTTTTAATATTACGACGACGTTTGAATAGAGATTGTGCCATTTCGTTTTTTATAAAATTGTGTTATCGTACAACGAAACCTTCCCTGACGACCACCTCCAAAATAATAGAGCACGTACGTTTTTTGGGGGGATAAGACTACACGTCTTCCACAAGCTGAACAATCTGAATAGCGGTCACCTCCGAATAGTAGACACGATTTCTGTGACCGAGAGCGGCCGTTCCCCGCATTAGATACTATATTTTTAACGATAAAACGATAAGCGATATACGCAAAAGTCGTGTAACGTTTAGCAAATGTAAACGACGTAAAACAGAATTTATTTTTTCAGATGCAAGCTCTACTCTCGAGCTATACTCACGAACACTGAAACCACAGTTCAAATGTCGAGAACGTGTGTGGTGCAACTGCAGGTCACTCGGTTTGGGTTTCTATTACCACCGTAATATCAATAGATAATTAATAATTAATTAAAACGAATTTTTACAAGTAAACTTAAACAATTTTGTCGCAGGTCGACGGCGCCACTGTACCTATTATATCGAATCTCCGTGACTCTGCAGACAATGTGGTGTATAAACGGAAGCGTGCGACGATACCGTGGTCCATCACAGAAGACGGTCGAGCCGGTAAATGATTCCTTACACCTAATATTGTTACTATACGTATTCTGTTAACTGCTTTATTAGTTATTATGGTAACCTTATAGACGCACCTATATTCACTTAAAGAATACTCCGTTCGTATTTACTATTAATTCGAACACAAAAATACACTGTGGCGGGCTGTGTCTGGTGACATTTTCGACAGTGCCTGCTGCATTTTCACCACTTGTTATTTATTACGATTTTGTTTGTTGACCTACACCCTTTGAAAGGGCTAACGAGCTCGGGAATGAAGAATGTAGAATTTACAAGTCGGAAAATGACTGTAAGTATTTATCAATAGATAGATAACAAACGCGTTCAGAATATGTATCGACGGCGAAGATGCCAAAAGTTTTGCTCGCAAGTCGTACGTCACAAACACCACTTTTCACGGGAGAGGTGCTTTGAGTTTTCCGAGTTGCGTCCGTATACAAACTAAAATATAATATTACCGAACAAACCGAACCGCTCTGCGGAAACTTCGACAGATTTATAGGCTAAACACCCGTTGTATATCGTCTCAGTATATTAAATTATTATTATATTATCATCATTATCGTCAGAGCCCAGTCCTAGTAGACCGAAGAGATGGACCAACTGAGGAGACTTACGAATAACCCTTTTTATCTGCTAAGTTTTCTGATATGAACCATAATCGTAGGCTTATCTAGGGGGATGATCGGTGGCGCTTCAGCACCCTCCAAGCTCTCTCATTACGCACTCCCACGCCCCCTGTTATAGAACACCAAAAATAATGTGAGAAAGAAGTGGTTTGTTTTATATGTTAGATTTTTTTCAATGTTATGTTTTTACTAAAAAAATCAAAAAGAAGCATTTTCTAACTATCTGAACGAGTAGCAGATACAATTATTCTGTTTTCCGATAAGTTCTGCGACATTCGAAGGCAGTTTTTCAGGTATGCGTCGAATTAAAAATCGGTCGAGTACACATAATATTATGTTAAAGCAACAGTTTACTGACTTGTTTGAATATTGAATGGCGTGCTTCAAATACCATAAGAACAAAATCAGTGGGGGAATCGTCTCCCAGATAAAACGTTGAGGACCCAAAATCTACTTCGTGTTTACACTAGCCCTAAGAATAAGTTAATTTTGCCAAGTTATATAATGGATCTGCAGTTACACGTCGTCTTCAAAACTCGAACTAAAAACGATTCGTACAAATTATACAAACCAAATTATGATAATAATAAATGATTTTTTTTAATGACTTTTTTTCGGCTTTCCGCTTCAGACTTCAAAGTCTTGAAAATCGAGGGCTCTTGTAACTTTGAGTTGCTCTGCATCCCTACGGATATTTTCGTTTTTACAATATTCGAAAAATATAGTACTTAAATTCAAAGGTATACTAGTAACGGTACGTCACGACGAGTAAAAAACAATATCGCGCGCATGCGCACAAGCTTCCGGAACACTCGCGGTCCGCGGTCATAATGCCCCACCAGTCCGATCGGTCCGGTTAAACGGATTTAATCGAAAAACGTCGTCAAACTGTGATTTATCGTTTCGGCCGTGCATTATAATAATAATAATAATATAATACAACTGCGACCGAACGAATGTATAATATAGCGAACAATATCGAATTGCAGGTACGTTTTTTTTTGCTTGTTATACACGACGACGACGACGATCCTTTGATACAATAATATATCGAACGGGCGAAGTCGTAATATTAATATTGTTCATAACGATTTGCCACAATAAATTAATATTTCATCTGTCTATCACTCCAACGTGACCGCCTATTATATCTTTTCGATTCCAGCGACATTCCTTTTAACACCAAAAATATCCTCTCAAACTAGCAAAAAAATATCATACTTGATATAATATTATCTGTCTTCGACCGCATACAGGCTTTTTAATTTTGTTTTATATTTCTCCTCTTTATTTTTGTAAGACATTAACTTCCATTTTATATTATTCTATTTGTGTTTATCTTTTACCTAATTGTACACTACAAAGCTTAAATAAAATAAAAAATAATAATAATAATAATAATATTCGCTATTGTTATTTTCACCGCCACGTACCTATTATGAAATTTTGGTCGTTCGAGACGATTATTATTTTTATTTTTTGTCAGTTCAACTTAGAACCCTCTCCCCACCATTCATAAAAATAATATTATGTTTAAGAAAACAACGAGAAAGCTATTCACTATAATGGACTGAGCAATAAATACTATGTTATTCTATTCAGATAAATTTTTCTTCATTTATATTGAAAATAATATATTATTAAGTTTCATTTTTTGAGATGTTTCAATAACTATCTTTAGATATCGATGAGTTCAATTACCTACGAAATTAAATCAAATCCATTAGTAGTCTTAATAAACTCGTTTTTGGAGATCAATGACAACATATGCAGTCAAAAAACGACTAAAACTACCCAACGTATTAATAGTAGTTGATATAAAATTAAATTGTATGAAATATTTAAGAATTTTAGCCTTTGTTGTTATATTTTGAAAACGCGAATAATTTTACTATTGGCAGAGAAGGGGAGGTTAATCGATGGAGCTCTCTCGTGCGCTTATGCATAATATTACCAATAATTAAGCATTATTATTGTTCTTTATTCGAGATCACATAGTAATAATATGAACGCATTATTTGTACGGAAAGTTAATTATTATTATTTGAGGTGTCTATCTTATATGTATAATTAAAATATTATTTATATATTGTTCAGTCATTATTGCACTACACGCTCATTACCCATCGAGTTGAATTTTATTATTGTGTCATACGATAAAATAATAATATTATCGATGGTTAAGCGCACACGTCATGATGTGTTAAGTTCACATCTGTGCATTTTCCAAGCGACCCATGGTTTGGTGCACATTTCAACTATATTTTCAATAATATTATGTAATATTAAATATTTAAAATATTCAATTCGAAAATGTCAATTTAAAAAATAGATCAACTATTTAAAAACTAAATGCAATAAAACCGGATCCCAAAGCAAAAAAAAAATCCCTCTTATTACGTCACATGTACATTATTGATACTTCACATTCAGTGTAATTACCTATAAAATAAAATTCTTAGTGAAATATAATATTGATACGCATTTTATTGGATATTTTATCGGACACATAATATCGTGTCTGGCTGTTCACTAAATATGCTGTCACGTAACTGCACTGTTAATAAACAAAATTAAAGAAGAATTAATGCATTTTTCTGTTGGTTTTTTCTTTTCCCCTTTACTTGAATATCGCTTGCAATGAAAACATAAACCTAATAATGATTTATATTTCGGTGTGGTTAATTCTGTACCGAAGATTCAGAAGCTCTTAAAAATCGTAACTTTTCAGGAAAACGTTTTAAAAAAACAATTATTTTGAGTGAGCTACTAAAAATTTAAACATTATTGTGACCTCGATTTGAAAAATAAAACTATTTTGTTCGTTTGAATATTAAAAACATATATGATTGTAAACGATTTGTGACCAGGTAAATCAATTTATTCATTTTAATATGTCCTTATAAAATTATAATCTAATTTAGTTTTTGAGAGTTTGTACAGGTAGGTACGGGTACCACAGCAATATTGCGTATGACATATATTTTATGTTACCATACTATATTGTCATATTATATTATTTCGTACGTCGAAAACGCATATATTATATTATAATATTTACGTCTATTTGGACATTCAATTTTTTTTTCGCATCCCTGTGTGCTGACGATCGAATATTATATTTTATTTCCGCGAGTATGATTTTTTATTAAACGTGGAGAACTGTTAATAATTCGCGAACAACAATTTGGACGAACGATTCCAAACAATATATTATAATATGTTTTGTGCGGTCGTACATGGCGTATATGGCTTTCCACGACCCCTTGGGCGCGAGTTTTATTTTTCTCTATCACTTATAAGCGAGTAGATTGTACACTCGCGTTTCATAATACGATTTGAAGTATATTTTTATGCTTTTCGAAAAATCTCGTTTACACTGTTCGTACGCAGAATATAATATATGTTATGATATATATATATTATATATATCTAACATTCTTATATTACATTAAACAGTATGGGGTTAACTCGACTACGACTCGCGTAGTGCGTTTTTTGAAATTAATTTATTCGACTCACATAAAAAAAAAATAATAAAAACCTTAAAACTATTAAACCTATCACGGCGGTGGTAGTCGGAATCGTATTGCGATTATTATTTCTTACACCTTTCACACAATAATAGTTATTTTAGTAAATGATTATCTTTACTGATGTACCGAAAACTAATTAAACGTAATTATAGTGTATAAATCAACGTGTGGAGTATACAATTTTATGGGCGTCACGTTAAAAATCACACCTTTTAGGTCAAACTTTGATAATATTCTCTTAACACTTTTATTTTTAAAACGTTTGATTGATAATTGAAAATACAGTTTACATCATATTATAAAATATAATATTTTTTTATGATTATATTATTATAATTAATGTGTGTAGGTACATCATATTATTAATTGTAGTCGTGTTACCTGTGCTGCTGCAGCCATACGATGTATTGTATACGAAATGTAGTACAATATAATTTAAATGATTAATCATTGTGACTTTTTGAATTTGGACTTATGTCAAACGTGACGTGTAAATAATTAATATTTAGCTACCTATTATACAATTTACGATATCTGCAAATCGAAAAAAAAAACATATAAAACGATACATTTTACTACATTCATTAATATATTATTAAACGACTTTAATTGTTTTACTTATAATACTCAGTACTACGAAATCAGGCAAAATATAATACATCTACTTACATATCCAATATTATATGGTAATATTATAATTAGTAGCAAAATCTGCGGACATTGAAATATTTTTAAATTTTAAAAACAAACTCGTAGTTTTACTCGGGTGGTTGTAATTATAAATTGTGTGATTTTGCTGGGGAACTGCGCGGTACCTACAAAATAAAAATTAAAACTTCAGAGACTTGTGTTTTTAAATTATGATTTCCAGGTAAAAAGGTGCGGTAATAAAACTAGAAGTGTCCGAAATTGAATAATGTTAGTTAAAGAAAGGCGGCGGCGGCGGAGGGTATTATAATATTATAATACAAAAAAGTTTGGCTTTTTGAGCGACGGTTTTTTTTTTTCTTCAAAAGTGTACGGTTTTGATAAACGGCAAAAAAAAGTAATTAGTTTACATAATTTACCTAAATTAATTAATTATCAAAAGATTTTCAAACTGACATCACTAAATTCGTGGGACCTCTACCGCTCGTGGTCTAAAGATACCCAAAAATCTCAACAAATTATACCGAACGGCTGTTATTGCATAATTTGTGTTTGCGAACAAAACTTAATATAACAATACAGTGTCAGAGTACAAAGTATTAAAAAAAAATAAAAAAATGAATGATAAAATGAAAAATAAAAACGTCACACGCATAAAAGTCTAATAATTGAACACGTGCACGATTCGAACTCGAGAAAGCTATTATACGCTTACAACGAGAAAAACAAAAAAATGATTTTCCTATAATGTCCCACAAATTCTGTTTTATATTTTTTTTTTTCCATATCCTAATAGTTTACGCCTGCAGCAAAAATGACGAAAATAACGTTATATACCTTGCATTCTTGATCGTTTATAAGTTGGGTTTTTGTGTTTATTCGTTTAGAATAGGTATTATTTTACAGTATAATTGATTTCTTTTTATAAATTGTTTTGTTTACCGTAAGTTTTACAATATTTTTGGATTTATTTCGCATGCGTATATTAAATATTACATGTAGGTACCTATTAACAATATTGTTTTCTTTGCATTAAATTCAAAGTGTTTGTATAGTTATTACTAGAGTTAGAATGTTGATGACCTGAAAAACACACAAAAATTCCCTAAAAAAAATGCTAAAAACCCTAAAAACTCCAAAAAATTAATTTAAAAAATGGCTAAAAAAATCAACTCACCTAGGTGAAGAAATGTTATTTAAAAATAATAATTGTTATTAGAGATATGGGTGTAATAATGCGTGTCAGAGTAATTAAAAAAATAGATTGTAATATTAATAGACAATAATTGTATACATTTCAATTTAATCACAACAGAAACCCCACAATAATATTAATAAAACTATTTTTTTTAATATTCTACAAATTTTCTTTAAAATCTAAAATTTGAGAAAAATGCCCCCACATAGTACCAAAACTACAAAAAATGCCTAAGATATGTAAAAATGCAAAATAAAATAAGAATATTCTGAATCCAGGGAGCATTTTTAGCTAAGATAGCATTGTATAGAATCAAAGGGGAAAAAATGCAAAAGTCATCAACATCCTAACTCTAGTATTATTACCAATTCCAACTTGTCCACATTAAGAGCGAATAAAAGAATACGTAGGTACTCAATATTATAACTCTATCCGTGTGACTCTCGAGCACCAACTGACTTGGAATTACAAAAGGCAATCGTGTCCTCTTGAGACGATATTAATTCGATTTTATTCGTGACAATATCGGTAATAATCGATTAAACAAGTTGTTGGGTTCTTATCTCCAGCGGTTATTAACTCCCCCGAGCGATAACAATGTTTGAATTCCGTCAAAAAACAATGTCGTCCACCCAAACCGAATTGTCCCCGACTTATCGTTTAACCCCACCCCATAATAATATAATATTATCACTATTAGAATAATAATTTAGAACCAACTGTCAAACTCGTCGAGATAAAAAGTAAACATTGTGTGTGTCAATATGCTTGCATTGCCCGTACACAATATTATATTAGGATCATAAATTCATAACTCAAGTCGTTGGTGTCGATTATAATTTATGAATAAACATTGTTTGCTGTACGTTACAAAACACAAACAGACTATAAAGTAAAAACGAATCGTCACGATATTTTTTTAATGTCTTCTACACTTGCACTCGAAGAGACGCTTGTCTGGTCTCGTTTTGTTTTTCCGAACATAAACATTTCATGTTTAGAGGACATTTGGTTAAATCGTTTATTTTTATCAAACTCAGTAATTTCAGAGAATAATATTGTTACCTTTCCGAAAATTAAAAAAGTTAATACAGCTGATATTACGCAATATACATTCGTTGGATAATATTAGAAATATCGTTTCTTTTTATTTTATACTTTTGCAAAAAAAATGCAAACTAATTTCATAATTGTACGCGCGTTGTGTATTTATGTCTCTATCGTAGTTCAATCACATTCGTTTATATATATTTAGAGAGAGAGAGAGTGAGAGAGAGGGAGGGAGAGAGAGCGTGGGGGAGAGCGAGATTAAAAGATAATAATATTTGTTAAAGTTTACTCGGCGAATATAATTCTGCTGAAAATATCTTCTCTCGAGTTCTATTTTTACTGACTATTATAAAGAATTATGTTTTCCGCAATAACATATTAAATTTCCTATTTTTGCCATTAATGTATTACAATTTATTAATTTATTTGTCTAGAATGAATTATTATGACGTCGCGTTCTATTTAGTAGATATCATAATAACATACAAACTATATAACAACAATACCTACCATAATATCGATATTATTATTATAATGACTATAATGACGAAAATTACTTCGGGAACGAAAACCATAATAGTGCCTAGTGCTTATACGCGATATAAAATACAAATCGGTTTGGTCTTTGATCGCCTCCGGCAAAGATTTTAAATAATTTGAGTGAAAGCTGTAGATCAGAAACGGCGATTCAGCCGTATGCAGAACAACTAGGTATAGCGAACCGGTGTTATAATACAAAAACCATATTAACAATAGATAAAAATCTAACACGACTTATTATATACTTGCCTACTCTTTTTTTTTTACCGAGAACCGAGACCGTGTTACACGTCATACCTATTATTATTATTATTATTATTATTATAATATTATTATTACTATTATTTTAGGTATTGCAGACTTTTCTCTTTCGCTAAATCGGTTTATAATCTTTGTGTAAAACAATAATGCGGTACAGGTATCAATAATATGATAAAGATCGACGGTCGTTCGTAATAATTCATCGCGATTTCGTAGAGTTTCCCACGTGTAGGTAAACAATATTAATATAATAGTAAACAATTATCGAATACCCGTGTAGGTAGGTTAGGGTGGTCGTTAAATTTGAAGTTCAAAAATGTTTTCATTTCACCACTCAAAAGAGTGTATATAAATACAAACATTTATGACCCCTCCCCCCTCCCCACCCACCAAACGTCATCCTTCATGAAAATGTATTTCAATAAAATGTCGGGAAAATTACTGTGTTAGCACGACCCCCTCTAGAAAAATCCTGTGTGAGCTACTGTATTGTAAATATATGTGTGTATAGCTAGTTCACTTGAGCTTTTTAATCATATATTCAATAAAAGTAAATAATACTAATTAAACAAACATTTATACAGGGTGTAACAGATAGATTTGAAGGATAAAAATAACAAAATAATAAAAGTTAAATATATAAAAAAAATTATGAATATTACATGCATAAAAAATAACTACTTGACTCAAATAAACATTTTTACCATTAACATTTTTCCAAAAATTAGGTTTATTAATGAGCTATTTTGAATGTTTCCAAACAATTTCAAATTAAAGTAAAAGACTGTATATGCTTGTGGTGAAAAGTGTCAATACATTTTATATAAAAAAAAAAAAAATTTTAAAATAATTATTAAAACAAAAGTAATTTAATTTGTCATATCTTTCGGTTACATACCTTGTATAGTAGGTATACACATTCAAACTATATTTGTATAAGAAGTTAATTTATCGCATAATATTATAATTTATAGTATTTAAGTTTAAAAAATGCTATAGCTCATAAATAATAAAACAAACCAAAATATAATTTATTCTTTAATTTATCGAAGAGAGTTAAAACTTTATAATTTATGTTAGATGTGCCCACATGCTAATTAAGTAAACCTTCTATATAATAACAAAAATAAAAAGAATATGACTGATAAAATTGTATTGATTTTTTTTTTATTATGTATTTCAATTTTCGTACCTCAATAATATTATAGGATTATGATATTATACATAAACTCGTTCAATTTATCTCGAGATAAAAATAAAATCCGTATAAGAATGTAATCCTCGTACAGAATGGTATTATATTTGATAGCGAATTTCAAGAGTAGTATAATGATCAAGTGTACGAGTCTCCGTAGAACGCATCAGTGAATAATTCTTGCATTATGTTTCTTATGATTTCGGATAGTTTCTGTCCTCTTTGTCTTTCCATTTAGAGCGGACGCATCCAATCTATGAAAAAACAACAATTTAAAAATAACACCTTTTGGCAAGCCTGGGAAAGTTAATGGTCATTTTTAACTGAGTTAAGTAAAGTCAATAAAACACATTTTTAAAAGTTAAAAGTTAATAGTTATCCTAATTTTTTTTTTAACTCAGTTAAGTTAAAAGCTATATGGAAATTTACAATTAACTTATTAAGTTAAGTTAATATATTTTTTTTGAATGCATAAATAGCCAGTTATATGATTTAAAATAATAAAAAGTAAATGTTTATGCATTATGCGTTATCAATTTTAATAGTTTTATTATATTTGTTATTTGATTATTTATCAATTAACATAACTTGGATTTAACTAAGAGTATCTAGTTATTTATTAAGTCAATATAAATAAAAATCAGTCAAGTTAAAAATTAAGCTGATGAAAATTAAATTAAAAAAGTTAAGTTAAAAAGTTATAATTAACTTAACTTTTAACTTAGCTTTAACTTGTTAACTAGTTTATGCACAGGCTTGCCTTCTGGAAACTATTAAACTGAATGAATAATGTATCACTATTTTTATATGCTCTTATGTTCAATTGATTTCACTCCATCATTGCATTTAAGTCCTTTTTAATATACTTAGTATCCTTAAATATGTGGGAAAAAAGATTCACAGGTGTCTTTTAGTTTTTCCCCGTAGTATGTTGTTTAACACCTTAAACCCGATAACTTGATTTTCACACGTAGAAGACTATATATGTATACAACAAAACCTTATAAGGACTCAGATTTAGAAACGACTAAAATACATCAATCGATCGATTTCAGACATACAACAGACGCGTAAATCCCATAAAAAAATAAAAAAATTGTATTTCTCACTGCTGATGATCGACAAAACTAAAAACCTAATTTGAAAAAATGATGAAACATTATACGTTCAGACTTTGGAAAACTCTTGTACCGAGTTTAAAAGTCCATACATATTACATTTGAGTTACTGTCTGAAAATCAAAATATGTCTTGCGAGTTGTGATTTAAAAGATAAAAAATCTTCTCGGAGTTTTTTATTCGATATTATCTTCGAAAGTCACCACGATGAAGTAATAGCATTTCAGTCGATATTCAATCATCATAATCAATGGCGCAATCAGTGATACGTATATAATTCATAGGTTACAAGAAAGTATTAATAATCCGTTTGAAAAGTATTTGAGAAAATACGCGGGCAATATAGCTTACTCGAGGAAACTTTTCGACTTAATTCAAAATTGTCGTATCGTGAACACTGCAGTAGCTGGATTAAAATATAATATGATTTATCTCAATTAATATATAGTATGGTATACACAATAAAGAATTAAAAAGCCAAACGTGGATGGAGGGGGGAGGGTAAGAGAGTATTTTGATGTTAATATAATTATCTGCAGACAATGGAAACTTAAAATTATATCGAGAGTACAATAATTCGACTAAGAATATTGAAATGAAATGTTACTATATAGTTTATTTAACTATACCGATGACCTGGTAGCAATATCGCGCTGACAGACCTCGACGAAACGATACTATAGCCTACCTTAAAATATAAAATATTATGTGGCACGGATTAAATTATTATTACACATTTTGTGAAGTAGTCGAAAACGAACAAAATATGTAAGGTCACACCGTCGTCTGCGGGATAATAACGCGTGTGTACGATGTGCATAATATAATATTATTATTATAATAAAATAGAAATACTGTAAATGGCGTGTGTCGTGTCTTACAACACTGTCACCGTACACTTTTTTAATTTCGTATCGCACAAAGTGTGTCGTATATATAGTTTTTTATTCGTCGGTGGCTGCAGGATGCAATATCGTGAATTCGATAATAATCCGCTGTCGAGTTTTCGAAAAAAAAAAAAATGCACTTATCGCTCGAACACGGTTTCAACACAAATAATGTATTAAAGTAACTTCGTCTACTTACGTCGGTGGACTTGAAACGTTATACTATGCGATTCGCATAACAAATCGCCATTAAAACTATTAAGGATAATTAATAAGTTTGCTACAATATTAAACACCGCACTGCATCATCGCTGCAGCGCCATTCGTGCATAATAATATTATCACCACAGTCGCATCGTTGCAGTGTGTGTATAGAATAACCTAAAAATACGGTAAAAAAAAAAATGTACGACCCTCGTCGGTGGTCGGTCACTCGGTCGACGCTAAATCAAATCAACTATTATTGAATTACGATAAGACGACTATAATATTAAAGCGAAATAATATATCGAACCTAGATTGCACGCGAACACGAGCTTACACGCAATACATTCAATGTGAAATACATAATGTCGAATACAAATACATATTAACATTGTGTAAAGTCCACAAACAACACTTAACATAATTATTACTAAGCGACAAGTATTATTTAGAAATTACTTTGAGATAAAATTACTTTTATAACACTCCATATTAATATATGTATAATCTTTCGGTCGACATTTATAGAAAAAAAAATATTTCAAATGTCTATATAAACAGCTCAAAAAAGGTCGAAATATTTTTAAAAATTATACAATGTATAGAAAATTCTAGTATTAACATTTGGTGAAAAATATTTAAAGTCTCTACATTTAATCGTTTTTAGGAAACGATAAAAAAATAAAGTTGAATTCGTCAAACAATTTTTTTTGCAAAAGTTAGGTTAGGTTATTTTAAAAAGTAGCTTCTTAATGGGAATATTTTACTTTTGACCGAAATACATCCAATTTTTCACCACGAAAAATATGAAAATCGAAATTTTTTTACTAAAATGACGTGATGACAGACACAAAATCAAAAAATAATACACATATAGTTCTAAAATTAATACACCGTCTTAGCTCCGCTTAGAACTTAAAATACACCTCCATAACTTGCTTATATTATGAAAAGATTGATAATATTTACTTTTCGTGACAAAATTAAAATTTAAATATTTCTCAAACACATATTTTTAATTGTTAACAAATTTATCGTAAAAAGATACATAGCTTTAACCTGGTTCTTTCTAAGTTCGTGCCAAACTCATCGTTTGTCAGATTAGATTTATGTCGTACGTTCCTTTGCCAAAAAATCTATTCGTACAGCCGTAAACAGCTGTAACAATAATGTTCTTTTTTTACATAAGAGTGTTGTGTGTTTTCTATCATAACAGCAGCACTTCAGAAGAATATATATTAGTATGTTTTTTAATCCGCAAAACCGACTAAAAAATCGCACATTTCATTCCATTAATTTTGTTTGTATAGGGAGATATATATATTATATTGTACGTCCTAATGTTTTTCAGACATTTGATTTTATTGCGCTTCTCGAAATATCATTTATTAATATTTTATGTTCTAAAAAAACTCTTGTGTACACGATTTTTAGAACAGTTGAAAAAAACCATTATTTTTAGAAGTCAAAATTAAAATTAAAAAAAAAAAAAGTTTGTATTTAACACGCGTCATAAGTGTTACATTGCTCATGTTTATAATACTAAGTACGTACACTTAACGTTTTAAATGTGAATATAAATTATTTATTTATAACTAATGTGACGAAATAACACAATAACGTGATAATATTGTTTTATCGCAGTTTCCATAAGTTTAATAGGAACGATTCGATAAAAATAAAAAAGATTATTCGTTTTTAATAACTGCGTAGCACTCTACTCAGTATTTTTCTTCTACGAGGAAATCTATGAATCGTAAATGTGTTTCTGAGGAATAACAAGAAACTAGAAATCATTTTCATTGTATAGAGGAAAATACACCTATATCGAGCAGCGTGCTAATTTATTTTGCTTTATGAAAATATTAGATAACAGCTGGTTAATTTTGTCTATGAACTATATTTTTCTTACCAATTACAAATAATTAAATAAAAAAAAAAAAAAAACAAAGTGACATAAAACATAATTTTCATAAAATTCTATTATCATTATAATATTATGTAGGTAACCATAATAACAACCATTAATAAACAAAGTGTTACCCGAAATCGTTTACTGTCACCGGAACAGACGTATAGCACGCTACTCGATATTTTTTCTCTGCAAAGAAAACCAATGATTCATAAAAATGTGATTTTGGGCGAACAACAAGGAACTAGATATAGTTTAACAATTCACTTAAGAATTCATAGTTTTTAAAATACATATACTTTTATTCAATTAAGCAAGTTATTTCAAAAGCAAACTATATAATATACTCCATTTTTAGTCTTAATATTTATTTTATTAGAAATTTAATATAGGACAAAAAAACGTATATAACTAATGGTAACCATTTATAAATAAAGATTTACCCGAAATCGGTTACGGTCAGAAAAAAATAGTTGTGCGAAGCCAAAAAGCTGTGATATTTATGTTAAATGAAAAAAATTTAAAAAAATGGAATATAATAAAAGATAGCATTATTATAGAGTATCGTTATGATATTATATGATAAAATTACGTATTCTTGTTATAAAAAAATTAAACTATCGTTATCGTGGTAGTATTTATACTATAAATTCTCAACCGATTTACATCCAATAATAGTTTAAAACCAACACTGTAAACAATTAATAATAATTCGATGTGTGTGTGCTGGTTGACGATCGATGCGCATTATGTCCGCGTGCCCGAATAACGAATAATAAATATAATATAGAACATAATAATATTATATTTTTGATTTATTCGTTTACATAACATAATAATATGCTTCTATATAGTATAACAGGGCGGGTAAAATTGAAAAAATATTTACGGCCAATAATACGTATCGCTCCGACGACGCTGAAATCGGGTTTGAATCTTTAGTATTGCACGAGTAAAATATTATATGGAAAAAAGTAGTGCATTATTAATTTTTACTTTCTTAATCGAAAAAGTTATCCGAGAGAGACTATTATTAAATTCGCGGTGCTCGCGAGCGCGTACAATTTTGTAAGGGATATTTTGAAATTCGTTTTTAACCGCGCGAGTCGCGTCTGCCGGCAAAAAAAAATATGTATACCAAACGACAGACATATATCGTGATAAATAATAATATTATTATATTGCAGGTCGGTGTGGTAGATACCTATAACACCACCACCGATATATTATTATAATGCGTCGCATTCTGCGGCGTGAGTGAAAAAATTTCTCGAAAAGTCGTGTCGTCGCGATATCTCGCCGCGGTGCGAAGTAACGAAGACGACGATAGTAAATAAATATCGTCGAGCGACGATATTATTATTATTATTATCATTAGGGTTTTAAGATTTCATGAAATTTATTTTCTTGAAATATTTCATTGGCGTGAAAAATAAAAATAGGTAGGTATACCGAAAATTATAAAAAAAATAAAAATAAAAGACAAGTTGTTTTCAAGTTACGTCCGTATAATATTAGGGTGAGAGAAGAACGTGTTTAAAATTACCCATGTCTATTGTATAATTACACAATTTGTTTATTATAGTGACCAGTGCAATAGTGTCCATGGCTTTTTGAAGATGGCCTAGACCGGCTAGACCTAATCAGTAATTATATACCTACTTACCTATACTTACCGCGATACGGCTGCATCCTAGTTGGGTCCCTAATTTTTTTTTTAAATGATTTTTTACAGTTTATTATTTTTAGTTTCTTTGCCATTAAAAATACAAATTATTAGAATTTTAGGGAATAATAAATGACAATAACATATGCAGGTACTATAATACCAAGAAAAAATATTAAAAATGTTATAAATCAAATATAAAATTACATATTGATATTATAATAGAAATATAGGCTAAAATTGCCACCATAAATGCGGAAGTAACTTTAATACCGGGGCTAACATATGACGACTTAAGAACCCAGATTAATGAGATGTCCAACGTCAAATGGCTTGTGTGAACACTATTAAAAGTCATGTAATTTATAGGTCTATAATTTAGGTTCCTTTTACAAAAATTAGATATGAGTAATAACTAATAAATAATAATTAATAAATACTAATATAGTAATAGGTATCATCTACGTCCCTACTACATATTATGTAAATAAAAATATTTTTCAATATTTCACGAGGAGTGACGTCATTTTCGATTTTTAAATATTTCATGTGAAATATTTTGAATTTAAAACCCTAATAATATCATCGAAACCTTCACCGGTCGTTGGGAAAAAAAACCGCAAATAATAATATTATTGCTATTATATTATTCGCACAACCACCGGAAATGTTTTCAACCCTGCGGGGTCGGTGTCGATTTCGCGCGAAGGGGTGGCTGGCGCTGAGCGGCGTTCGGCGAAATAGGGGTGGAAAAAAAATGAAAGTCACCTCGTTTCCGGTGTACTTAAAACGATGTCATACGTATTATAATACAGAGATCGGTATCGATGATAACATATTAAACGAGTGGGTAGGTATAATTATATTGTTGCGTGTTATCGCTCATTGTTTCCACGTAAACGTGCTTATAATAATCATTGATAATAGTGATGATAATACATAATATACATTTATATGATAAAGAAATGGATAGGACATGACGCTCGAGTTATGAGTGACGAATGCAATAATTATTATACGAATCGAGGCCACGATAAACGAACCCATAATCGAACATTATCGACTATCAATATATAATGTTATTATTGCGTACAATCATAGAGTACAAAAATATAAACAAATGGAATCAATCAATTTTTATCTATGTCGGACCACTGCAAAACTATAAGACGTATTCTACTATTATTACTTTTTTTTTTTACTATTTATTATTACCATAATATATCTCAGAAACCAATTTTTCCCAACGACGAGATCGGTTTCGCATAAAAATCATAATAATTATATTATATAAAAATGTTTGGCGGAAAAGCTGCAGACGAAAACGGAACACTCATAATATATCGAAGCGTTTTCATTCCGAACGCAGGCCGCTATTTTTATATGTCATATTTCACAAGGTTAAAATAATATATATTTTTTATAATATAATATTATGAAGTTTACAGACCTACCTAGTTTCAAGTCGTTACAAATGTTTTTATAATTTTTGAAATTTTCATCTTTTTCGAACATGAAGTTTTAATTTTATATTTCAATGCATGTTTTTGTCATTATTTCGATACTTAAAAATAATATTTCGTACAAGTAGTCATCTATGAGTTATTAGACGTTTAAAAGAATATAATAATATGTACATTATGAGCGGAGTGGAGCGTGGTACGCGGTTTCCTCTCAAAAACGTCGGTCCGCTTATATCAAAACTCTGCTCATGAAAAAAACTTTAAATACTTATAGCTCATAAACAACTCGGCGGAAATTCGATTTTTATGAATCGAAATACTGAGCACGACATTCTGCTGTGGAACGCGTTAAATCAAAACTGCATGTCGTCGTTCGAAAAAGTCAAAAACTTAAACAATTAAAATAATATGTGAAAAAAAATAGTCTCCTCATAGAAACAAATGTCGTTTTGTAACGACTCGAAATCGCGTGAAAAAAATGTTTGGACCATACTCTCCGATATGATGATTAGTGTTTTGAGTTAAACGAATCACTCATTGCGTATGTGTGCGTGCGTACTGTATATATTATTATATATTTATTGTATCCGGTTTTTGTTCCGGACATAATATTTCTGCACAAACCGATGTCTGCTGTTTTTTTTTTTTAAGGAATCTCTAATGTATATCAAACATTTTTTTTATTTTATTTTTTAATATATGTCGTTTAACCGGAAAATATCAAAGGGGGCGTATTACGCGCGACTCAGCTGCAATATAGCGAACGTGTTGAATAATAGCTTTGGTCATAATATTATCATATTATGTATATGGTATATGCGTGCTTAAAAACAAAAGAAAACCATTTCGGTGTCAAATATTATATATATATATATATATATATATATGTATACCTCGCCTGTCGCCGTTTATATTATTATTATTATTATTACATATCGGCTTTCTGCTGTATTTGAAAATCATTATTATACCCACTGCAGACGACAAAAAATCACTATTATCGAATCGTATTTTCCAAGAGAGCTGAAGTAATCATATCATCATGTAATTGAATAATTATTCTAATATTAACCATTATAGCGCTTTGACTATATAATATTATATTATTAACCTTTAGCACACGCACATCGCCATAATATTAAAATGTGTTCGGAAGAAATTTTTTTTAGCCTAATGTAATCTTCTTAATATATAAATCCGAAAATTGAAACCTTTGATGCTAATGTTCTCCGTGGAAACTAATCAACCGATTGTCTTAATTTTTTTTTCAACTGAAAGATTATATCACGGAGAATGTTCCTATTCAAAAAAAAAGTTAATTTAAAGAGGTGCTGACACGAGGATTTTAAAATTCATGATGAAAGTTTGTATTTTGATTATAAACGGTTGCTATTGGTTATAATTATTAGTTATCATAGTTACAGTAACATTTTTTCCTACGTATAATATATACGCTAAAAATTCTGGAACAACTGAAAGTGCTATTTTTGATGAGATAATATAATATATGAATAATCTTTGTTTATTTATAGGGTTGTCAATGGTTAGGTTGTAAATGGTTACATATTATCTTATCACTATTATAATTAATAATAATATGGCATATACATATTTTTACAAATACATTTTTTAAAAAAAAAACAAATCTTTGGCACGGGCCACTATTGCGATGTTTTTCGTGTGCCTATAATATTCTGATATCACTTATTTACTTATTTCATCCTTTACTCGGGCAACGCCGGATGGGACATCTAGTATACAATATAATATTGATAATAATATTAAATAATTTTAAAATTTAAAAAAATTCAAATCAATATTATTGTACGCTTTATTAACAAACGAAATTTTAAAATTTCGTTATTTATCATATTATTATTTTCATTGGAATTGAATTTATTCTCAAAACTGCACTCTGTCTCCCGCTTTCGGATCAGTCGTGGAGGTAGACGAGTGTATGGCCTTCGGTCTTTAAATCGTTACAACATATACTATATAGTAATATAATATTTGATCGTATTATAATATCACATCTAATCATTACGAACAACAAAAGTCTTATCATTAAAATATCAACGAATCGCGATTACCGATGCCCGTCGTCAGCATTCGTGTGTTAAGACTTTTAGTTTGCGATTCTCAAACTGACAGTACTTTACATTTTTTTGTTTTACGTTAACACAAATATGGAAACGGTTTATTTTGGATTTTATTTATCGCACACCCGTGTTCGCGTCAGGCGGGGCTTTCGGTCAATGAAAATAAACATTAAAACCAAAAAAATAAAAAAACATATAATGTCCAAAACGAATTGATGGTTTATGTAAATTTTATCGCGTATTACCTCTCACTGTAAATATAATATTTTACCAAATATAATTTGCGAGTCAAGTGACGATTATTATTGTAGGCCGTATATTAAACCTATATACGTATATTATGTAAACACAACGATAATAATAATAATAATAATAAATGTTTCAGTTGAATTTTGGTTTGTTCGGCAACGGTATTAAACGAGTTTTTTCGTTTTCGTTTTATTTATGTGACGAAGTGCGTGGAAATTAATTTTTTTTTCTTCATAAAATATAATATACGTCCCCGCAGTCGTGTAATGCCAAAAATAATAATCCTCGGTGTAGGTACCTACTCCATCAGTCCATCGCGTACATAATAGTAATAATACTCGAGCCGTTATATTTTATACTGGTTAGTAGAATTAATATTTTATAATTATTGTGGCAGAAATTAATTTAAAAAAAAAAAAAATCGTATTTCGTTATATTATATTTTAGTATGCGCGCAGTAACGGCTAGACGAAATTATTAAGAGCCCAATCATTCTTGTCATGATCAACAAATCGTTTTGTGCCACACAATCAGCGTGTTGTTTGAACGAAAAAAAATTACATCAGCGTTTATATATTTCGATTTATAAATAGTTTAATTGAATAGTTTCTCCGGAGCCATAAAGGGCGTGAACTATACTATTATTATTATGCATCACTTCAAAACGTCAAAACGAACCGCGTCCGTAATATATGTAATATAGTAGTTTTACGAATAACCATAAAGCAACGTAATATAATATCATATTGTTGAATATTCCAATGTACAATTTAAGGAATCTAGTTCAAAACTGACATTATTTCACGTTTAACACGAACTATGTTTATAAAAAAAAAAAAAAAACGTTTTATTTGCCCCGAGGCCTTGGTGCACCGAGAGAGCAGCGTGTATGATGATGATGGCGATATGGAACTTTCGATTCGACGAAAACACGTGGTATATACCTTCTCCTGCTTATCGCTCATTTCTGTAAACAAAATACTATAAAAATCGTATCGTTATCCGTAGTTTATCTATATATACCTATATTATTATTATAATATAATATGAGTTTTACTCTTATAAAATATAGATAAACTACACGTATTATATACGATCCGAGATTGTATCGCGTCTGCTGCAGTTGCAGTCGGCGGCGAGTAAAATTTTGAACGTCGATTGAATGCGATCGACGACGATTATAGTCGCGTAAAAGTGGGGGCGTTTACCGAAATCGTTCGGCTGGCGTATAAATTAATTAATCGTAAACAATATTGTTCGATTTTTTCGTGTTTGATATGTTATACGACATATTATTTCGAGACGTCTGAAATTCATAACTCGTCAGAGCTGGAAATCGAAAAAAAAAATGTACAATCGTCATATTATCGTATGTCACATCTGCAGTTTGAATATTATTATCGTTGTGTATTCGTCAACGTATGAGCAGCTGTCAAGTCGAGTGTAATATATATATAGCCGTAGGGTTTTAAAATTTCATGAAATTTATTTTCTTGAAATAGTTCATTCGCACAACAAATAAAAATAAACCAAAAATTTAAAACGGTTTTTTCAATGCAATAGTGTTCATGAATTTCTAAAGTTGGCCTATAGACCGGCTAGACCTAATCAGTAATATTGGTAACTAATAAATAATAATTAATAAAATACTAATATAGTAATATCATCTACTGCATAATATGTAAAAAAAAAATATTTTTCAATATTTCAAATTTAAAACCTTAGGTTATAGCAGTTTTTGTGATCTGAGATATATTTTTGCAGGTCTTTCGCGAAAGTCCTATCAGTTTTTGTCACAATTTTTCTGGTACCAAAAAACCATCGGATTTTATTGTGATATAAATATTATCGTACAGGGTGATTCACCAAGCATGCGCAACCTAATTTTTTCTTTAATAAAAAAAATTTCTTTTTTTCAAATTCTGATTTTTAGGATTTTTAAATACAAAAAAAATCTAAACGAATGAAATCATATATTATGGTGCTAGTACCTATATAGCACATAACAGTTGCGGGCGGATTGTTCGGCCCAATATTATATAACGATTGTGGACAACGATTTCGTCATCGAAATACTCGACTGCAGACATCGAGTTATTAATAAGAACCACGCTAGTTGCGGACACAAATATACTTCTCTTCACCACTTTTTCAGGACAAAGCATAAAAAAAAAATTAGTATGTGAGGTCAAAAATATTTGTGTTTTGCCGCAGGAGCAAGTGTTGTTCATAACATGGTTTTTTTATAAATATATAATATTGTCATCATCATAGATTTTGTGTCAACAATTGTTTTTGAAACAGCCCTCATAAAATAAATGTTAATCTATTAATTTCACCACTCGAATATCGTAAAAATGTTTCAAAAATGCATTAATATCAATAACGACACGATGTCGAATACAAATTGCCCCTAACGTCCGCTAAATCGAAAATAATGTTTGGAAATTTTTCCACAATTATTATTAGTGTGTCATCTTTTTATGTTTTGTCAGCAGCAGCTCGCACGGTTTTTATTACTAATTCGTCGTCAGTATATTCGAAAACACCGTAATCCTCTACTTAAAAAAATTTTAAATCAGAATTCGAACGAATCTATTGTTAAAACTCAAATGGCGAACAACCTGGGAATTAACATGTCTGTTGTTGAATCGTCGTCCTGTATATTTTATCATATTATTGTAGTTTACGGCTTTTTTATTTCTATCGAAACACAGCACAGTCGGTATAATATTATTATTATTCCAACGCGTGTTTGGCTGTTACACGAGCAGCGTAATACACGTATTATAGGTACCGTAAATTTTGGCGAATTATAAAATAATAATATATAATAGAGCTTCACGATCCCGTCGAAGGGAAGATCGACGTAAATCTTATATTTTATTTATTTTAAAACACGAACGGTGTCCAACACATTATCATTATTATTTGGTAGGTTTAGATATAATACGCGCAAGTTCACCGCGATCGCACAATCGTTAATTTTTTTTAAAAAAAAGCTGGTTTAATATTTTGGTCAAAAAACACAATTTTGTTGAAATGTTGATCTAGATAAATTTAGATCTCAAACGAGGACTAAGTCTTTAAAACGATCGACTTGAAAGTATTTTTACTGCAGAGTTGTAGTAACCGAATAATATTATTTTTTTTTTTTCTGTGACGATTGTCGACTATAGGAAAGGTATAATATAATAATATATTAACATCGTTACAGCATTTATATTACGGCAGAAATCGCTTTAATTTTGCACTTTTATCCAAATAAACGTAACCGAATAACCTAACAATGTTTCGAACAATGTGCGAATAAAATTGATTAGCACCGAATAAATTTAATCCCCTTCATAAAAATTGTTCAAGACGGTTTTTTAAATAAATCGCGTAAATATAAACATTTTATCAAAATATTAAACTCTTCGGACATCACCGCGTAAAATGTTCAAGAATCATATTTTGTTTTAGTTTCTTAGATACAGGTAAAATAGTTTAATATTATACATTATAATATATTTAGAGCGTCCGATCGACAGAATTTTTATTTTTTAAAACAAAAACGGTGTCTGACACAATATTATTATATTGTTATTATTATTACGTATGGATAATACCCGTCCATCGCTGCTGCACAAGCGTCAAATATTTAAAACAAATTACTGGCTTAATATTTAAAAAACCCAATTTTTTTTTAAAATATAGATCGGGATAAGCTTAAATTTCAAACGAGGATTAATCGTGTTTAAAACTATATTAGTTTGAAAGTATTTTACAGAGTTTATTTTACCGAATTGAAGTCAAATCGAATCGTTTTAGCATAAAAACTATTCGGAAATCGTCGCGTAAAATGTTTGATGTGCACAATCATATTATTTTGTTTTAGTTTCTTATATTATAATAAGCTAAACAGTTTAATATTATATTATAGAGCCGCCTGATCGCTTTCGAAACTGCGCTCGTCCGAAGTAAGACCGATGGATTTTTTTATTTTTATTTTTATTTTTATTTTTATTTTCCAAGAACCAAATTTTTTCGAAATATTGATCTCGTCCTGGGAGTATTGTACAGTTTTTTTTTTTTTTTTTACCGAATTGAAGTTAAATTAAAAAAAACATTTTAGCATACACTATTCGTACATCATCGCGTAAAACGTTCACAAATCATATTTTTCGTTTTAGTTTCCTGTTTAATAGGTCAACTAGTTTAATACTATAAATTATGTAAAGCAGTGCGGCCCGATCACTGCGGAACCGCGCGCTTCTGATAGAAGATTGGCGGAATTTTTTTTAAAACAAAACATATCATATCATTATTATTATTATTATTATTATTATTATTATTACGTATTTATAATACCGGTCCACCGCAGTGGTACAAAGTGCGTTCGAAATTAAAAAAAAAAAAATGGCTGGCTTTTCTGTTTTACCGAACTGATGTTAAATTAAAAATATTTTAACATAAACTCTTCGGACGTCATCGCGTAAGACGTTCGCAAATCATATTTCGTTTTTTTAGTTTCATCTTTCTTGTTTAATAGATCAACAACTAGTTTAATACTATAAATTATACTGAGCTGTCCGATCACTGAGCGCGTCCTAGGGAAGATCGACGTAATTTATTATTTTTTTAAATCTGAAACGGGTTTCCGGCGACACATAATCATAATATCATTATCATTATTATTATTATTACGCATAGATGATATTATTACATAATGTAAACCAAAGTCGTACAACACTCGTTCAATATTTTAAAAAATGATTACCTAGCTTAGTATTTTGGTGAAAAACTCAATTTTTTAGAATATTATTGAACTCTATTTAGAGTATTTACCGAGTCTTTTTTTACCGAATTGAAGTCGAATTAAAAAAATATTTTAGCATAAACCCTTTGGAAATCATCGCGTAAAACGTTATCAAATTATATTTCGTTTTAGTTTCATCTTTCTTGTTTAATATGACGTCATTAATACTATAATTAATTATATGCTGAGCCTGTCCCGATCACTGCTCCCGTCCGAGGGAGGAGAACTGAATTTTTTATTTTTTAAAAACACGAATGGATGTCCGACGACACATAATCATATTATCATTACCATTATTATTATTATTACACACAGATAATACCTGTCCACTACATTCATATAACACGCGTCAATTAATTTTAAAAAAAGTTGGCTTAGTATTTTGGTCAAAAACCCATTTTTTAGAATATTGATCTCATTTTGAGTGTATTTTACTGTCTTTATTTACCGAATTGAAGTCAAATTAAAAAATATTTTAGCACAATAAGCCAATTGGAAATCGTCTCGTAAAACGTTCACAAATCATCTTTAGTTTTAGTTTCGACGAAATTTTTTTTAATCAGTACCGGGTGTCCGACGACAGATAATCATATTATCATTATTATTAGTATTATTGCGCACAGCTAATACCTGCCCAACACAGTCGTATAGCACGCGTTAAATGTTTTTTTAAAAAAGTCGGCTTAGTATTTTGGTCAAAAATCCCATTTTTTAGAATATCGATCTAATTTTGAGTGTACGTATATTACAGTGTATTTTTACCGAATTGAAGTCAAATAATTAAAAAAAAATACGTAAAACGTTCACAGACCATATATTTCGTTTCAGTTTCATATCTTTCTTGTTTAGGTAATACTATAAATTGCACAGAGCTGCCCGATCACGGCCAAATCACAGAGGGAAGATGGACGAAATTTTTTATTTTTTAAAAACACAAACGGACCACGTCATAATATCGTATCATTATTATTTGCGACGCACGCCGGAGACAATACCTGTCCGCCGCAGTCGCACGCGTCGCGTCGTGTCCGAGCGCTTGCGTATACCGCGGTAGCCGGCACACGCACACACACGTATAGACGTATATTTATTATAGTTTCCGGTCGTTCCCCGCGCACACGAAGAAAAACGCCACCGCCGACGCCGCCGCCGCCGCCGTCGGTTCAGTAACGCCGTTGCCGCGAACGTGTGCACCACCGTCTCACTGCCACGCGGCGTAGCAACCACCGATTCCCGGAGCCGTTTCGCCGGCAAACGTTCGCGAATCGACGACGACGACATAATAATAATAATATTACTATCATCACCGCCGCGGCCGTCTCTCTTATCGTATCCCCACCGACACCGTGAATTATTGTTTTTTTTTTTTTTTTTTTTTTAAATTTTTTTAATCGATTCACCACTATATCATTCATGACCGACGACGACGCTGCAGCTGGTACCGTCTGTACCACACACGCACACGAGTCCGTTTGACGAGATCAGGTAATAATAATCATATTATATTTTGGTAATATTTTTCAAACAACAAAATAATATTGTATAGTTTGTTATCGTAATATTATTGTTATTTTATATTATAATATTATAATTGGGTAATTGGGTATTATTATGGGTATATAATACACTTAAACCGTTATCATCGCGCTGTTTTTGATCTCACACGATCGATACATTCTTCTGACGCGATTGATATGTCGTGTCAAGTGAAATGTGTACGAATCCCGGACGAAATTTCCGAGGAAAAAATTCCTGTCTCAATTTTCAATGTCAGACAAAAATTCCAAAAATACAAAATATTCTATTCGTAAAATTTGAATTTAAAAAATGTAATTGATTTTCTTATACGATATTATATTTGATTACTATATTATATAGCTATAGCTTACAAATATTTTTAAAACATATAATCGTAGTTGACAATCGTAATTGTATAGGTATAAGAATTAATGATCAAATCAATTATTGAATAAGAAAATAAATATATATTTTAATAAATAATAATTAATAACTTATATTTTTGGACTTTTAATCTGACAATTGAGAATGTGCTCGGACTCTTTTCAAAATGGACTTTTTGACCGATTACCGTATCATAACCTACCCGTGCAATTAGCTTGTCAGTGTAATATATTATATTTGGTTTTACGAAAGATTTCCTGCTCATTTTTGGTCAAAACGCACTCATTGTAAACCGCCGTGTCGGATTTAGACCCGAGGGAACGGGGGCCATAATTATTTGATAATTCGTTCAGAAATATAAATCATTTCATTTCAAAATATTACTCTCACAAAAACTTGGGTATTGATTAGGTACTTGGTACATGGCAATATTACTTACCTTTGTACGGTCCGTCAAATCAAAAATAATATTATATCATGTTAGCTACCTATTGCAACACACAACATAATATACGAATACGTAAGCTGTACAATCAAAGCGGCCGATAAAAAAAAAAAAAAAAACTGTTTTGCCAATACTGTTTTACATCATGTTAACGGAAATATAGTGTATAGGTGCGACAAGGGACATCGCATCACGCCTCCGCTACACGATATTTTATAATTGGTTCTTGAAACCAAACGATAAGCGACGATATCGAGCGTGTAAACATGGTCCAGTGATGATAATAATAATAATTTTTTTTCTTATCACAACAACTTATTCATCGTAATAATTTATAAAAATGTTTTCTCGATAATATAATTCGATCGATCGATTGATTGGGCAAAACAAATCTACAAGGACTCGATGTTTTTCCGGGAGTTTGTAATTTGCACCGAAATGAAGATTATTGGTAATTTGTACCACTATAGGTACTCGAAAATAGTGTTTGTAATTTTCACCAAAATTAAGGTATATGTAATTTGCACCACTGTAGGTATATATAGTTGAAAATAGTGTTTGTTATTTGCACCGAAATGAGTATCTATTAGTGATATGGGCACTATCGATAGATAGAAATAATGAATAGTTCGACGGACTATTCGAATAATAGGCATTATTTTAATACTTTTTAATAGCTATTTTTTTTTCTTATATTTATTTAGTACTGACGTACCGTAGAACGATGTAAATACTATTAACAAGTGAAATAACCATTCAGAATCTATAAGTGGAATATTCTGTTTCTTTAGTTTCTCATCATATCTCAAAATATATTATACTCTATCAAAACTTGTTCGATTATTCTTTCGATAATACCTATATATCTTATTAGGTACCTATATAATCGATTTGAATTCTGGTGGAAATTACATTTCGTATTTCTTACTACCCGAGATGGTGCAAATTACATATCTTTATTTTGGTGCAAATCACAAACGCAGTTTAAATATGTTGGTTCAAATTACACATGTTGTAAATATTTAGGGTCAATTTTGGTGCGAATTGACTACACCCGTTTTTTCGGGGGGGGGGCCCTTAAAATATGGTTCCCGCGGGAACAAACGCCCTTAATAACCACCGTACACAATATTGGGCTCTGTTCATAGACCGTTAATAATCACGAAGGTCGGGAGTAAATAATCGTCAACACGATATTATAATATCATATTATTATTGTATAATGACGTTTCGATATAATGTAATATCACATAGTTATAATCACACTTTTTGCGCCGGATCGCTTAGCATCGTTTCAACAACTCCTGCTGCGTACAACAGTAATCCGCACGCGTGTGTGTTGTACCTGACCACTTGAGAACATAATAATATTATTACATTAGAATAATAATATTTAATATAATTTATTTATCGTTTGGGTATTGGTTATTGGCTATAGCTGAGGGAAATCCCGGACGAGAAGTCCATTTTGAAAAAAAGTCGAATAAAAAGTCTGGACTCGTTTTTTTTAATGTCGGACAAAAATTCCAAAAATACAAAATATTCTATTCGCAAAATTAAAATTTTAAAAATGTGATTGATTTTCTAATACAATATTGTATTCGATGACTATTCCTATTATTACACCTACAGCTTACAAATTCGTAATTTTATAGGTACCTATAAGAAATTACGTTAAAATCGATTATTGAATAAGAAAATAAATTAATAAATTATATTTTCGGACTTTTAACGTGACGACGATAACGTGTTCGGTAAAAAAATAAGTCGTCCGGACTTTTCATCCTATTTTTTTCAAAATGGACTTTTTGACCGATTGCCAAACTGCAGCAGGTACACCTAACTAATCTCGATGGGAATCGTTTTCGAACAGCAGTAAGTACGAATTTCGCCGATCCGATCGTCGTACAATATTATTATTATCATAACGGACCGAATCTACACAGAATTGTGTATGTGTGTGTGTGTGTGTGTGTGTGTGTGCGCAAAGGTCGACAGAAGAGTCCAAAGGCGCTTACTGCATGCGATTGCGTCTAGACTCAAATATCCCTAGCTCGTCCCTCGCACGATTATAATATAATCCCGTCCGACGTTTCCTGCAGAATCTCTGTTGCTGACGCAGACACGAACGGCGTCTAATCTCGTCGCAGTACCTATGTACACTTCTCCGTAATAATATTATTATTATTATTATCCCGTGACTTAGACTCTTAACTGAAGGTAAAATCTGCAAAAGTCCCTTGGCCGTAGTTCCTCTCAAAAGTGCGTATGCCATATAGCCGGATCCAGCAGTTATCCACGTCCTCCTCCTCCCGCAAACCCTTTTTACGATTCCCTTTCGTCATCACCGCAGCCAAACCATCTCACACACTTTTCCTTCCGCTTCGACTCGCCCGCCGCACGTCTCTGTCTCTCTTTGTCTGCAGTGGTAAAAATCGACCTTTATAATTATTATTATTATTATAATAATATTTAAAATACGAATATAAAATTATTATGATTACGATTATTATTACGTCGAGATAACGCGCGCGCAGACCGGCACCGATAAAGTGCCGAAAGACTGAAACGTTCGGGGGCCCGGTACAAAAGCCGCTTCAATTATTATTATTATTATTATCGTAGTCGTCGTCGTCGTCGTCGTCGTCGCCAATAAAATAAAACCATTAAACCCGTCCGCTGCCTATACAGATAAGCTGCCGTTTGGCGCCATCGCTCTTAATAATAATAATAATAATAATAATATATGAAAATATAATAATATAATATACAATATGGTCGACGAGGAATTTTCACCAAAATATGTCAATACGAAATATTAACATTTTATCGTCGATACGAGCTTATTCATGTACAGGTGGGGGTAGGTGGTAGGTGGGTAGGTGGGTATCGGCTATTGGCGATATTATATTTTACATTTTATTGTACACACATCGATTAATCTGGATTTAATAAATTTAGGCGTAATGTGCACCCGTTTTATATGTACTATTTTACGCTCCAACGATGTAAGTAGGTATATGATTATTTTCGGTTGCACACACACACACACACTATTTATAAATATACTATTCGCGTGTAATATTAGCTTTAAATTATAATCGATTGTCGTGTTTCATAATAATGTCAAAAAATAATTAAGATATTCAGTATTTAGGTATCTACCTAGCTATATCCGAGATATTATAATATAATCGAAAATGAATAACACCGCGTGGCGGTAGCCTTACCGAATATAATATAATGCGAACTAATTTCATAACGATTTATATACTATCCAATATTGTGCGAATAAATTTAAAAAAATATAATATACAAATATTTGTATATTTTTTCGAGTATAATTTGTTTCAATCGGATACTTCTTTTAATACCGAGGTAAGTGCGAGATCGATTTCAATTCAATAGTTGGTCCTTTATACATTTATATATTATTATCTGTCATACAGTTACTTTTATTTTTAAAAAGCAAATTTAGGACGTTATATCATTACATAAGTATATAAGACGTACTACCACACCGCGTATAATTGCTTTTTACGATGAAATAACGAAAAAAAAAAATAATATGTATTTCAGACATTTAATTGAGGAATAAATCACGTTTTTATTTAATTTGAGATTACAAGTCTACATTTTGTTTTAATTAAAATCGTAATTATAAATAAATTAGTGAATTAGTGACTACGAATCTATAAATGTAATTTATGTTTAAGATAAATACTTAAAAGATAATTCATTCAGAAATCAATGTTAAACAATTATTATTATTATTATTTGAAGAAATTAGTAGGGCAAAACATATATATATATATATATTACAACTTTAAGTAGTTTACCTCCATGCGACTATATTTTATTAATATTATTCTCGTTACTATTGTCACACCGTTCGTTTTAATATTGATAAAATGAAAACGAAAGAGAAGTTTTGTTCGCGAAATAAACAAACTTTAAATATTATTGTATTTATACATTTCTGTTCTTCGTATTGTGTCTAATTATCGCTTACACCACTCGAGTTAGAATTCCATTTAACGACAGCTGCCAATTGTCATATGGACAAATATTTTAGCGGTCCGTCCGTCTTTCCTTTTTTTTTTTTTTCTGTTCACCGGACCGATTTAGATTGTTTATTTTTTTTTATTGAAAACAGGAGGACGTCCTACGCGAGCCCAACTTTAAATTAAATTCATTTATAAAACAAAACAAAAAAAAAAAACTGTTAAATTTGTTGGGTGTACCTGTAATTAAAAAGGGAACTTCAACACAAAAGCGTGATATAATGTGTAATGTAAAATCGATTATACTTTACAAACAAAATAATTTTCAATATCAGACTATATATAATATAATATGTACAGTGTTAAATATTACAACAATAATTCGTTAAAAGCCAATAACGTTCAGGACTAATGACAATTTTGATTGGAAACGTTCGTTTTCATTTTATTGTTTTGTTTTTTTTTTTTTTTTTATTCAAAACCGAACAGTGTTAACCTACAATTAATTTAAACGAAGTGTGTTATGTTTAAAATTATTTATTTATTCTAAAGGACTTCTTATGCGTATAATTGAACTCGGCAGTATGGTATAGAAAATAATAAATTATAATATTTATATCATAAAAAGGAATTGTAATTAAATACATATAATATGGAATAATTTTAACAAGAATGACTGTAGAAATACATATTTTTGACTATACCTATAGTTAGTATGTTACACTACACCTTAATAATTGTTGCTTTATCGTCAAGTAGGATAGAAATATTATGATATAATATAATAGTTATTATTATATGACTTATGCGGTTTCTTTTTGCAAGTACGACAACTGTATTATATTAATGGATAGTAAAAAAATTAATTAGGAATATTAAAAATATATATTCTTTATTTAATGTATAGGTACACAATATTGTGTTGTATACATATTAGAGGTAGACATAAAAAGCGTAAGTAATATTTACAGAAAACTTTTGAACATATTTTAAAAACTTGATTTTTGGAGAAGCCGTCCACCGACAATGCTGTAATAATATATTGTAAAACAAATAAAAGTTAAAATATCCATAATTAGAGGCTGGTCTCCGACCAGTGTCGTTTTTCAAACGAATCGATTGATTAAACATTTTGTGACTAATCCGTTACAGTGACTTAATGACAAGGTACGCGCTTGCGACCTAATATACAGCGGAGCGATTTCCTTGGTGTTTTTTTATATTTTAAAAAATGGCTGGCTTTGGTCCAAAAATTGATTATTTTTGAAATATTGATCCCGACAACCTCAAACGAATCTTGATCGAAGCGAGATCAAGTATTGAAAACTATATATCAGTTTGAAAGTATTTTGCAGAGTATTTTCACCGAATTGAAGTTAAATCTTAAAAGCGTAATAATTATTATTTTTATTTCCTCCGTGATTGCCAACCATATCGGAATAGTAGCTGCTATTATATTGCTATCGTAACGTCATTGCAGATAATATGGTAGGAATCGCTTCAATTTTGTACCTTTGTGAGACCGTTTATTAACCGTTCCTAGTCGCCTAACAAAATTTCGAACGTTGCGGCAAGTAAAATGGATTAGCGAATATGTAAATGTAATTCCGTTCGTAAAAATTACCGAAAGCGGTTTTAAACAAAACGTATAAATACAAACATTTTAGTGAAAACTCTTCGGACGTCATCGCATAAAACGCGCACTAATCATGTTTTGTTTTAGTTTTCTAGATATTAATAATTGGTCAAATAATTTAATATTATTATGATAAGCTTTAATATAGTTATAGAGTTATAGCTGAATAGCAATTCGCGTTATGAAAATAAACCATAGTTAAAGTCACGTTTAGTCGTAACAGTTTAGTTATAATATACGAAGCGAGACGTAATGTCGATTGGATAATGCGATTCGAAAAATATTGTCTCAAACAGTGGGTAGTCACTAGTCAGACCATAATAATTATTATTAGTGAATAAATGTAATCCCGTTCGTAAAATATACCCAAGACGGTTTTAAATAAAACGAACAAGTACAAACATTTTAGCGTAAACTATTCGGACGTCATCGCGCACAAATCATATTTTGTTTTAGTAGTACAATAATAGTCGACAATTCGTACTTTGATAATTCGAAAAGATCCATAAATCGAACTAAACGCTTAGTCCCACGAGAAAACCTCTATAATTAGAAGAAAATACATGTATTCCGGTCCTCTCGATAATTATTCGAAATTACTGTCGACGGGACACACTCTACAATTCGAATTTTTTTTCCAGAACCTCTATAATTCGAATTTTCTCAAAAGCAATAATTATATGTATAAAGATTATTTACAATATATTTGACGAACTCGTGATGAAACTAATTACGAAATTTCAATTAATAAATGTCAAAATAAATGTAATACGCACACACAATTTTTCAGCTCTCTTTAATTCGAATTAATTCGTATTTCCCTCGATTATTGAACACCCGGTATAAATCGAAAACCTCTATAAATCAAATTTTAAGCTTGCGGTCCTCCGAATTTTGAATTATCTAGTGACTAAACTGTATTAATAATTGGTTTAACATTAAATATTATAATAGACTTTATTATAGTTACAGTCAAACAGTAATTCGCTATGAAAATATAAATCATAGTTACAGTCGCGTTCAGTCGTCTTAACGGTTTAGTTATAATATCATTATACGAAGCGAGACGTCACGTCGATCGGATGATGCGATTCGAAAAATATCGTCTCAAACAGTGGGTAGTTACGACCATAATATAATATAAAGTACGATATATTATTATTATTACTACGATGGGTTATAGGAGAGCATTCGGTGCATAATAATATCAAATATTATAATATGCAATGGCTGCGAGCAAACAGCGATTCGAGTGTTACACATATTATTATTATTATTATTATTACTGTAAAAAATAATATGTAATGCATTTCGTGAAACAGCTTAAGTATACTTCCGTGCGCCCTACGATATTATGCAAAAAACAATCTATCGGGTGGAATACGATTTCAGCGGAATCGTCGTCGTCGTCTCAGAACGTCGTCAATGCATGGCATATTCTGCGAATATTGTTTAAATAATATCCGTTCGGTTACTGCTGCTGTTTGCGGTCGTGAACGTCATAGCGTCGGTATTTTCGAAATATTTATTGTCTCTAATAATAATATACTAATCGCGTGTGCGAGTCGCACAAATTGCACGAGGAAAAAAAATAACGCGGAACCACCGCCGCCGCAGCCGCAGCCGTGCACCCCCGTCGGGGGAATCGATGAACGTCCCGAACCGGAATTTTCTAGACGTTTTTAAGTATAAAGATTTCGATATGTACAACTGCTGCAGTGATCGTATACGACTTACCTAAAAATAAATTCGAAATATTGTCTCTGAAAATAATAATAATATACGATTCGCGTGTGCGAGTTGCACGAATTGCAGCACGCGGAATAAAATGATTCGGAACCGCCGCCGCTCTGTGCACCCCCGACGGGAATCGATGAATGTTATATTAACCGGAATTTTCTAGAGGTTTAGACTTACCTTAAAATAAATTGATATAGTTTAGATGGGAATTGTGTTCGTCGAGTCGACTGTATACGAGATATTTTGCTACAACGAATATAGATAAATTGCCTACGCATACGTATAAAGGCTTTGGGAAATCGTTTTACAAAATCGTTTTTAATAAATTATTATTATTAATTTAAAGCACTATCTATTGGCTTAGCTACCTATACGCTCCTTGCGATCAAATTCCAAATCATTGTTTATCGTTATCATTATATTCGTTTAGTGAATAATATTATTGGAATTTTCAAACCGTTCGTTACAACCTATTATTTTGTCGTCATTATATTTTACCATTTGTGTTACTTCGATCGTTGCGTTCAAATAATATAATATTATAGTTTTTAAATAATTCAAAAGTCCTATTAATGTTTTCGATACGACATTAGACGTTTATATTTAACTATATAAGTAGGTACACTGCAGTGAAGATAATATATTCTACAATTTAACGTTTCGAGCACACGGGCCACAGGTAGTCTCGAATGACTTTTGGCATAAACGCTTTGATATTAGGTATAAGGGGTGTCCATCACAAATTTCTCTCTCGTCGAATAATTTCCAAAACGCAGTCAGTCGACTGTGAGATTTTATAACTAGCTGTGATACAGTATACGTACCTTGTACCCTGTACCTACGTATACTTGATTAAATATCCACATTTTTAATATTAAAAACTAAATAAAAATATAATATAAAAGTCACGAAACAAACAGTGTATATTTAATATAATATACGTTTGATAAATAATCACAAAAACGAAAACTAGGGGTGCGTATAAGTAGGTATAGAGTCGACGTACATTATATCGATGGATAATATTGAAAACGTGAAATTACCGCGTGCGACGTCGGTGTTTAAATTATCAAGACAATTATATTACTACCATAATATTATAATATTATCATTAAAACTCAAACTTTCACTCAGCGAGATATTTTAACAATATAATAATATAATATACAATAGAGTCCAAATTAAACTGCGTACAACAGTGCGCTCTGCAAAGATTATACTCGCCCGTTCAAAATTCGCATCTACCGAAATTAACACGTTATTCAACGGAGACGTTGAGCACAACGAAAACGTCATATATTTTTCCTTTTCGGGACGACGACGACGATCAAATTGCGTTTTGCTCGAAGCGGCGGCGGCGGCGGTGGGGGCAGTGTAGCGCAGGCACTTGCTTTTTGATATGAAATATCCACTCGAAACATTAAAGTTCGGCTGGCTCTGCCGAGTAGACTTTGGCAATAATAATAAAAAAAAAAAAGAATAAATATATATATAAATGCGAGTGTGTGTGCGTTTGTGTGTGTAATAACATTCCGGACAGGCGAGAAAACAGGTATGGGTTTTTATTACAAATCGTATATATATATATACTATATAGGTTTGCAGCGGTAGTTCGAAACTAGTGTTTACCATTTCTGGACGTGATGGTTATACGGGAACGTGATATAACGTTTATAAATTGGATATCCGTGTCGCCGGTCGCCGTCGGAGAAGTGAGCGCAAAAATAAAAATAAAATAAAAATCAAAACGCGCGAGGTTCGCCCAAAGCTGCAGCACCGGAGAACGGCGGCGGCGTACGTATAGACATAATATAATATATATTGTGTTGTATACGCCCGCGAGAACGTGGTTTGTCGTTTTTTTCGGATCGAGTGAAAAAAAAAAAAAAAAAACGAAAAAAACCTCCTTCCCGGTTGCTCGTATACGACGTGTGTATAGACGAGTTTTTTAACGCGCCCGCCCCGAACCCGATTATCGCGATGCTATATCGTCAGTGTAAATATATCGCTTTCCTGCACGTTGTAGTACGTAATAGAGTTTCGGACGGATAATCCACCCGATCGGTTGTTCGATATTCGTCGCGTCTTGTCTCACTGTTGCACGGACGTCTTCTTACACCGCAGCTACCTATCTCAATATATTATTATGTGATATCGCGTGTTGTCGATTCGTCGATTTTCCATTACACACATTGATATGGAGAGATAAGAGGAGAACAACGCCCGACATGTTGGTTGACACCCGTCGTTTTCGAATCGTATAAATCGTTAATAATCGCACTTGTTTACGATATAACAAAAGGAAAAACTCTTTCGTGCGTATAGACAAGTTTTTTAACGTCCTAAACCCGAATGGCCGAATAGAGTTTCGGACGGATAATCCACCCGATCGGTTGTTCGATATTCGTCGCGTCTTGTCTCACTGTTGCACGGACGTCTTCTTACACCGCAGCTACCTATCTCAATATTACTATGTGATATCACGTGTTGTCGATTCGTCGATTTTCCATTACACACATTGATATGGCGAGAGAGGAGGAGAGGACCTCTGTCCCTTGTTGATTGACACCCGACGTTTGCAAATCATATATAAATCGTTAATAATCGCACTTGTTTACGATATAACAAAAAAAAACTATTTCGTACGTATAGACAAGTTTTTTAACGTCCCAAACCCGATTGGCCGAATAGAGTTTCGGAATCGCCGATCGGTTGTTCGATATTCATCGTTGTCGGGTTGTATATGGACGTCTTACCGCGCAGCTACCTATATCTGACTATTGTTATGTGATATCATGTGTTGTCGATTCGTCGATTTTCGATTACAGACGTTGATATTGTAATGACAAGAGAGAAGGAGAGCAACGCCCGACATGTCGGTTGACACCCGACCCAAATCAAACATAATCCACCTGATCTGTTGTTCAATATTTGTCGGGTTGTACTGTTCAATGAACGCGTCTTACCAGCTACCTATCTGACTATTGTTATGTGATATCGTGTGTTGTCGATTCGTCGATTTTCAATTACAGACATTGATATTATGATGACAAAAGAGAAGAAGAGGACCACCCGACATGTCGGTTCACACCCGAGGTTTGCGAATCGTATAAATCGTGTTTAGGTATACTATATAAAAAACAAACTCTTTCGTACGTATAGACAAGTTTTTTAACTCCCCAAACCCGATTATTGCTGTTATTGTTAGTGTAAATATATCTCTTTCCCCTTCCACGTTGTATAGTTATTGCTAGTTTCGGACAGATAATCCAACTGATCGGTTGTTCGATATTCGTGGAACACGTTCGTTGGGCTGTACGGACGTCTTATCGTCTATCCATCTCAATATTATTATGATAATTGATATCGTGTGTCGATTCGTTGATTTTCCATTACAGACATTAGTATTAAAACAACACGAGAGGAGAGGAACACCCGACGTTTGCGAATCGTATAAATCGCGAATAATCGCACGTGCTTATGATATAAAATATAAATATTCTTTGATCTCTTGTTAAGCGCTGACAAGGATATTATACGCACTTCGGAATAAAGGGAAATAAGAAATGGCTGACGTAGCAGCCGATCCAGCAAACAAAAATACCTAACCCATAATAGCTACACCGTCGAAAACATATTTTCTTCCCGCAAAGACATATGCAGCTTTGATTTATCCGTGATAAAATCTTCTTGTCGTGACAAAACTCTCGGCAGTTCCGTTCCACTGACCAACAAACTTAAATCTATCAGAGGTTCAGTTCAACCACGGTATACGCCTACGAAGTTTAGTGCCGATCGCCATTACCGGGATAAGATTCGGACACACTGGCATTAAACATTTCTTTCTAATCGGCAAAGGCCCCGCCAAGCAATATTGTAATATGACAAACTCGCATCACAATTATTATTAATCATATTTTTGAGGAATTCCAAAGACGTGAATCGACGCGCATAACTCTCGTAGGATCTCCCGCGCGACAGGTCATCGACGAAGCTACAGAAATCGCCACGTCCTTTTATTTATAAAATATGTGATTTACTTAACATTACGCCACGCTGTTAGGTCAATATATACCTGTACTAATAAGAACTCTATAGCTGTTGAAACCGTAACTTCATAAGAAAAAAATGAATATAACAGACAATGCTGAATGCAGTTAAACATAACAACAAATTGTTTAGCTCGTCTTAGGTACCTAACGATTCGCGTAGTTAATTACCTACGCATTATTATTGTCGATTTCGCGTCATGTCCGGCAGTTAGATATCGGAGTGTTGTATAATATAATAATTAATTATTACCACCTTGTCGGTCTCGAGTTTAGCATTTTAAGACAGGAGAGCGTATATTTTCGGTCGACCGAATTTTCGAAAAACAATTAATAAACAAGGAACGATAAAAATATAGTGCTTATACAACTGTTAAACTTTCGCCGTTAAGACTGTGACTTATGTCTCGAAAATCATTGTCGGAGGAGGAGGAGGAGGAGGACCAGCGTCCCGCGTTGCATAAACGGATATTCAGATTGATATATTATTATGTGTAGTTTCTTTTTTCGCGGTTCTATTACGGTTGTACACACATTACGTTGTACCGCGGTATAAGTATAAGTTTCCGTTATTTATTTCTTAAGTTTTCTTTTGTACGACCCCGCACAACGCACTAGGCAACACATGTACTCTCGTAATATCATTTGTAAATCAAAGGCCTCATCATCGCGCACCCCCGCCCCCCCCCCCCGCACCGCCCTCGACGCGCGTTTCTGGTTTTGCACTTCGACTCCGCCGGCGAACTTCGTGCCGCAACTTTGCCCTTTTGTTCAATGACCTGTGTTCACTGCATGTACGTACTCCAGGACTATGGCGTCCGCGCTTCCTGCAAAGTTCAAACGCGTATAATTTATTTTATTTTGATTTTCTCACTCGCGTTACATCCATCCGAGCCGTCCGACGTGCACAGTAGCCGACTGCCGTGCGTACAAACAGTTGAGAATAATAATAATTTCGAGGTCGGATTCGCGTTTTATTGTTTCCGTGTACAGCATGATAATAATAATGATGTACTCACGTACCTACGTCATGTTTTAATCTCTAACCACGACACGGGTTACGCGGGTGCACACTCGGCTCTATTATATTATTCTCAACGCGTGTGGTATCGCCGAAGAACCTATATTTTCACTTTCCCGGGAGACTTTGGGGGTACCTATGACGCGTACTTTGACGTCTGAAACGTCGTTTTTCGTACTTCGTGTTCTGCTCAGTTCTCGGTATAGTCGTGCACAATACAATCCGTCCAACGAAATCAACTATCGTAATATCGTATGGTTTTTTGTTTTTTGTTTTCGATAATACTCAATATTCTATAGTGTGTTCCCTGCGTGTGTACGTACTGCTCCGGGACTGGCGTCCGCGCTTCCTGCAAAGTTCAAACGAGTATAGTTTATTTTGATTTTGATTTTCTCACTCGCGTTACATCCATCCGAACCGTCCGACGTGCACTGCAGCCGACTGCCGTGCGTATAACAGACAATAGTTGAGAATAATAATAATTTTGAGGTCGGATTCGCGTTTTATTGTTTCCGTGTACAGCATGATAATAATAATGATGTACTTGCGTGCCTACATCATGTTTTAATCTCTAACCACGAGACGGGTTACGCGGGTGCACACTCGGCTCTATTATTATTCTCAACGCGTGTATCGCCGAAGAACCTATACATTCCCACTTTCCCTGTAGTACGGTCATTACGCAGACTTTGAGGGTACCTTTACGTTATTGAAACGTCGTTTTTTGTACTTCGTGTTCTGCGCAGTTCTCGGTATATCGCAGCAGGATATCCGTCGACCGAAATCAATTACCATAATATCGAATGGTTTTCGGCACAAAGTATAAAGATTGCCATGCCGTATACCTGTATTTATAACGTACGAAACGTTTTGTTTTAAAATTTCAGAAATTTCAGAAATGCCTTCGAAACCGCAGTACCTAATATAATATTTTAACTCGTAAAAGTCGCCTGAACTCTGTTTTCAAAAAAATACCCCCTGGCATCTTCAATCGGAACTGCAGTCTGTTCTCATTCATGATCGATGTACTATTGCGTCAGTGCGTGCAGAGTAATAATACGGTTAACGATCGTTCGATTTTTCTTGTCGATTTTATCGTTCGGTATATCGTTAACCGAATGACCCTATAGCCATTTCTAGGATGGATTTATGGCTTGGAGGGAAATCGCACGCGGCGGAAGTTGTTGCTGCGGTTCGGGGTACCTATATAATATGTTTTATACCGGACTATCGAATCAAATCGTAATTATTATCGCTTGATAAACGACGTGTTGGATACACAACTGATGATCGATACGCCACACGGCGGCGGCAACGGCGGTAATCGAAAATCGTTCATTATTTACATCACCGCAGACGACGCTCATTATTTTCAACAGTTTGTTATTCTGGTATGTTTATGCGACGCACACGCGTCGAGTATATTATTATTATTATTATTATTATTATATCGCCAACTTGTAAAGGTTCACCGCCGCCGTGGGAAACTCGACAGCCACTTTTCGGGTATATCGCTTCGACATTACAGTTTCGTCGGCAGCTGCTTTAGGGACAACGTTTTTAAAAGGTTTGTAAACACTGCAGGTGAAGTCGTGGGTCCCTTTGCAACCTTTACCGTAGCTATTTCCCCGATAAACTTCCGTAAGTTCCTCGACGGTCAAATCATATTATCAAACACCATATTATACAAAGTGCGCCGTAAATCTACTACCACTCGGTAACCGCAAGCGTTTAATATCAGACCAAATAACCGTACCTAGGTATACCTACCTATATTATGTTTTCCTTTTATAAAACGGCTTATGAGTTTAGAGACCTTGCGCCCTCTTTTGACTATTCCAGAATTATCGGCGATTGGACGAAGCTCTAAACTATGCACTCGTGAATTAATATACATTTATAGTTTCAGTTTCAATAAAACTATGCAAGTATATAACTTAATATTATAAGAAATGTTCAAATCGTACTATATTATCTGTAAATGTCATAACTCCCTACCTCCAATACAAGCTTTTAGCTTACAGGAGGTAGCAGGTAATCAAAACTGTATTTTGTTTAAACTTGTCAATATTATTGTAACCATTTCTTTGGATTGACTTAATAAAAAATAAAAAATAGTTAAATCATTTGAGCTTGTTACGACTGTAATAATTCGACATCTGTGGTCAACTCGGTTAACACTCGCGGTCACTCGATTTATTCGAATTGATCGTCGTCATTATACTGCATCAAAAATCGGCCACGATATACTGAGCACGGACGATGCGTTTTATTTTCGTTATAATAATATATTTAAATAATATTTTAGGTTTTATGTTTTTGAGATGACGTTATACACTCGCGAACATATTTAACTCGACTCGACACGTTCGTGACGTGTTGTAGTTGTCCTGTGATTTTTTTTTCTCGTTATAGAATAAATCGTATTTTTACAAGACCGCCGACCGGCAGTTCGTTTGGATTCGCGTCGACGTCGTTGTTCTATATAATAATATAATATCGTCGGCGAATATGAAAAGTATTGAGATCGAACTCAAAAACAGAAACGGGTAGAAGGACAAAGCGAAATCGAAATCGAAACGACAGTATGTCCGACGTGTGCGGGCAAGTAATAACGCTTTGACTAAACGTACCTACACTTATATATAGGACTCACCCGATGTAAGTTTTAGCTGGGAAGAGGGCACCAGAAATTCGAAATATGACGAATGAAAATGTACACAAAGGTACACAATATTTAGGTCAAGGATTTAAATGCAATAAAAAATGGTAAGACGTGGAAAAATGTGAAAAGTATGACACGAAATACAAAAAGCATATTTTTTAAATTCTAAAATATTAAAAATAATATTGTTATAAACTATGTTAATGTCATTCAAAAGTGTTACGCGAAACAATCAAGCGGTGTTTAATATATTTTGTTTAAATTTTGCACTGATGATTTGTGTGTTTTTGGAATTTTAAATTATTTAAGTAAAAATTGAATAGATTCACAATAATAAATTATAAACGACAACAACTAAAGCAAAACTCAAACGCTGAAATATCGTAGAACAATGTGTTGCAGTTATAAGAGTTTATGACGAATGAGATATAAAATATAAATTAAATGACTATACCTACACAATATCTACTACACCTATGTATAAAAATACCTTTTTTTTTGGGGGGGGGGGGTTAATAATATTATATTTTATAAAATATACCGTCATAATACACGCGTTTTGGGTGTTTATATATTGTTAAAAAATATACAATGATATGCGTATTTTATTTAAAAATATATATTATGCGATATTATAATACAAAATAAAATAACCACCATTAGCTCTAAACCGTGACGCGTTCGTGGACATTTTCAAACAAAAGCGGTAATCTGCTGCAGAAGTCGCAAAAAAACATTTACCGATGCATATAAATCCTAGTTCGCAGAGGTATATACATTTATATTATATTATAAATCAATGTACGTTCGTGCGAGGCTTATGGCTACTTTCAAACTGTATATATACCCGACTGATTGGCCACACATTTATTGCCATCGCGACTCGGCGAGTGTTTTCTGCTTCGTTTTTCCGACCTCCAAATGGATAGGTCGCTTTGGGAGTGGCGATGCGAATTTTACATTATTGTCCATTTTTCACGAGCATCAAAGTCGGCGTAATGTATACGGCTGGCTGTGGATAAGAAAATATGTCGTAATATTATGATATAACTACGTTTGTGTGTAAGAGAAAACCGTATTAATATAATAATTATTGTATCGTGCGTCTTAAAAATCTAATGATAAAACATATTTTATTGGTGCAGCGACATTAAAAGACTACAATACTGTTTCGTCGTGCAAATGTAGTCCCGTTCATAAAAAAAGTGGACGAGGTTTCTTTTTTTTGGGGGGGGGCTAACAAGTCCTTTTCGGTTAGAGGAAAAAAATTGAGTTTTCAGCTTTTTCCAAACGCGATTCGTCGATTTTAAAGAATCGACTAAAAGAGTTGGCTAAATTTAAAAAAAAAAAAACAGAACAACGTCGTTTGTTTAGCTACCATAATTGATATTTATAACGTTGCAGACGGTTCCGTTTGTACCCTTTTTTACATTAATCTCCGGGAATTATCACTACGTTATGAGTTTTTTAAAAATATGTTTTTAGCGGCTGATTATACGAATTTCATATTTTTAGGAAATAGTTTCAAACACCGCTAAAACAGTCTAATATTATTTTTCATTTTATTAAGTTAAAAAAAATAGGATCAATAGGTAATATGAGCTATAGTCGTTTAAAACAAGTTTTTCTAAAAATAACCTACACATCATGAAATATAATATAATTACTCTAGATAACTGCTTTGTTTCTTAAAATAATTGTCGCTAACGAAATGGTTGTTTTTTCGCAATGTTAATGAAGACGTATAAAATATAACACAATACCTAGATAAGTATTATTGTCATGTAAATCACAATTAGTTATAAACAAAAAACTTAGAAATTACAATTATACGACGAAAACGTATTGTATTCATTTGTGGTCAGCAGAAATATATGCTTAAATATAGATATCATAATATTATACCTATAGCACATAATTTAATTAATTTTAATTGTTTTTTTTTTTTTTATCAATAACAGTTTTCATAAAGTAAGACTTTTTTTCTCTTTTACGAATATTTTTTTTGTAATCTTAAATGTAAGTTTTTAGATTTTTAGATTTGTTCGATTTGTAGTTTTGAATTTTAAAATGCATGTATATTTATATTAATATGAACTTATTTATTATATTTAGCAGTAATCATAGTTCCCTATCTCCAACACGAGCTGCATAAGCTTACAGGAGGTAGATTTATCAAATCTCAACAAAATTAATGTTGCTGTATGTTTTGTTTCTTGATTTCTAATAAAAAAAAAAAAAATTTTAAGTGCTCATTAAAATTTCTCGATAATGACGTTTTGAGCCATTTCGAACACAATATGCACACCGCGTGGAATCGATTCGTCACTAATTCGCTTGGCCTGTATTTTAAAACAAACCTTGCACTTTTATATTTTTTATTCAAGATATTATTTAAAATTTGGATTTTCTTGTATTAATTCGGAGAGTATACTCGTTTAAGAGAAATATTCAGACAAACAGGGTAAAATGTAAGCTACTTAGAATGCACACAATTATTTCATTCGTAATTTAAAATAGGTTAAACTCGCACACGATAAAAACATTCCAATTTACGAAATCGTCCGTCGGAAATATTATGTTAAATTTTCTACACATTATTATTATTATTATTATTATTTAAAACGGAATAATATTAGATTATTTTATCTTTCTATATATAAATCGCTAAGAAAATTATATTTATGAATATTGCGCGAGATTAATATCATCTGGAAAACGTTCACATAAATTAAATACAATAAACATCAAAGAATATAAATTATATTTACTGCCTTGATAAGAAATAAATATTTGTTTCATCTTGTAATTATTGAACATGAAATATTAAGCGCACAACGCGCGTTATATCGTTATGTGTCGCGTATACATAAAAGTATTTTATTTTAATTTTTTTTCTGCGGATTAAAATTAATTTGCTCGCTTTCGAATAATAATTCAAACGCGTCCGAAAAATGATTTGCCTACAACTCCTCGCCGTATAGCAGGTAGTCGTCGAGATTAAACGAAATTCCTTATTTATTTATTTATCAAACGAGCGTGATTTCGGCACCGTCCGTTCTTGCAATTATTATATATATCTAAATATTATTATTATTTCTACAAATATTATCCAACGTCAACATAATTAACTCCGTTCGGGGAGGGGCGCGCATCGTTTCGAAAGGAAAATATGCGATATTATCCTGCCTCCTGCAAGGTCGTTCATATTTAATACGCTCTTAAAGGGCAGACTATATAATATTATACGTAGAATACCTACCCCGCCGCCGCCGCCGAAACGGTATGAATTAAAAATGTTCGAGTCGCACAACTTTGGACGGGCTTTTATAAAAGTACGAAATATTTAAAACGTTTCCGTGGCCGAATAATATGGGCGAAAACATAAGTTTTGATTACCACCGTCGTCGTCATATCCCGTCGTCATGAATAAATACAAACATTGTTAGACCGGTGTAATATATTATATTATTATCAGCTGTGTATTATTTTATTATGGCGAACAGCAGACGGACTCTGACGTTAAAATATTATTATATACTTCGTAATAATATTCCGTTCGATTTCGTCGAATTATACTTATCGAACGAAGTAGCGGTCGAGTGCCTATACTTATGTCTCCTGTAATATAATGTACAGGGTGATTCGCTGCGAGCACGCTCGCCCTCAAATTTTTTACGTTCAATAATGAATTTGTTCAAATTCTGACTTTTTGAAATTTTAATACTTCAAAACCATAATTTCAGATTTTTTAGACAATTTTTATAAATTATAAATATTGATGGATTAATATTAATTACTAAAGTTTTCAAATTTCCATATCTTGCAAACCCATTATCTTGACCCTATTATCCTAAGTACACAAAGTTAAATAACTCAAAAACTATTCGTTTGAATTTTGATCTTGATACATCAAAGTTTTCAGAAAAATATCCGATCAACAATTTGTAATTGAAAAGGGGGTTCTCGTTTGAAAAACAGAAGTTTGTATCTCCTCCACAAGGCACTCCTTAATAGTAGTACAAAACAAATCTTAAGAATTATAAACTATATGGTCTTGGAGTATATATTATTTAAAACTTCAAAAAACCAGAATTTAAAAAAATGAAGAGGCATTGATATAGAGTTTATTGTATTCAACGTGACAATATTATTATATTACTATAATTACGAAACGACGATAATAATACAATAATGTATCGTAGGTAAGAATGCGTTTATACCTACTGAAATTCGTCAATTTATTTTTTCTCTAATAATTGTGTAGCACGAATCCATTAAAAAGTCCCATAGGCACACACACGCAAACGCCTATATATTTATCAAATATTTTATTATTTTTTCCGTACGTCAAACTATGCATTCAACCGTCGTCGTCGTCGTCGTCGTCGTCGTCGTCGTCGTCGTCGTCGTCGTCGTCGTCGTCGTCGTCGTCGTCGTCGTCGTCGTCGTCGTCGTCGTCGTCGTCGTCGTCGTGAACGCGTTTAGATATTACATTTAAACGCAGTGGCGTAATGTTCAACAATATTCCAACCAGCCGTCCGCCCGTCCGTCTCAATTTTCAACAAAATATAGAGCGCGTTTATTGGTTTCAACGGGACCAGTGGCATCCGACTCTATGACTAGGTGTTTAAGTCGCTAGCCATTTAAAACGAGGCGAAAACAATATTCAAAGGAAAGTATTCAATAACGATGAGTTGTTAGGAAAAATACTTATATAGGTCACTTTTGCGACTGAATTCGGTCACTTTTAAGTCAATTTTTTAAATAGCTATTAAACCACTTCCAACCCCGATGACACCGGCATTTCTTGGTGCATTGATACTGATATCGACGATTAATATAACAAAAAAACGATGTAGGTAGGTATAAAGTAGGTATAGGTATCATGCGTTTATAAAATATGTTTATGATGTATAGTGTCACGTTGTGATCGGGTACCTACTGAAATTCGTCAATTTATTTTCTCTCTAATAATTTTGTAGCTCACACTCGAATCCATTAAAACGTCTCGTAAGACTCACAGGTATACACAGTCTCGCAAATACTAAATATTTTGTTATGTTCCAAGTACTTGCGTCAAATCCATTCGAACGTCGTCGTGAACGCGTTTATATATTACATTTAAACATAGCGGCGTAATATTCAATAATATTCCAACCGTCCGTCGCAATTTTCAACAAAATATAGAGTTTATTCGATTCGACGTGACAATTTTGCTGACGATAATATTATAATATCAGGTGTCACGCGTTCATAAAGGTATATTACGATGTAGATAATATCACGTAATTGTGCTCTGTTTTTCAGTGCGAAATTCGTTTTAATCGCATAACAATAATATTTTGGATAGGTAGTATACTCGTCACTCGGTATATACTTCACCGCGATATATATTATACTGTGCGAGGTTCGGTTTGAAGATATATTTTATTGACGAAGAAAAAACACTTTAGAATCGACTCGGGTAAGTAATACTCGCGCCATGTGAAATATTGTTCTAATTGTGTTTCATAATGGTTTTCCAAGGACGGACACACAACTTACTCTCCGTCTCTCGACGAGAAAAAGAGAAGACCGCTGTGGGTGGGTGGGTGCAGTACACTCGTGTGTGTGTGTGTGTGTGTGTGTGTGCGGGATGAAGTCACCGCGACTTGACAAACGCTATTGTTTCACTTGACGAACATTCCGAAAAGTCACTTTAAAAGTTATCCGATACAACAGTAGTTGTTGTAGTGTGTATTGTGTGTGTGTGTGTGCACTGCTGCAGTGGTCGCGCGGTGACCGCGGTAATGCGGTATACCGAGTCGATTGTGTGGCGGGCAACTTTTTGTATATATTATGACATTTTTAGAGAAGACTAGATTTATGGTCGCCGGCGAACTTTGACCGCGCACCGCGCACAACGACTCAGAAAACGATTTCGAGGTCCTAAATCCCCGGGACGAGGGGCTCTGCAGTCGTAAACACGTCAGGCGCTAGAAGAGACGACCGCTTAAACCGCGCTCGCGCCACTTAACCGCGGTTACCCTCATATTTTCTCGCGTACATTTTTTCACACCCGATCGCGAACGCCGATAAGACGAAACAAAGTACACATCCGTCTAACGACCGACCCCTCATCGCTGCTGCCCGTTGAGCACCTACCTACTGACGACGTATCGACTTTCGCATTAAGTTCGAAATGAAAAATTACCCGAAAACCAGGCGAGTTTAGTTTTTGTTTTCGAAACGAGGAGAACGCGTCCTTCTTCATTGTGGTTTTTTAAAAGTAGCAAGGTACTTCGATGTTATTATTATACACCGAACGACGTACAATTATTATTAGTTGTGTAATCGAATCGATTTCACATAAATGTATTTCAATAATTATTCCTATAATTATAATACATCGAGATTATAATGTTTGATTCGAAATCAACCAAATAGTTTATAACGAGCGGTATCTCAAAATCTGAAATCATATAAAATATGTCTTCTACATGCACAATTCATTTGGATACCATGTGTGGTTTTTAAATTTGGAAATTTAAACCAAAAAACGGTTTAAGTTATTTCGCGTTGTAGTTCAACAAATGATGTTATTCGTGGGTAGATACTTGTGACCATTACGAGTGTATTAACAACTGTACACAACGATTTTATTTTCAAAACGTTAGTGCAGCCAACCTAGTCCTTAAATAAAAGTATTAAATATAGGCTGACAGACCGTCGTCGTCTCCGGTTAGAATCGTTTTTCGTTTTTTTATGTTATTATTTTAAGAATTCAAATTTAACACACCCGTGGTAACAGTGACCGCTGCTCGATGACCTGGTACAGTCCGCACTGGCTACACAGCAGACCGAGTTCCCCAGTTTTTATATTGTTGAATTTTTACTACCATAATAACTATTATAATAGAATGGCTTTATACAGTTTATGACTACACTATGGTTGTGTGTGTGTGTGTGTGTGTGTGTGTGGGGTGATAGTTTTATCACGAAACTATCTGGAACGTAAAATATATAATAGTTTTATTTTATGTATAATATTTTATGTAAAATTAACGCCATATTAACTTTGGTAAAGCTTTTAAATTATATAACAAATTATGTGTTTACAATCTCTATAATACGTCATTATTAATAATATATAAAACTAACATTCAATAATAATTGACATTTCTAATCGGAAACTTACTTATATAAGTACCTACTCTGAATATTATAAAGTATAACACACAGTCTTTGGTTTAGCGCACATAACTACATGACATTTTTCAGAAAACACATTTTAAATTTTACGAGAATATAATAATATAGTGAACACTGTTGAAAACAATTTCACTTTGAAATACATTTAAAAAATAATTAAAATTCTTGTGAACGTAATACAATAAAATAAAAAAAATACTGCTCTTAACACATGCGTGTGTGTGCTCAACCGTCTAAATATTTTAAACGTAGTTTTTTTTTTACACTCGCGTCAGAAATATTTAAACCCTAGGTAGAAATAATATTTCACGAAAAATAAGAAACGTATAATATCAAAATTACACGAATAAAATACATTTTGATTATCTATATAAGCTTAACGGGTTATTTTTAAACGTCGTGTTATGAGGTGAGCATAAGATAATATGTTTACAACGTAATAATTATGATTTAATAACCGTCGAACAGCACTAATATTATAATTTAATAATATCTATAATTAATAACATCACATATTTTATATTATTTTTTTTTCACATTATTACATTGAAATGTAACCGTTATAGCCAGTACGTCATACTTAAATATTATTATCATGTCCCATTTAAAAAAACTACGATTCGAATAATTAATACAATATTCATGCTTTGTTGACTCCAAACAATCCAAGTGTAGCAACAAAAAGAACTATATAATCAGTGTTGTGCCCAGACAACTTAAAAATTATCTAGACAAAAGATAAGATAATCTTGTTTTTATCTAGATAAAAAATCAGATAATTATGCAACTAGCTTTTAGGTTTTTTAAAACTTTATTAATTAAATTATATTATTTACACATACTTATAAACTTATATTTTAAATAATTTATTATTGTAATATATAAAAAATATATTATAGACTAAATTAATAAATTTAAATTACAAAAAATAATATTTAATAAATTGGACATTTTAAATTATCTGGACGCTTCATTTTATTGCCTGGTATTAATATTATAGACACAATTCATTGTAAAAAAATCAAGTTAAATCAATAAAACGTTTATCTAGATAAGATAGAAAGATAATATAGTGAATTTATTTTATCTAGATATAACGCACAACACTGTAATATAATACTGATTATCTGGAGATTTTCTCGCTTAGAAAATATGCCGTCCAAACGGCTCAAATATTTTTTCATATTATACTCTCTCGTGGTACATATTATATATAAATATATATATATATATATAGTGGAAATCGAATAAACCGCAATAGGTAGGTACTTTAAAGAGGTAATCTTTTTATTTTCCGGGTAGTTTGAAAACGCAATCGAAGAAACCGAAGAAAAGCGGGAAAATTTTACTGCTCACTCGTATTGCGTTTCAAGGGAAAATTCGATAATTTCTGGGTAAACCTGCAGCTCACTCGCGGTCAAGACGAGACGCTTCTGTTGGTTTTTTATATCCATATACCTGCACGGTCGTTATTTTTCTATAGAATTATATTATTATTATATTATGCTCTTTATTATATTACCATCATCTCGATATAAGCTCGTCTCCACCCAACCGCAAGGAGGAGTTCCGATAGAGTTGCCGTTTTTTATCGGTCCATTTATTTTTTTACGTACGACTAATAATACCCGTCTAAACTGCCACGTCCGCGATTTTAATGAACAAAAATCGATTTCTAATGTACGAATTGACACAGCAAAGACGGTGAGACGCGTGTAACATTCGTGTTATTATATTATATACATTAATATTATCTTCACCGTTATATTATATATTATCGCGTTGTTGTTAGTTATTCAACTCGAGTATCTATTATACCTCGAGATTGTATAATAAATGATGGGTTTACCCGGTCGTGTTCTACTGCTGCAGGTTTCGGTAGATGTGAGGAATTAACGTCACCGTCGTCATTATTATGGCTGTCCACCGACGAGGAAATGGACATTATATAGATAATACAATATAATATTATTAAGAAAGTCGGTCGATTCAAACATTTTGTTCAAACAATACTCATAATAATAATAATATTGTGAATAAAACACTGCTACGAGACTCGATAATAATATTATTTTGAGTAGGAGTTTAAGATTTCATGCAATTTATTTTCTTGATATATTTCATGAAATGTTCATGAAATATTTCATTTACATGAAAAATAAAAATATACCAAAAACTATAGAAAAAAACGTTTTTTTCAAGTTACACCCTTATAATCAGGGTGAGATAAGAACACGTTTAAAATTACCTATGTATATTGTATGAATACACAAATTGTCTATTATTAGTGACTAGTGACTAGTGCAATAGTGTCCATGGCTTTTAGACCGGCTAGACCTAATCAGTAATCACTAATCAATAATCATATACTTACCAATAGATTTGTGAACTATTATTTATTAATTTATTATCATTATATTAAAATTCACATTACAATACAATAATTTCTCTGTTACCTGTGTTTTTTCCTGCTATTTCTCAAACCGTTCAAAATAATATTATTCGTCTCCAAACAAATACAGATATGAAATAATACACAATAATACTTAATTTACTACCAGGTACTAAAAAAAAATATTTTTCAATATTTCTTTGAAATATTTCACGAGGAGTGAAATTCTCAATTTCAAATTTAAAACCCTAATTAAAAGTAGTTTATACAATATCGACGAAACTAAAAATTTTCAATAATATCTGTAGGTTATACGAAGTAAAAGTCAATCATTTCAAGATGTGATTTTTATTCGATATCGCTCGTAAATAAAATAACATGATATTTCTATTCTATTCGATTAAAAGTTATATTACGTAGGTATATTATGCGGTTTTGTGATCTTAGATTAATCTGTATTGTATGTTATAAAGTTAGGTACTTATGTCATCCGCTGAGATGCGATGACAGTTGTTTCTGTATTAAACATTTTTCTCCATATAAATAAAAACCGACAAACTCGATTTTCAATGCACTAATAATAGTATTATATTATGACGTAACAAAACGCATTTCATACAAAATGCTCGTACGTCATAATCGCGTTCGTTTTTACATAACACGATATAATTATTATTGTCCATACACGACGACTATATTACTCGTACACACTATAATAATAATATAATATAACATAATATCTGCAGTACATATGCAGCAGGTGTCGAATATTATTATTTTTTTTTTTTTTCATTTGGTTTCGTTAAAGTTTACAAAACTTATTATCGATGCGATTTCTTCGTAGAGCATAATATTATTATAAAATTAAAATATTTCTATTCGAAACACATAATGATAATAATAATATTATAATACAATGACCTTTGTTCCTTTTTTTTGTGACTTTATACACGTCAAATCATAATGGAGGTACGCGGTGTTGGCTTTATTGCACTAAAAATGACGTTTTGTTTGTAGGTAGGTACCTGCAGCTATAATAACTTCATTGTGTTAACAATACACGTGTTAAGCGCGTAATGTATATACTCTTTGGGGGGAGGGGGGGAGGGGGAAATAGCAAAGTAACTAGGTTAACTAGATTATCTTTATATGTTTATACATAATTTATGTGTACCCTTCGCATAAAATACGTTTTAAGCGAAGAAGTAGGTAGGTAGTAAAAAAAAAGATAACGAGAGTACGGCTGAAATAAAAGCGTTTCAATATTTTTACTACCTGCGGAGGTTTATACTACTACTCAGCGTTACTCCGCGATAGTTTTAAGTTCTTAATAGTTCTTGCGGTGTAATACGTTTCATAATAATAAAATTCGAGAAGACGCGTTATCGATTAAATATTTATAGTATCAAAAAATCGCTTTTATAGGTACCTACAATGACGGGTAAAAATAATGATAATTTTCATTCGATTTAAACGAGACGCGTATTAGGCGAATTTAATTTCGTACCTATCGCCGCGAACACCGCCGCTGAACCGTATCCAACGACTGTAATATTATATCCGCTCAAAATTGTTATATATTATTTCGATAGTTATAAGTTCTTATGGTATCTGTTCCATAATATAATAAATTCGAGAAGACGCGTTATCGTTTAAATATTTAAAATAATAAAAATTATATCAAAAATATATTATATTCTCATATCAAAATAATGATAATTTTTATTCGATTTAAACGACGCGTTTATTAGGCGAATTTAATTTCGTACCTATCGTCGCGAACACCGCAGTTGAACCGTATATCCAACGACTATAAACGTAAAATTACGTAAAATTGCTATTTTATTTCGAAGCCCTAAAATTACGTATCGAGACTATTATAACAGGTCCTACCTATAAGGACTATCTCTGTTGCCGCGGCGGTGGCGTATAATAATAATAATAATAATAATAATCCAAAAACTGGTTATTATTAAATTATATTTAAATATTGTTGTACACGTCTCGTTGTCTACGACATTGTTACATATTATATTATATAGTAGTTCGTAACAATAAAATCGAAACACATGTACAAGACATTACACTTAATTACGATGTCGCTGAACTACATATAATATAATATTATAATAATTTACGTTTGATGGGTTTTCCGCTTTTATCGCCAACCGTTGTGCAAAAAAAAAAAATTACAAAACTACATAAATATATTATATGACTCCTTATATATTACATTATACAGGGTGATTCAAAATATATATGTTACCTCTCCAATTTATTTATTCGTAACAGAGACAAATGGGCAATTAGAAAGTCTTACGATTTAGAAACGTCTAAAATGAATTGAAATGATCTTATTATTGCTTACAATATTTTAGGAGGAGGGGGGGGTAGAAAGTCAAATTTAGAAATCTTTAATGACATTTTAAACGTCTCTCGAGCATAGAGTTTTGCATTCAGTGATATCGTTCGAGCACAGCTAAAATTTAGTAAAAAGATGTCTTCGCATATTGTGTTTGTAAAAAAAAGTATAGATTTCCGTATTTGAAAAAACTTATAAAACGTACAAACCGTTTTAGATGTTTCCAAATCAAAACACTTTCGTACCATACATTTTTCTGTATTTTGAATATGCACCAGATAAAATGGGTGTGACATACATTTCGAATCACTCTATATATACTTCATTCTGGGTCACTGTCGTATTCTTTTTAATTCGAATCCTAATGATATGTACAATATTTAACATTTTAAAACCGTTTTGTGTGTGATACCGTCAGCTGGTGTCGATGCGTACTCATACGTTGTAGCTGCATGTGTCGTGCGATATAATTAAAAATATTTATTACGGTCTGCTATTGAATTAAAAAGGCGTAGACCATATAGATAATATTTTATCGAATAGGACTTGAGTAGGTTATTCAGCGAGTTGCTGAAAATGAAACGCGTGCTACCAGAACAGTTACATGTGGTTATAATATGATTGTGGTAACCACAACGACTGTCGACGTTGACAATAGTGACACTGCCGTCAAATTAAAATTTGAAAAGCAACAATTTTAAGTAAACTACGCTGAAACAATACTAAAGTACATTGTCAATTAAAATTAAATGAATAAGTCGTCCAACACAATATGATACGTAAAAAAAAGATGCCCTCAACGCTGTTGTCTCGTAAAAACCAAAATCGCCAACCGATAATATTACATTCTCATTAATTTAACATGTTAACGGATTGTCTAACCACACCACTGATACACTACGTCGTGATGTTCTAACAATGGTTGTTACCTTCAAACAAGTCCTCCAACCAGTCTCTATAAGATTAGCTAATTTTATATGATTTCGTATCAACGACTTTGTATTTTAACCATTCGACATCATATATGTTGTGTTTATCGTAAAAAGATACTTACAGATCGTATCATTTAAATTTTTTTCTGAAAAATATGTTTATTTTTTCTTTTCAAACATACGAGTATTAGTATCAATTATCAACCGATGAGTATCATTCGACCACGAGCAAGTTGGGCCGCGTGTGTTCTATCCGTAAGTGGTATAATTCCGTGTATATAATATAATAATATCATCATCTAGTATTATGCGTGTCGCCTACCTAAATTCGAAAAACTATCCACTCCGGTGTCGGTACTCGACTTCAGAATAACAACTTGCAGTCCACACCCCCCAAACACAATGCGGGTGTAACGAATTGTCGTGTCAACCCGGTGGGTATAATTTTCTCATACCACGTAGTTATCTTCGTCGATAGTTACCCATTTATAATATATTATATAAGTTAAACACTCACATTTTTTCTGGCTATCATTTAGTACCTATATAATTATCAATCGATGAGATATTCAACCATAAACCTCTACCCACTGTATAACCACGCGGTACCGACGTGGTAATACGTTTATTCCCTTCCGATATAATAGCTATTATCTGTGACGAGTATTATATGCGTGTCGGCTACCTAAATTCTGAAAATTATCCACTCCGGTGTATAGGTGGTACTCGACTTCAAAATAACAACTCGCAGCAGTTAACCCGCCCCCCCCCCCCCCATCGAACACGGCGGTGGCGGTGGCGCAAAGTGTGGGTATATATTATGAATTGCCGTGTCAACCCGGTGCGGGTATGTTTATCATACCGCGTATACCTATCGATGTAGATATTATGTACCCGCACACCCACACACACACGTACATATACATATATATATATATTATGTATATATATTTGGGTTGAACACGCGAACCGTTATTTAACGAAACGTAACGAAATGCGCGCCACTCGACGTCCGCGCGGGGTCCGGAGGAGGAGACGGACGACTTGCCATTTTTCGAATAACGTTTACGTTAAAATATATAATATAGGTACAATCAAATAATTTTCCAAATGGAAAAACAATATCAATCACCTGCTGTAATGTCACGGCACGCAAACGGCGAGAGAGTCGTTTATCAGCACAATACATTATTATAATATATATAGCGATAGAGGTTTGATATCGCGAGAACGGACTACGCCATCGCACACTGCAGCAGTATATATTATATTATAATTCGCTTAGGTATTGACCTAAATATCTTCTTTTATTTTTGTTGTTCTATTTCCATTCCGATCGCTTTTAGTTTACAAACAGATGAGCTCGGTCGAAACACACTTCCGCGATCGTCGCGAAGTGTATTATCGATTCGTAAAACAATAATAATATTATGATGATGACGCTCGAGATTTTTCAATTTTTTTTTTATTTTTTTACGAAATAAATTGTACCGTCGTTTTACTCGCGTTGAAATATTAATACGCATATTATATTTATTATCGTTTATTCGTCAGCTGAAGTCTGTCATGAGACGCACCAATAATATTGTGTATTTGTTGCATATAACTATCGCGACTGCAGATAATAGATACGAACTGCAGCGACGTTAGTGCTCTACTACTTCCGGACTTAATTAGGGGGTTGTAAAGACATGCTCTGAAAATCTTAAAACGATGACAGCCCCCAAAGTTGTATCCGAAATTGATTTTGGTTAATAGGTAAAAATGATCCATTGGTGTTCATAAGTTATTTCTCATAGTTTTTAGGTTCAAATAGATTAATTGGAGGTGTTTGATTTTTACGATTTATGTACTCGTAATTGTAAGAATCAATACTGCTAAACCATAAATCATAGATAAAATCTAGAGTATAAATGTAGTAGACAGATGTAACATTTTCACAAGGCTGGGCAAGTTAATAATATTTTTTTTAACTAGGTTAAATTAAAATCTAAATAAAGTTAATTCAAAATTTTTCATCAATTTAACTAAGTTAGAAGTTAACTAAAAGTTAATATTAATTTTTTAACTCAAGTTAAGCTAATAAAAAATAATAATCAAATTAATATAGGTAAAATTGTTTGAATTACAAAATTATGTTAAATCTAAAATTGTATACCGTGTATAGGAAATAGGCATGTATTAAAAATTTTCAAAATTGTAATAATTATTGCTCAAAAACGAATAACTGATAAAAATACCAATAAATTGCAAAATGAAAGTTCATTTTTTTTATGGTTAAAAATGTATATTTGAGAATTGATTCTTACAATTACGAGTACATAAATCGTAAAAATCAAACACCTACAATTAATCTATTTGAACCTAAAAACTATGAGAAATAACTTATGAACACCAATGGATCATTTTTACCTATTAACCAAAATCAATTTCGGATACAACTTTGGGGGCTGTCATCGTTTTAAGATTTTCAGAGCATGTCTTTACAACCCCCCTAATTAAGTTTAAGGATAACTCCGGAAGTAGTAGAGCACTAACGTCGAAAAAATGGTACAGAATGTCAGAAGCGAATCACTAAAGAATGGCTCATTTGGAATTCCAAAATATTGAGTTAGGGTTGAGCTATTGTACCCCCCCCCCCCCCACTAATGATCCCTTGTATTTAATTAAGAACTGCAGCACAAACGATGAAATTTGAGCACAATCCAGCACAAACGTAGCACAAACGAATGGCATAATTTGAATTCGAAAATTCGTATGTGGGGGTGCAGTCGTTTCGCTGGCACCCCCAATGTCTATCCCTTATAACTCCCGAAGGGTTGTAGCACAAACGATGAAACTCGAGCACAATCCAGCACAAACGTAGCACAATCGAAAGCCCTGGGTTTGAACTCAAAATTCGGAAGTGGGGGTGCAGTCGTTTCGCTGGCACCCCCAATTTCTATCCCTTATAACTCCCAAAGGGTTGTAGCACAAACGATGAAACTCGAGCACAATCCAGCACAAACGTAGCACAATCGAAAGCCCTGGGTTTGAACTCAAAATTCGGAAGTGGGGGTGCCAGGGAAATGCACCTGAACTGCAGTAATATTGTTGTTGATCGTCAGAAAATTGTTGATCATCGGTTTAAGTCATTATCCATAATATGTATACATTATTTAGCCCGGAGTGCATTTCCGAATTGCATTTATCTAACTCGATATTCTGGACATGACCTAAAAATAACCCAACCGACACGTCGCGTCGTGTAAAATATGATGAACGGGAAATATTAATATCCTTCACTTTAAAACTGCACTAAATGTTTCCAATATAATAATATTATAGGAAAGGCGTTTAACACCATTTCGGCGTTGTTACCCAGAAAATAATTATATTTTTATCGGCACTTACATTTTGGACTTTAAATATTATTATAAACGTACGTATAATAATAATTAAGAAGAAAAATTACAACTTTGAGAACACTTTGTTTCATAAAAATTAATCGATCAACATAATATTATAATAATAATATTTTTTAACGGCATATATAATGACCATATACAGTCGTATAAAACATTTACCTAAATTTTAATTATTTTTTAAGAAACACGTAACATAGTTAACCTTATCTTTGTAAATTGATATACTTAATTGTCAAAAAACTAACTATAAAAACCCAAGCGTTTGGTTTTATGCGTTGTAATAACCTATTATTAGTAATAATAACTTTAAACGGTTATTATATATTATCGGTGGCTGCAAATTTACATTTACGCGTTATTGTTGTCGAAACGTTAAATATTTCACGACACGGATGTATAGCTTTTATTATTAAATTATTATTATGATATTCGCTATTATTAATATTTTATTAACAGTCGTCGATAACCATAGTTTTTTTTTTAAAAAGATTTTTTTGAGCATAAAATATAATTTTAACAGTATAATATACGTATAGGTACCTACAACTACCTCCTACACTGTTTATAAAATATACTCATAAAGCTCATATTAAAATAAATTATAATATTATAATATACTATGCAATATTATGATATGGACGTTATTAATATTTTACTAAAAATTTGGTGATAATAATAATATGATGTTTTACCTCCGCGGTAAATTATCATTATTATTAAAACTCATAGAAAAGTTTTGAATAAAAATAATTTTTCTGATATATATATATTTATACGATATACCTATTATAATATTACGATATGCGCATATTATATAACATATTTCCGATTTCAAAAGAACAACTTGGCCAGTCTTCGTCGCATGTCTAAGAGTGATCCACAATAATACTTTTCAGATTCCTCTGTGTGTGTTGTGCGCAAACCACCTATATAATAATATGCTTTTTGGCGTCGCACAGACGCAGTACGATAATATACGTAATAATAATAGGTAATATATTCGAACACACACACACACGTTTATATAATATTATAAGAAAAGACCATCGAGCGTATTGATAGCCGTACTACGTATGTATAATATTATCGTCGTGGGTATTATCGCAGTAATACAGTGTACGTATACTGAAATGCTTAAAATTTAAATCGACCGAAACGATAGGAATCTCGCTTTTTATATGGTTTGTTTTTGCATTAAAAAAAATAAATAAATAAAGGAGCGACTCTTGTCGTGGTCGGGAAACTTGTAAAAAAAAAAAAAACGTTCTTAATGGCGATATAAAGAGCTCGCACGTTAACGACGACGACGACGAAGCCGACGGTGGTGAACAACGGTAAAAGGGCGCCGCCGTCGCCGCCGCCGCCGCCGCACGAGGACGGCGTTTAAATGCGTTTAGAATACACATATTATTGCCAAATGAATAAAATAGTGTGTGCGTTTTGAGGCTCTCCGAAGAGAGAGAAGAGAGAATTATTAATATTTATCATTTGATTTAATGTATATTATGATATTATTATTGTATAGAAAAAATGCATTCATCGCTCCGCTCAGAAACTAAAAAAAAAAAAAAAATCAAAACTGTTCGAATAAAATGTCATAACTGCGGCGCGATAATGGGGGCCTCGGAGCTCCCGGATATATAGTTTTAAACCGATAAAATAAATAAAAAACAACAAAAACGTTGTAGCAGCTTAAAATCGTGTTCTTATTTTTTTGTATTAATGCCCGGGGAATTCGTTTTGAATCGTGCCGTCTTGGGCCCGATCGAGTCTGATCGATTTCGGCAAATCGGTAGGTAATTATTATCCATCATCATCATCACCACCTGTTGTACTATAAAAATATTTTTTACCTAATATTTTGATGATTTAATCCTACTTATATTATGAGACAAACGGCTATAGTTTTGATTATGACGTCAATGACGACTTCACAATATGTCTTTTTGAAATATTAAAATTGCATACAAATTATTATCATTATTAAGACTCGAGACGAAATAAACAGGCTAATAAAATAATATTATTAATCAGTAACAATATATAAAAGTGATATCGTTCATATTAAGTAAGTTGTGATCGATTAAGATTTTAATTTCACCGGCGAGAGTTATAACGCGTGTCATAATAGGTAATATCTAAATTGTCACTAAACAATTTATTAAAAAAAAAATAATAAATTCTTTAAAAAAAAGATACTCTCGCGAAGTCGTAATTATTGTTTCATACGAGAGTAATTTATACTTTCTCTGCTTTACCAAATAGATCTTGTATTTTAGTTTTGGTCGTTTGCACTTTTTTCAGTATTTTCAGTTTATTTTTATCTACAAACAATAACACCGCCATTTAAAACAAACATCGCACGCGGTCGAAATTCAAGTCAACAGTTTGCAGTAAAATTGTAAAAGTATGGTAGGTAAAAATATAGTAAGATCTCTGATGAAATCCGTTTTTGTGATCAATTATAATAAAACAATAATAATATTATGTCGATGGTTTTGGTGCCTACTACCACTTACCTACCAAGTAAAACCAAAATAAAAATAAAAAGTATATATAATAATGAATTCGATTTTGCGTACAGATAAATAATTGTTGTGTATGTTTTTATTTGAAAAATACATGTCTGAAAATAATTATAATCTTAAATTAATATTAAACCAAATATTTTTTTTCTCTTAGTATTTTCACACCAAAAATAATAATAATAATCGTCATGTGTTTACAGTTAAACACTCGGACGAAGAAATACGCACTTTTAGTTTAAATTTAAGTCATAGTAAACATTTCTTAAGAATATGACGAAAAAGCGAAAACAGATGTGCCCGTCCAGTATATTGGGTATGGAAAGTCAGTGTAAATAAAAATGCATAAAGATAATAATTGCAGTCAGATGCAGTTGTAGTTAGTATAGTTACACATAACTAAAATATAAATAACTTTAATTTATTATTGACACGCAAACATTCGTAAGGTATACACGTTTAATTATTATGTGAAATTTTTTGGTATTTTTTTTTATTCGGTAAAAAATACTTTAGTGGAATATCCGATTACGCGAATCATAATAAATTATCGATTTGTTTATAAATTATTATTCGTAAAATATGTGTAAAAATTAGAGACAAAATAATATTTAATATTATAGCAAAGTAAAGTCCGTTTAATTTTGTAATAAGTCAATTATAATATAAGTATAAAATCAATCAGAAAACCGACAAAACACATTATTTTCTATTAAAACAGTACTCATAGAAGGTCACAAAATTAATATTTCACGATACGATTCATCGTGCACAAGCTTGAAATAAATAATATTAAATTACGTATTATTATTATTATTAATTGGATTTTCAATATTATTCGGAATAAACGTGCGACGATAATATTATGATGTTTATTTAACAAAAGTTCCATTTCAGTATTAATAATATGAGCCATTTCAAACGATTCAATTATAATTGATTTTGCGATGACGGGCATGTTATACGTTTTTTTTTTCGTTCGGGCAAAAGGTCATCTTCAAAAGTTAAATGTTGTTTTATCAACGAATTAGAAACCGAACACAAAATGGTACTTAAAATAGGTCAATCTCGAATTGTCTAGAGTAGTCTCGCGACTGCGAGATAAACTGGACCATATTTTAAGTGAATGTAAAATCATTCTCGGCGTCTTGACAAACAATTATTTTTTTATGAACACTTAAAATTTGTACGCGTATACTGCGTATATATATATATATATATATATATGAACGACGTATTATTTGTACTGCAGACAGTAAACTGTGTTTAATTTAAAATCGTTTTCCAAAGTTGATGACTCAGACGAGTATTGACCCACTCTACCCTCGCGCGGCTGTAACTGACTTTTTAGATTTTGATCGAAGCAAATATATAATATAATATTATTATACATTATTAACTCGGAAACTAAAATAACAGCAGCGACATAAAAACGTCGAAAACTAGAATTTCGTATACGAAATAATGTCGTTCCTTGTTGTCGTACACGCTAAAAGCGATTAGAGTATTACAATAAAATATATAATAATAATATATTGTATTAAAACGTATTATATTCGAATATTATATGGTCAAGTTCAAAAACCAAACATAATAATTATATTATTTTATTATTATTATCTTTACTACGTTCTGGTGTTTAATGTAGGTAATTTGCAAAAGGTCGGGAAATGATATAATATATATTTTATATTTCGTTGTCCATTTACCCGAACCATAACGTCGGCGGTCGGACAATTATTGCGAACCGTTAGCCCATAAACATTTTAGTGGCCTCCAATTTTTCATAAAACAGGAATTCACACGAATACGAAAAATGAAAAAGAGGAGAGGAAAGGAATACAGTTGAGTGTGTGCAAACCCATATAATAATCGTCGTCGAGTCCGAACACTGCAGATCCCCTAAAAATATCGTCAATATAATATTATTGCAGTGTTCTAGTCGTAAGTCTTATAGTGCGTACGATTTTCAACAACTCGCGTAATCCGTAGACGCGATAATAATATAATATTATACCCGTGCGACAATATATTCATATCCCGACTTATTTCTCGTCGAAAACCACATGCGCAGTCACATACGTCACATTTAATATTTTTTACATTTTTCATTTTATGAGAAACGAGTAGGTCGTTTAGTGTGGCCGAAGACAATACGCGTGCCACCGTTCCGGTTACATGCGGTCATATGATTTCGGTAACCTCGACGACTTCTGTCGACATTGATAATTTATAATTAGTGACACTGCAGTAAAATTAAAATGTCGAAAGTAACAATTTTAAGTAAACATTTATGAACTACGCTGCGAAAACACATTACCATCAACATATTTAAACGACCAAGTCCAACCACACAGTATGTATGATAAGTAAACAAAATATGCCCTCGCCACGACTGTTCTCTCGTTAAAACCAAAATTGCCAACCGATAATATTACATGCACCTTTTAACGCGGTGTCGTGACTTAACTGATTGTCTAACACTCTAACTACCTATACCGCTGATACACTACGCCGTGAAGTTCTAACAATGGGCGTTACCTTCAACCAAGTCCTCCAACCAGCCTTTATAGAATCCGTAGACGTGATAATATATACATGTGCGACAATATTATGTCCCAACTTATTTCTTGTCAAAAACTACAAAACTGCAAAAATACACAGTCGTGACATAATATTTATAATTATTATTATACAATCTGCTATATTGAATTAAAAAGGCTTAGATATTTTTACATTTTTTATTCGATAGGAAACGAGTAGGTTGTATTGTTTATTTTATATTGTTATATACTTATATATTATGCATCATTGGTAAGACGGAGACTTCACACGCGGGTAGGTAATGGTCCTCTCGGCGAGTAATACACATAAACACGTCCAACCGATAAGACGGTGGTAAAGCGTGTCTGCACAGTTTTCCGTGAATTATGCGAAACTCGTTACTCGCATCATCGTCATTGTATTATTGTTCAACAATATAATTAAATGTAGACGACTTGTTGAGTTATTATAACGGGCCTAACGCCGTTCCATTTTTTCGTTGATCAATTGAATAATTTCCGACTAGATCCTAAATCGTATACGTTTCATCGTAAGAGTATCATATCATATATTATTCTATTCGAGTTATATTATTTGCTCCCGTCTTCTATTGGAAAAAGAAAACCGTAGATGTACAATATTCGTCAATTATTGAAACACGATAATATTATGTTTCGCGGAAAATAATAAATATTTAGAAGTGTGTTTGTGGAAGCCAGAAGTCATCACATTTTCTCCCCTATACCCGCAGAATCCGTCCCTGACGCGTAAAACGCATATTATAAATATCATGCGGCAGGCTGTACATATTATATCGACAGTCGAATAATTTATACGTTGGAACCATGTCGTGGGTACACGCACACACTCGTGGTGTCGGGCAGACGTCCAAGACAGATAGATAGAGAGATATAGTGAGAGTGAGAGTGTGTGTGTGTGTGAGAGAGAGAGAGAGAGAGAGAGAGAGCGAGGTATGGAGGTAAAACATGTTCGTATCATTAGTTTATCGATGATATCGAATATAGAGAGGTACGAGGTAAGCATAATATATATTTTCGTATTTTAATCGTCATAGGAACGTTTCGGTATTCATTTTTACTATTCGGGGTTTTAAAATGTGCAATAAAACATTTTATTTTGGAGAAAAAACGATAATATTAATAACGGCCAGCGTGATTATAATTTGAAACTACTTTGAGACACATTCTTACTCGAGTAATCGCGCCCATACCATTCTGCGGTGATATGAAGTATTAAAATACACACAGCAATATAATATAAATTAATATACCTACATGCCTACTGTAGGCAGTACTATAATAATACACTTTACTATTTCCTACTTATCGAGTTTAGTTTATTCATATTTTAATCGTGTTCAATAGGTACGTATTTTATCATTTAATACGTTCAATAAAATCCTTTAGTATTTTTTTTTCAAGTTTTCGTAATAATTATTATAATATTATTATATCGCGTCCATTGTGCGCTGTTTATATCAGCTAATAATAATAGTTTACACTGCACTGTATAGTGTAGGTACCTATAACGTTGGTAAACAACCGCGCAAATATTATTAATATAATATTGTTTCATAGTTAAGGCTTCAATACCGACGGTTATTACGTCTTGTAGCCGACTTTTTCCATTAAATATAAAAGGAAACGGATTTACAGAGTATTTGCGAGTGTTTAACATAATATTTTCTTACTTAAGTCGATACTATTGAAAAATATATAAACGGCTCGAGTGTTATCATCTTCATTCGGTGCTAGTTGGAGAAGTAAAATGATGCGTCGGGGTGAAAATCCATTGTGCTTCGGTGAAATCGGGGCACTCGGTCACTATATTATATGTATTCGATTGTCAGGTTATTGTATTGCGCGTGTCATAGATTTCGGAAAAATACCAAAAACGTCATTCAATATTTCGAGGTGGGTGAAGATTTCACACTCGTAGTCATACCACTAACGGGGGGGGGGGGAGGTTAGTATCGCGATCGAAAACGAGATTATGAGATTTCCCGAGAAGAAAACTACGTGGGTAGTGCTGCTGCTGGCAAAGTGGCTGCACCCTGCCGATATATATACGCGATATTATATTATTATTATTATTATTATTATTATTATTATTATTATATCGGGACACTCTCCCTGTCGAATTTTGGCACGGACTCGGCGTCAGTCGAGTTTTGATCTCGAATGATTTACGACCGGAAATCTTCGCCCTCCGTTTCGGACAACCGATTATACGAGCCACCCCCCCCCCCCCCCCGACGTATAGTTTTATCGTCGGCCCTATATAATATCTCCTCGTTTTCCTCGCCGAGAGCCGCTCTGGTGTCGACGACCGCGTTGTCGTGGGCGAGGAAAATATTAAATTACATCCCAAATTACTGTCGTCGAGCAGCTATAACAATATTGAACACACACCTACACGCGCACATACAGGGTGATTCGCCGAGCACGTTCACCTCCCATTTCCCCTGGATTTATTCGAATATTCTGATTTTCGGAATTTTTTAATATGTACCCTCCGCATTTTTTCAAATTCTTGAATTTTTTTGTACTACTCGAGGAGTAGTCATGTGGCCATACATACTTCTGTTTTTCAAACGAGAACCCCCCTCTTTTTTTACTTTAAATTCTTTAGTCAATATAATTGTTTTGGCAATTTAATGTACCTAATTCAACATTTTAATAGTTTTAGTAGTTTCTTATTGTTATTAAAATGTTTGTACTAAAGATAATAGTCCTTAAAAATAGTTTCACGAAAATATAAAACACATTAACTGTTGAGTCTAGTATTTATTATACTTGAACCATTATAACAACAATGTCGATAGATAAATATTAATCACTAAAGTGTTCAAATCCCCATATCTTCCTAACCTATTAATCCCATTGACCAATAACTCTAAAACTAATCGTTCAAATTTTGAATTAGGTGTACCTATACAATTTTTCAGAAAAATCGATGCTAAATAATTTACTGTAGACAACGAGTGGGCGGGGGGGGGGGTGTACTGAATAAAAAAAAACTGGGGTGAGCATGTTTGATGAATCACTCTGTATAAAAAAAACCTCGCATTTCCGCAGTACAATACTAATTAGTGATTGCTAGTGTCTGTACGCGCGGCGGCGGCGGCAGTTTGTACAAAAATCGTAAATTTGGACAAAAAACGTGATCATTATTATTATTTAGCATTCCGAGTTGTTGGCTTAATACAACTACAGATATCGATAGAAATGTACGTGAATCTTTTACGTATATTTTGGTATGTTTAGAATGAATAATATTGCTATTGCCCCAAAACATATTACGAGTGTCAACATCATAGCAGCATCAAGTCAATTTTTCCAATTTTTAATTTTTTTTTAACAAAATAATAAATAATGATTATATCTCATTTATAAAATTCCAAATAAAAATACCAAATTGTATAGAAAAAAATACATGACATTTTTTAAGTAATTTTTGTGGTAAAATGCATTTTCTAAGGGCACATATGGCTATTTTTTAGAGCATATTAATTGTGTGGGTCTAAGTGCATTTAAATCCGGGCCATAGTCATGACGTATAATATACTACTAGTAGCGTTTTAAATATATTTTTAAACACTACACAGCCTCACAGGAATGTCGATGACGAACATTTGATTGATTCGTTATAATCTCTGCAGCGGGGTACGACGCATAGCAGAGTTTCCCGAAGGTTAGGTATACCTATATGGATTTATATATATATACATATAATATTAATAATAATGACGTAAGTCTCGGGACGGTCGGGTTTTCAGATGTTATGTTATATATCCGAGCTTACTATTTTGACCTAGTTTCAGTGCGTTATATTATATTATACTCTGCCGCACTTAAACGCGTGTGTAAAACAACACGCAGCTGAACTTTGCGCGTTCGACGCGATCGCGAGAAACTAATCAGCGTATAGTGTGTCCTACTGCTCTCTGCTGTCGCCCGTGTACGTTACGAGATTGATTGATAATTGATATCGTAACTGTACGGCGGCGGCGGCGTCGAGACTCGTCGTCGAATTATTCGCGAGGCAAACCAATATTATTATTATTATTATTATAATGATATTTTACGAGTCGAATAAGACCGCGGCGCGAATCGCGAATTTCGCAAATCGATATTTTCGTACGTTATCATCGTTATCATCGTCGCCATCGCGCGCCGAGCGATTTTTGTTTGTAAATACTAAATAATAATAAGATAATATGTGTCAATATTCGAAACGAATGACCTACAGAGGAGGCGCATAACCATACGTTTCGTGTGCGCGGTCAGAGTATTGTAAATATTTTTTTTAAAACGTCGAACGGATTTTTCTCCCCGATTTTTCCGGAGGTTAGGCCCGGCACGAGACTGTTTTTGGCAAAGAGCCCGTGCTGACAATATAATATGTAATGATGTAATATAAAGTTTCCTTATTTCGTGTTTTATTATTTCGGATTGCTTTTCGAGCAGCGGCGGCGGCGGCGTAATCTAAAACTCTAATCTCATATCGGCGCTGCTGCTGCTGCTGCTGCAGGATTACGTACCCAGACGGATAACGTTTGATTAGCAATTTAATTTCTTAAGCGTATTCGTATCAAAACAATAGTTACCGGATTTCATATATTGTCATATTATCGAATAACTATTGTGAAACAAAAGTATTTTTCAGTCCGACGTGCATTTCAAATGTATATAAGATATTATTATTACATTTTGTGGGTTTCCCGCAGCATTTATATTGTTATGATATTCGAGTAATAATATAATATATTAATAATAATATCTATGACACACACGCGCGTCTGTCTACTCATAGTGTTATTGTTTTGTAAGAATATTCTATCTTATCGTGCACGACAGCAAACAGTCGGCGAATTGAATAGTTTTAATTAAGACGTATAAAAACAAACAGACAAAAAAAACGACAAACGTGTAAAGTACTTACTTTTATTTAGTCTTTTTTTAACATGAGATTTGTTCGCAGACGAAATATAGACTTTACTCATTATGGCAGACGGCTCGAATAAAAAAAATAATTGTCATATAACTTTGATTGAACTGTGTTCAGATTTTATATCGTTTAAATTTGCATTTTTATAGTAAGTGTTTATTTTCTGTTATTCTCTAACGGACTTGAATACTTATACTTAAATGACTAGGCAGGCTCGACTTGCACTTGCACTCGTATGCGGGTTTATTTGCGTTATTTTTCTTATCTCTCGTATTAGACTAATATATTATTATTATTGTCGGAAAAAAGACCTCTATCAAACCGTAACAATCTATCGCATCTCAAAAAAAAAAAAAAAAAAAGAGGATAAATACCGGTAAACATAAAACTATAATTAGGCGGACGACCATCAGCAGTGACTTTCTGGCTGTCACTATAATTCGTATTGCTGAACTGATTGCACGCGGAAATGATTTGCCTAATGACTACACTAATAACGAAAGCAATAAGAGCCTGAATCAAATCGCAAAAAAAACCTAAGCGAGATAAAAATGTGATAGAGATAATATAATATAGATAGTGGCTAAAAACTAAATTTAATTATTTAATTGGGAGTAATAAAAAAAATCATCTGGTTTCTAGATTCCAGTCAGTTACGCGAGAACAATATTTCAAAGCGTCTTCAGCGATTCCTCTTTCTTTTCTTCTTTATCTATCTCTCTCTCCTAACCTCTTAAAAAATAAAGAAAAACAACGATACGAATTTTTGACTCGACAATTAATATTCACTAATAATAATATCGTAATCGATGATGATTGTTACTCTGATATTATAATTTATAACTGAACCACGGACGTCATTGACCCCGACTCTGTTAATCATAAACAGAATTCACAGCGGCGATACACAATTATCAATAAAAGCCTAGAGTGCATATAGATAAGAGTGTACACACTTAAGATATCATTTTAATTTGTCCGTTATTCATTTTACGTTAGAAGGCTATCTCAATTCCAAGCATGTCGAATTGGGATATCACTCAAGTTCTCTCCCAGAGGAAATTATTTACGACATGTAACAAATTAAAAAAAAAGTGATTCAATCATGTCCCCGCCAGGTTCAATATATTGAACGAATTCCCTAAGAAAGAGCTCAGATAATTTAGACATTATATTTGTTTCAAAATTCCCGAATCATCTACATGAATGGACAGAAAATCTCCATAATCCACTGTCGGATCATTCGCCAGTTGTCTTAATCCTTACTACTCGAAACCATTAGACGAAATAATCAATTATTCGTTAAATAAAAAAATGAAATGGGAACATTTTTAGTACTATATTATTACCGAAAAAAAATGTATCTAAGACATTATGATAAGAATTAAAATTTTTAATTCTGACTTGTACATTTAATATGCAAATTTAAATTATTTATATTATTTTATTCACTCATATTTTTGGTTTCTTCTAAAATGTAGCTACAATTTAAGGGGCACTTAATTTTAGAATTGATCATAAAGTAGACTTGCATTCCAGTTAAATCTCCTTTTATGAAACTCATTACAGTTATATAAATTGTTATTGCTGATGTGTGTAATAGTATTATTTATTTTAATTTAAAATGATAAGGAAGAGGAGATGTTCACCTGGTTTTCTTTTATTTAGTTTATCAAAACCTTTCCTGTTCTGCATAAAAAATCTATAATCCTACTAACATTTGTAGGTTTCATCGATACTGGCTAACGACTGTTCTTGTTTTAAATAACAATAAAATGTTTATTTATTTCAATATTTATTGGAGTTGGACGGAGCAATGATACTCATAACACTCAATAACCACCTGCAGGTGTGAGCAGCGTTTACAGTGCCACGATAATTCATAATATATAAATTCAAGGCTGGGCAAGTTAAATAATTTTTTTTAACTCTTTAAGTTAAGTTAATATAGAAAGATTTAAGTTAAGTTTAAAGTTAAAAGTTACTTTTCTTTTTATTTAGTTCGGGAAATCGAATAAGGGCGATATTTGCAGACTTACGATGTTCAATAATATTTCTCGAGTTCGCCGGAAACGTCGATAGGTTCAAATTTCAAATCTGCCGCACATTCACATCGGGGGAAAAAAACCCCCCGATAGCATGGTTTGTCGGGCTATGGCGATAAAGAAAAATCTGAGAGACTTTCCGCCAACGTGTGTCTTATCGAAATTATTCCAGTCACATAACAAAATGATTATCCCCTAAGCAGCCGACGAAATTGATAGATTACTTATCGATGACTATTCGCCGCGTTGCCAATAACTTTTCTACTCAGAAGCTTCGCTGCCGCCGCGCCGGAGAGAGTTTTCAGTTCGGTACACTCGAGTTGCGATCGGCGAAATAGCTCGCTGACACCACAGGCCGCACCCCGCCCGTCCGAACGCGGAGCAATCATTCATCTGACACACATATTTAACGTACAAGTTTTATTATTATATACTGTCTCGGTTTCAAAGCAGTCCAATGGGAATATTCTCAATCATAGTAGTTCGCTGCCGTTTCCCTGCGCAGCAGTCTGATTTTAATTTTAGATGAAAACGAATATTATAATATAAGGATAATAAAATAATATCTAATATTTTATGATACAATGATTATTGACGTTTAGACGTTTTCCTTTGTAAAATCAGACGTCGAGCGTAATGTTACAATATTGATTAATGATTTAGAAGACGTATAATACGGTACTATGATATTGGTAATATTATTTTATTATTTAGTTTTTTTCGTAACAAAATCGTTTTCGGTCGAAACAATACGCGCGCGTTGATGGTATTAGCAGGGCGCAATATTTTCAAAATAAACGTCTGAACGCTCATGAAAGCCAAACGATTGTAAGTCTGAAAATATAGACAGACGAACTATGTACATCAGAAAATTACTTAAAATTTGTTTTCAAAATCTTTGGTGGCTGTAGATTTTATAATAAGTGTTCCGTCGCAAAAAATTGAGCTCAAAAATAAATTGTTCGATCGGTCGAAAATCATAAACCCAAAATGTTAAGATTAATTCTATGTAAACATATTGATATGTAGTCTGTTCGTAGTGTTAAAATCCATATTATTGTGTACGCGTATAACATTATATTATATCAGAATATTATTCGATTAGTATACGATTTTTGTGAATTGATAAAAAAAAAATCTCACTCATCAGCTTACATTTTTTTAAATAAAAGTGTGTTTTTTTTTAATTCGATATTTCATCGAGGCGTTTCGTGTCGACAGAACGAAACGCAAATGTTTTTATAATAGAAATTAAGTGGGCGCAGTTATTATTACTTATTTTTTCAGAATCTCGTTCGTTATCGATTCACCCGAAACCTAATAATATGTTTATTTCAATATAAACCCCGAACGCGTTCCATTTCTAATGTATACTTTCTAACGAACGGGTTTTTATTTTTCTGTCGAGCGTCCAAATCGTAATTTACGCGTATTATTTCACGACATTATATTATAGCAGTCCACTAAACTGCAGTGTTGTGGTACAGATTAAGTCTTACACGAATATATGCGCGTGAAATAAAAAATGTTTTGACGTCGGTTGACATTATTTTTTATTTTCTAAGGTTTAACTTTACTGAAAAATTACGTACTAAATAACGAGCGCACTATAGTTGGCAGAGGTGTTTCGCGGGATAAGTCTCTCTCGGCTGACCCTGTTGCCCGAGGCTGTTCGATATCATTATATACCATAGCAGTGTACCTATATGTAGTATATAATATACATAATATAATATCTATGTCAGCTATACTATGTATATATAGTGTCAGTATACGATGCAGGTGGGTAGTCGTTTTTTTTTTCTTCGAAATAAATAATATACAGCCGGCGGAGGCGTTTTTTAGCTGTGAGAGGGGGGGGGAGGCGACCGTCACAGCCAGCTACCGAGAGAAAAAAAAATAATAACAACTACAATAAACGGTAGTTTTTATCATAATAACAATATATTATTATTATTGTGTAGGAGAATAATAATATTATTAAACGGGTGTTAGCGACGAAGCGTTAACGCGCAATAATATACGATCGCCTGTTTATAAAATATATATAAACGTGATACATCTCGCGATGGCGGAGACTCGAGTTAGAAAAAACTCGACCAGGAGGACAGTTCCTAGGCGGAGAGTCGCGATGGGTGTAATGTCCGATCGCGTCTGCTGCTTTCCCCCCCCCCCCCCAAAAAAAAAAAAACAAGTATATCGTCCAAACGTGCGTCCGATGCAATGATATAATTATAGCGAGAGACTATAATATTGCATTAATAATATTGCTTACATTATTGTAACCGTTTTAGAAAATCGCTGTCATCAAGTCTCGAGTCATAATATTTATGATCGGCTAAACTCTTTTCTATGTTCTCTAACAGACGAGTGCCAACTCGAATGTCCTAAGCGTTTCCGAATATCTCGTCGCGGACGATATCAATAAATCGAGTGTTAGTTTCGGGGTTAGGTTTTGAAGGCCACGTATTATTCTAAGGTATAAACAATATTACAAAACCAAATCAGAAAACCAGTTGTTTCGAATTTGAATCAATGACAAAGGCGCAGAACCTTCCTTGTGCGAAGTCTGTGGTGTCCAATAATTGACAGTGAAACATATCATAACCGAATGTCTCAAGTATAGATAACATATCGACAAATCATCAATTGATTAGATACTTTGACCCGTGCCACTGGGACTCAAAACCGAGGAGAACACCAAGATATAAAATTTTTTTAAATCTACAGGTATTTACAATTTAATTCAATAATAATAAAAATATATAAACTAGTTCTATATACAATAATGTAACCATGACTTTTAAAGAAAAAAAAATGTTTTGTAAAAAATGTAATTAATACTGTAAGCAATTAGCTTCCAAGTTTATACTAGATCATTAAAAAAAAAAAAAATTGAATCACGACGATACGCGATATTTAAATACATGTGAACTATATAATATCATCATAAATGTGTAAACGTATAATGAAATATAGGTCTTATCATAGGTTGGATATTTTTGAGAAATACATCATTTCTTGACCGCGGAAAGTCTTAAAACGAAAAACCGAGACGATTTTAGTAATATTGTGTTTCCATAATACGCTAGTCATTTTTATGGGATTGGCAAACGATGCGGTCTCTGGATGAAAATTTATATTAATGCATATTTTTATTACTCTAAACGATGTAATCGAATTAAAGACATTATAAATCGTAAACAATTTTAATAACAATGCAATTGTGAGATGACTTATGGGAGTTAGCACAGACTGTGGCTAAATATTATATAATAATTATGTGGCCTTAATGAAGCACTTAAAAATCCATTCTTATTATAACTTATACGAGGATAACAGACTTAACGCAAATATAATAACAAACGAAAATTATTATAAATAAAAGTAATAAAATCAGTCAATGGAGAATAGTTTTGTCTAAGAGTGGCGTCTTAAAAATTTTCAATTTATTTACAACGTTATATTAGTCAAAAACAAAAACAAAAAACCCCCCGAACAAGAAATATAATAATAAAATATTTTCTTTTTACATTAAAACTTAAGAGTATTAAATATATAAATCTCTAGAACTACTGAAATAGTATTATTTATTTATTTTCTTTAGTAAATTTACAATTCTATTTTAAAGATTATAAGATTATAATGTATAAGAGAAACATTTATTATTATTATTATTTTTTTTTTTTACTATGCAGATGTAATATCGATAATGCAATTTAGTCGTAACTCAGTTATTTTTAAATATATTATATTTGCTATTTAATTTGAAATGTTTAACACTTGGACTTCTACAGTATTCTCGCATCTGTATTTTGAATTTAACAATTTCTCAGTCTGGGGGTTATTTCATATTTAATCACAATAACAGCAGGAATTTAAAGCATATTATATAGGTAACAACTCTACGATATGTCAGGGGAAAAAGTGGAAAGTTATCATAATATTAAACTGAAAACCAGCAGAGTATTTAAACATTGTACGTCATTATTACGTCTTACTCTTCACAAAAAATATTATACAACATAATGTCGAGTAGGTACGCGGGAATTTAAAAAAAGGCACTCGGAAAACTCAGTCGTTTTATTTAAACATTATAATTTATTAACTTACTTTTTCGTTTTAAAATATGTATAGTGACTTATTCAAACATATTATGACCTAGGCACTCTGCAAACGTACTTTGTTGACGTTATAATACAGTTCGATGAACCTATAATGGCTGTTAACATGTTTAAGTTTTGTTAGTAGCACAATGGAGTTCAAGCACGGGGGACTAGAGCTAAGTCTAAAGCTAAACAAATTTTTTTTAAACCGTTTGATGTTTATAAGTTCCGTAAAAAACAAAGATATACAACTCCACTTTTCAGTAGTTTGTAGCTGGTTTTAAGTGTCAAGACATTTACAAATATGTATATAAAAATAACTTAAATTTAACACGATATTATTAATAGGACGATTTTAATATTTAATTATTTAATATTAATTATAGTTAAAATTGTGTAGTACTTAATGAATGAAAAATGTATATTAATATCTTATATTTAAGCCTTTATTAAATCTTCATGAGTTAAAATGAAGTATTCAATAATATAATAATTATTTATATTGTTTTTATTGATATTTCAAACATAATTTGTATCTAATTGTATTGATGTATTTTGTATTATTTATTTAAAAGCACTATAAACCAAAGAATAAGTAAATATTAAAATATTAAATACACAATATCATATAATTATTGTCATGTTACTTCAACGGAGAACTAACTTTTGAAGATTCTCACCGCTTAAAATTGACATCAAAACAAAAATGGCGTCGGGCAAACAACAATAATTATCTCAATAATTTTCGTCAAGATCTAAAATTGAATTAACAGCAGACGACCATGACGATAACACCGAACCGCCTGCAAAGCCCGTCAAATTGTTGTTAATATTTCCGACAAAAACCACGTGTCCTAGCACGCGGGATTACCCACAATATCAAAATTTTCGAGTTTTCCAAAAGGGAAGTGTTTTTTTTATACTCAGATAATAATATATGTATATCGTAATATCGACATATCGTGTAGGTACACCGTTTTTGCAGTCATTACATTATTATATTACCGTGTAGGTACACCGTCGTCGTCGCCCATTGCAGCGATATTTGCAAAAATTCATTTCGTCGAAAGTATTGGATGTTTATTTTTATTCGTGCCGAAGCCTGCAAGTGCGGGTCTCACACTTCTCTCGTGTTAAACATATTGTACGCAGTTCATCCAACGCGAACGTTTCGGAATAAGTATGCGTTCGAATCACTTGACTCACGAAGGAATCAAAAAAACCCGCACAATGTCTGCACAATCCGCAGTGGTAATTTTATTTTATTTTCACTGGAAATAAAAAAAAATATTCGAACGGGAACCGGCGGTGGCGATATGATTATTATTATTATTGCGTACGGGTGTACACTGTACACGCTCAGAACTGCGCGTTTAGCGATGCACGTCGTGTCGCCGAACGTTACGTTTCGTTCCGTTCCGTCCCGTCCCGTCCGCCGAGCACGAATATCATAATAAGTTTTTATCGCTTCGACTTAATACTATAATATTATTCTTTCTAGCCGTCCGGTCCCACGAGCGTCTTTAGCATAATCCGGCGATGTCTGTCGTTTTTAATATTTTCGAATCGGCGGGATTATCGTCTGCAACGGCCAACGGCGGAGACGAGGGTAGTACCTATCTCATATTATATTATACACAGCATGTAACAGAAAGAACTGACTAATGAAACGAGACTTTTATTGTAATCAATATTTAAAAATAGTTTTTTTTATAAAATGTATATGATATAGAAAATAAAAAAATTAAAATTTGATTCAGTTTTTTTTGGAAAATGTAAAATAGTCGATTTGTAAAACTGTCAATAAGAAAAATTTTGATGGTAAAACCATTTTTCTAAGAAAAGTTGTTTATTTTATACAATTTTTCAAAATATCAATATTTTTTGGAATACATTTTTTTGAACCGTAATCACTTTTTTTCAAAATATTTTTTTGGGAATTTTTAAACATGAGTAAATATTAAATTATTTTACTATCCATATAATTTTCAAATTTTTTTTTATACGTTAAATTGTTATCAATTTTTTATTTTTGTTTGTCAGGTGTTTCTGTAACACCGTGTATATCATATTATATACTAACCGTTGTTGGAAACCAAATTTTTTTTTTAAGAATACACTCTAAACGTGTACAGACAGAATTTTGATGATAAATCAGATAATCGAACACTTAATTATATAAATGTATTGAGTTTACAGTTTTTTGTTTTCGATCGTCTGCTGCAGTTTCTCGAAAACGAAGATTAAGTCATTATTTTGTTTTGTTTTTCATCGGCTTAGAATATTGTATTTAATAATTATTTAATGAATTATTACAGTCCATTTTAAATACATATTTCAACCGTTTCCGTCAATAATTTATTTTAAAACATTCGTGCACAATGGCAGAAAATATAGAATTTCCGATACACATATTTATTTGTTTGTTTAATCGTAAGCCTGTGATAGAAGTCGGATCACGGTGTGTAAAGTATTATAATATTCTAATCTCTTAATGTTGTAACAATAGCGCTTTATGATCAAAAATATATTTAATATCATAAATCGTTTTTAAAATTATTGCCGAAGAGAAAACGCAATGAAAAGGTATTAAAACTGATCCTTTAAATAAAACAGTAGATAATATCTCTGTTTCAAACCTTTGTAAAACAAACAATTGTTATTGTTTTAAATTTAATATGCAAAACAGAAGTCATTAAAATCATAACATCTCTAAAAAAAAAAAAACGTTTAGTTTCGATTGTTATTAAAATATTAGCGAATCAATAATATTGTATTGTCGCCCCTTTAACAATCTTATTTTACATTTCAGCGGATTACTGAATCAAAAATAATACAAACAATGAGATAATACTATATATCGAGTAATTAAAAATAAAATAAGTTTTCTACAATTACATTCGCGTTACAGATGAAAATATAACATTTCTTATTGTCTAATAAAAAAAAAAAAAACTGCAGTCTGAAAAAAACTCTGAGGTACCTTTTTAAAATGGCGCAAACAAAAAATGTTTAATATATACACTGCGGCAGGCATGCAAGTTATTTTTGAATTGGCCTTAATACCGATATTCTTATTCTTTTAGTATTTTAAAAAACAAACGACGACGGTCGTTTAGCATAAAAGGTTGACCTGAACATCAGTTGAAGTAATTGAACAAAAGTATAAAAAAAAAAAAGTTCTACGTCATGTTTTATTCATTAAACTGACCGCGCGAAAAATGTGATACACTCGATTTGAAAATTTTAATAAATATATAAATAGAACAGACACCGTGATTTTTTTTTAGCCCACCGTTATATTAGAATATTAGAATATTATAAAACTCACTGAAAACGTTTTCAATAATGTTTCAAATTTATAAGTCAAATAATTTGTTCTCCCCGAATTATAGCTTTTCGCGTATTTAGGTGGTGCTTATACATAATATTATTTTTGAGTGTACAATATTAATAGCTTAAGACTTTACTGTATATAATAATATTTACGACGCTAATAAATTATTTTTCAAACATCAACAGATAAGACACGTATTTTAATATTATATCTATAAAAAATCGCCTTGGGAATAATCAATAATATTATTTTTACATCATAATGTACAAACAAAATTATAATACATCAACGCTTTAAAATTATATACATAGAATGCTGATGAATATTCACAGATATATGCATATTGATTCTACAGTAATAGTTAAAATGTTTGCTTCAAAAGAAGATTAGATTTTAAATTGTAAACAATTGTTTAATTATTTATTTATATATTTATTATTATTATCAAAGTTACTAAACTCTGTATTTTTAGTTATTTTTTCAATTACTTAATTGGCTAAATTTATACCCATAGTTCTTCATTTCTTATCTATACGAGTAAATTGAAAATAAAAGGAAAAAAATTATAGGTATTGAAATATTCTTTTTTTTTTAATAACTTCACTGGTGGCAAAGTGAAGAAAATATCATGGCAGTTTTTGAATTCAATATTCTTAAATATGATAATATTATCTAACTTACTATGTTTTAAAAATCCAGTAGTACCCTAGCCCTAGCAAATATGTTATCCCCCCCCCCCCGAAAAAATTCTTGCCACGGCACTGTTCGCCATTTGCCACCATTTTAGTTTGATATTATAATAAAAACCACTGAGAACGCATTTAAATAATGTTTTTGATTTACAAGTCAAATGACGTGTTCTACATAAAACACAGCTTTTCGTGTATTTACCTGAGACTTACCAATGATAGTATAATTTGATAGTACATACACACATGATAGTACATCGTTAATTGTTTTTTCAAACACACACTGCTAAGACGCGTATTATAATATTATTATGTGCCTATTATAAATCGCTTCGAGAACGATCAATAATTATTTTCACATAATATACAAATAATATTATAACAAATCGATGGATAATATTCGTTTTAGTAAACTATATAATTACGCGAGTGCATTGTTATAATAATATATTATGATAATATTATAACGTAACGCAAACACGAATACAAAATATTTAATATGGTATGAGAAATCGATGAAAAATAACAATACGAATTCTTCGTCTATTATTATTCGCATTTATCTCATTGGTTAGGTTTGATTTTTGTCGTGCACACTATAATACTGTGCCTAATTGTAGAAAACAGTGTATAGGTCATACCTATGTATAGGTAGTATTCAAAGTATATTATATTTGTTAACCGTTTTGTTTTATTTATTTTCAGGTATGAGAACCGTATGCGGAAAGTTTAAACATTCTGAATAAATTGGTCATTAAAATAATACAAATTTCGAGAAATACATAAATGAATGGTAAGAATATTATATTTTAGAATTAAACCGAATACGAATAGCGATAGACTAAAATATATCAACAATGACGCCAATTATTAAAACATCATATCGTTCGAGTTGTATATTAAAAAAAAAGAACTTGATTTTGGTAGTTTTATCACTTTAAGTTCAAACGTTTGATTGGTTTTTGGCACGACAATATAAAAACATAATAATATAATATGATCGATATCATTTTCAATGATCGCAACACTACCTATTATTATATTTACACATTTAACTACACAATTTTGAAGTATTTGGTGATATGATAGAATGTGGACACGACATTAAAAGCAGTCGTGCTCAAATTAGAGGGAGACGAAGAGGGGCGAAGTGCCCCTTCTTTTTTAAAAAAACATTTAAGCGTAATATAATATCCTAATCGATTGGAAATTCAAATCGTCGAGTACTCAAATTTTGTTGGTTTTCGCACTTGCCTTTCATTTGTTTTTTACCGATTCAAAAACCGATAAAAGGTCAATATTGATATTACGATATCGTCGGCTTCGAAACGCTCGCAGGGATATAATTTTTTTTTGAACATATATATTTTTAATGATGAATGTATTATTTGTTCACGCGTCATCGGGGGGGGGGGGGGGTTATAATAATATATTATCCGACGTCTGCTATAACGCAACAAACACACACACACACACACACACACACACACGTCAGACATGCGACGTTATATGCGCGTGTATAATAACGTGTCGTCCCACTCTGCAGTATATTATACCGCGGTATATGTCTGCGGTATATATATATATATATCATAGCGATGCATAATATTATACGCGTATATACCATAACACGGTCGCGAGCGGTATCCCGCGAAGTCTCACTAATTTAAAATGGCGGAGTAGTGCAATCCGATCTGCTACCCCATTGCTTTAAGACATAAATCCCGTGGTGAGACACTGCTGCACCGTCGTCGTAGAAGTAGTACAGTAATATAATACCGATGAGGAGAATAATGTTTTACAGTTCGCGCGAGCGGTTGATACGATTACTCTCTGCTCGTGCGGTTAAAAATAATACAATATATTATATTATACGCGAGACCTATATATACCTATATCTCTGTATAATATTATGTCTTACGGTTTTTATTTGATTAAATAATAATGCGCGTTTGTGGTACCTGACCTATCTACCAGCTGCCTACCTATATGTGAAATATGAGCAAGACGATAATATATTATATTGTCGTCGTCAGACGTTGAACACGTCGAGCCGTATCAACGCGAGTAGATGATACGTGTTAGGTATAATATAGCAGTGGGAATAATATTAATTCGAAAGTCGCAGTTACAATAATAATAAAGCTGGAATGCAAAACGTAGTGTGAATAATCAGCCCCGACTTCGAGTGTATCGGACTGTCGGATGAGTTAAAACACGAGTCGTATACCTATAAGTATTATAGAAATAATTACGATTCACCTGAATATGCCGATTAAAAGTACGAATGAAATATTTTCACGACACTTTGGTGAGATTATACCGACGTGCCAATGGTGCAGCTGTAAGTCATAGTATCACAGTTTAAAACTCGGATGCAGGTGCGTACAAAATGGGTTTAAATGACTTGTGAATTGACATGTTGTTTTTAGTTTCGTTTACACTTCATTAAAGCGAACATACAATTACATTTTTACTGTTTCGAATTTTAGTTACGCGGAAATGGTATCAATGATGTAAAATATTAACGACCAGTTTGTTCGTTATTGAATTTATATTAACGACATAATAATATTATGTCTACTCAAAATGCGAAATCCATAATATCGTATATTATTGCAATTATTATAGCTGCATTTTTTTTAACTATGAATGATCGTTCTCATTCGTTCATAAATAAACCGATTTTGAAATAGTATTTATTTTTTCCAATATTACCATCAATAAGTATCTCTACATAATTCCTATTTACGTATTTAAAAAAAAAAAATCAAAATTAGAAGTTTTTTTTTCAATTTGTTGTTGAAAATTATGGCAATTACATTATTACATTTGAAAAAAAAAATGCAATAAAACATTCAATTATTTGAAATAGAGCTTCTGCATTTCCGATTAATCAACTACCAAAGGTCTCTTATTGGTGCACGATTAGACTGCAAACACACAAAGATATTGAGTCTGTCGGTTGAAACTCTAATTACTGTTCACCTGAGAATAAAAAAACGACCAATTAAAAGTTTTTTGAAAAGCTCGTCGCTAAGTACGTCTGATTGTAGTCCTGGAGTTTTAAATAACTCACAAAGAAAGAAACACAATATTATTATCATATACCTACTCAATACACAATCAAACTATAATAATATCGCGATCACGACGTATGATACGATATAATCTATAACAATTTATTAGTTATATTTAATAGCAGTCTCACAAACCGTAATTGAAACGGCGTATAAACGCTCAGTGTCTTACGATTCGGTCGGTACCTAATTTATAAATTCAATTAATCCGCCGAAAATAATCTTTCCAAAACACAACGATTTTGCAGCGCATCAAAATCTGGCTAACAGATTTTTCTCTATAATATCGATTTGAAAACATCATGACGTTTTAACTAGAAATTATTTTCCGCTTTGGGTGTGTTTTTTTTATTAATAGAGCGCTTCACGACCACACACATTTCGATCGCGAGATTGTCGTCAAAATATAAAAAATTCCGAATCGGACACGTCGCGGTCGTCGTGCGCCGTAAATCTCGTTTGGCATACGATAATAATAATTATATTACCGGACGTGTGCCCGTACAGTTTTTTCTTGTTCGCCTTTGCCTCCCCTCCCGAAATTTACGACTTTCCAAAAAAGCAGCACCAGTCGGTACAATCTGCTGGGACGCGTTTTATGACTCAGTTTTCGTGAAAACTATTCGCCCGCCGCGCGTCCGATGGGGTCCAATGAATTATTCGCATCGTCTATATTAAAAAACCGAAAAACACGAACAAAAAAAGACGAAAAAAACAACGGCGATCGACGTGCTAGACGACATACACACACACACACACACACACACACATCGATTCGGGTGACTGCAGCAGCAGTTATATATTCTCGAAAAACGGCTCCGCCGAGTTTTCGCCAAAAAAAAAAAAACATTCGAAATCGGTAAAGATCGCGCGCGTTGAATTACAACCGACGATATTTTTTAATATATACGCCGCACAATCGCGCGAGCGTTTTCCACTCGGAACGAACGATAAAAATTGATCTGGCCGTTATATTTGAAAAAAAAAAAACAAAAACGAATAAACGTCTTCTTCGTTTATAGCAATAACGCTTAAGAAAAAAGTGTTTAGTAACATATATTATAATATTGTTTATAATATTTGTGCCGGACGCATTATTTACGAGGATATAATATAGAGGATGTATAGAGCAGTGATTCTCAACCTTTTCGCTGTCGCGCGGACCACCTAGAATTAATAGTAGGACTACAGCGCGGACCACTGCTTTGGGTTTTGGTTCAACAAATAAAAAGTTGTGCTTTATTTTTTTAATTTTGCCTGCAGATTAGTGTATTAAATTTAATAAAAAGTTAAGAGCGTATATTATAGAGTATATAAATAAAATATAACAATTATACCGGTGTATCGATTAAAAAAAAAAAATATGTAAAAAATAAGTACGATTTTTTAAAATTAAAAACAATATTGAATGAAAGCGTTGTACTTGTACTTGTTTTGACAATAATTTTATCTATTCTCGGTTCCACTGGTGAAGTCAAAGCCACGCGTAGAGCACGTGCGACATCGAGCTTATTATTAATTCTGGTTTCGGTTAATCCGCAACGATGTCAGAATCTAATAATATAATATATAGATACTTACAGATAAATATTTCCAAGAGTGAAATCTGATTACAATATGACGTACAAGGTTTATCGTTTGACCACTGCACACTGGAAATATAATTTTTTCCAATATATCACGGACCGGCGGCGATTGAAAACCACTGGTATAATATTATATTATATATTTTTAATTATTCAACGCGCAAACGCGTCATTAGAGCATATTATGACTTTTGAACGTTAAAATCGAACGTTTGATATTATTATATATATTATGCTGTAAATCAGACGAAAAAATATGTCCATTAACAATAATAGGAGTAAAGACTTCTCGCGTATACAGACACATTTTATACACACTGCACGGTTTGCCGTGAAATCCGAGATTCAATTGTCAGAAATAATACGATTATAAAGTGCAGTCTGAGTCCGCGGAAACGTCGCCGTCGCCTTATGTCGAGAGCCTTAATTACGTCAAATCGAATTAGTCTAAAAGGAAACAAGAAATTAAATTTTTGTTGACACTTTTCCAACTATATATAATGTACCTACTCGGCGTATACTGCTGTAGTCTTCACTAAATTTCGCATAAAACTTTTTTACAGGGAAATATAATATAGTAAACTCGTGATAGTGAACCGTTCTATTTTTCCCGACGGCACTTAACGGCAGGTACTTTACAAAGTACTTTATACCTGAATAATTAGTGAAACACGAAATCGCGCGATATATTATTGTACGTTATTCGAGACGTGTCTATAGAAAAACACCTTACAAACTTTATATCGGTCGTATAATATTATTATTGTCGTAATGTGCATAAAATATGTCACTCAGGCTGGTCCTTGAATTTGATGTTCAAAAATGTTTTCATCTCACCCCCATAAAACAGTGTATATACATACAAAAATTAAACATACAAAATATGGGATCAACCGGATAAAGTTAACCCGTGCCCATTTGAAGTATTGTCAATATAATATAATGTACCGTATTATTACGATTTTCCGATCGACAAAAATATCGAACGACAGTGTTTTGTTGATAGTATTTGAATATTTGTAATTAAATACTTTTTCGGGTATTTCAGACACTTCTGAAATACTTTTCTTCGACGAGTGTGTTTGAAATACTTTACGTCTTTTTCTTTGTATTTTACTTCAAAATACTAAATACCCACATGTTTTCTTTTTACCGTTTTATTTCAACGACCGATATTTTCGTTTCGTGTTTTAGTATTTCAAAAATCATTCTCAAAATAAGATTTTATAATGCTTCTGAGAATTAATGAGATTTTCGTCAAATATGCATCGATGACACGATATAGCTTGACCTGATTAAAATAAAATATGTATGTGACGTCTGAAATTCTTGAACCAATCGAAAAATGTATTCATTAATATTTCATTTAAATATTCTTTACTAACTTTAAGTATACCTACATTCGTGATGAACGTACCAATTTTTTGATATACAAAATAAAGTACTTGTCATAAGTATATTATATAATATAAATATATAATATGTGTGTGGGTGTTATCAGAATTTACTCTAATACTACACTAACTTAAATAAATCAAAATTATCAAATCATCAATTCGTTCGATTTATAAAGATAATTTTTCTTTAACCAAGACTTTTAAGTATTTTATCCTTAAATATAATAATATGTGACGAATAGGTTCGAAAAATATGATTTCACACGCAGTTTTAATTATTTGTATGGATATAGAATAAAAAACAATTATTATCAAAAACAAAAAATACTGTTATTATTGGTTTCAAAGTTGTATAATATTATAAGCACACCAAATTAAATAAAAAAATCGAATTTTAAAAACGGCGTTATGTATAGGCATTTCTGATACACATAAATATTTACAACAAGTGGTTGCGTGTTTTTGGTGGTTCATACTTCAATAATATATCGTAATTTAATCATGTTTACAAGTCATATGTTTCAAATATGAAAACATCCCATACAATTTTACTTTAAGGTAAAAATAATACTAAACCTGCCTAAATTAATTAAAAAATGATGTACTAAAACAAAATGTTTGTATATCATAATTTATTAAGTCAATATTGTAGGTTTTGAAAATTTACGGGAATCGTATTAATTACCAAAGTCGATTGTTTCAAACGAATCAACTCTAATGTAACAAATCATTAGATGGTTATTAATATTAATTTGTGAATATTCAAAGTATTTTAATATCTCATTATGATAAAATAATATGAAATATCGAAACATTTTGAGATCAAATTAATATTATAAAATACGTAAAAGTAAAAGTCGCAAATAACTTTGTGCTCGTCGCATTAGCTAAAAAATGTAATATATATTATATAAGATACGACTACTTTTATTAAAGTACACAATTTGTGACGATTAATTTAATTTAGAGAAAGACGATCGATGCAATAAATAACAACGATTGCAATTATTATTCGCAATATAATATCATCGTTGCGTTAAAATCTTCGCTAAATAACCTGCTTTGATATAAGTACATATTTAACGGGACTTAAATCATATTATGGATTCGATCTCGATTGAGATATTACTTAAAACTGAACAAAACAGTAATAATAATAATATAATACACCGTTTGATTTAACTCGAGCAGGGATTAAATCTATTTAAGCGTTTCGTCGTCGGTATACCATATATAGCGACTACCTGTTTGATGCGTTTTATCAGTAATCGGCGGCTTTTATTTGTCATTACTTACGTGATCGGAATGAATACACATACCTATACACCGTACTGGTTTACTTGAACATTTTACGCGTATTTCGTCTGTTGGACATGTAATAATATTATAATATTATGTCGTCGTATGATATCGCACTCGTCGTATATTAAACACACTAATCGCTTTTATTCAAAACAATTATTAATACCAACCCCGACAAACCGTCACCGTTTCTTCCTCGTCGTATAGTCATTATATTATTATTATAATATGTTATTATACAAAGTGATCCATTTAACGTGAGACACTCTTTATTTCTAATAGTATTATTGTTTTTGGAAATATTTTTATTACACGGTGTGCGAAGTCATCGTTACAAAACAACATTTTTCAAAAAAAAAATATTTTTTTAACCTTATTATTTTTTAAGTTTTTTAAGTACTTTTTTGAATTGCAACATACAGTTTTAATTTTATAACCCAAAGCAGAATATATTTCTGAAAATGTTGATACGAATAAAAATTTCGAATTTTGGACGATTAGTTTATGAGTTATATTAAGTATTTAAAGTTCAATTGAGCAGTGTGGGGTTGTAGCGGGGGGCGAATGTAAGTTCCTACACGAGACCTAGCAGGTAAGAAAAATACATATGTTAGTTCCTATACTACAGAAAAAGGTGCATATGTAAGTTCCTATACTGTAAAACACAGGTACTTATGTTAGTTCCTACACGGTAAAAAAAGGTCAAATGTAAGTGTATACTTAAGCTATATTATGGATTAAGCTACTAAATAATAAAAATAGGTACATTTTCATAAATATATAGATAATGATACTAAAATATAATAAAAATCGTATTAAAAAATGTATTATTCGATTTTTATTAATTTTTATTTTATTCTATTTATTTATGAAAATGTATTATTTTGTCGCCTAATCCATAATATAGATTAAGTATACACTTACTGATATTTGAATTTTTTTTACCATGTAGGAACTTACACAATATATCAATTTTCCGCCGTGTAGGAACTAACATAAGTACCTGGTTTTTTCCGCGTAGGAACTTACACATCTCATTTTTATATTCGTGTAGGAATTAACACATCACATTTGTAGGAACTAACGTATGTAATCGTTTACCTGCTAGGTCTCATGTAGGAACTTACTATTCCCCGTAGCGGGTACTCCGCAAAATGTTGTTCCACTACTCCGCTCATCTTAACTTCAAATACTTATAACTCAAAAACAACTAGTCCAAAATTAGATTTTTATGTATCAAAATACTCTGAAAAATATTCTGCTTTGGATCATAAAATTAAATCTGTAAGTCGTAATTCAAAAAGTAAAAAACTCAAAAAATAATAGTGTAAAAAAATGTTTAAAAAAAATGTTGTTTTGTAACGAATCGGTACCGTGTAATAAGAATATTATTAAAAACGTAAATACTTTTTGGAATATTGAGTGTCTTACGTTAGACGGGTCACACTGTATGTTGAAAATAAAACATCGGACTTCCGGCGAAAATGCTCCATCGTCGTGCGACCTACCATAACGCACAGTCGAATCGTTTCGTCCTCTTCGGCGTATAATATAATATAATAATATAATACCATTATATTCGGTTTACAGTAAAACAAACGCCCTCGGATTATAAACATTAGGTCCCGTGCTAAGGCGCTTATGCCCGGAGTAAATTTAATTTCCCTCTAAATTCCTTTGAGGTGTTCCGAAAAAAAAATAGCTGTTCCTGCTAGGGCAGGAGTCCGTTGCCACCGCGTGTCCATCACTTAAAGCGCCCTCCAATAATATTGTATTATAATAATACTTCGATATTAAATGTATGTAGTTTTTTGTTTTTATTTTATGAATTGGTCGTGTTGGGAACAAAACACACGATAAATACGCGTATATCAATGCAAAATCGACAGAAATAATTTTTCTATAATATTCACTTCTAAAATCTAAACAAAGTCATATTATTATTTTGCCTGTGTCGTTGTTAAACACTATTATAGTATATGAGATTTTAAAATTTAAACACGACAACTACTATACACACATTTCATTATAATATATTATATTTTACGTTTTATGATTGAACTCTTTCGCGTGTTGTTTTTTTTCTATAATCGTTTTATAATATTATATAGTGGTTTAGAACTTCAAGTATTATTATATTTAATCGGTATAAGATCAACCAAATCGAACACGATCACGATGATGATATCAAGATTGGGATTTATGTAGTTCACTGTGAAAATGACTGTCATAATAATGTATTATAATGTACGACTCCGCCGTGTTTGTATATAAAACCGAAAATTTAAACCTTTGATATGCTAATGTTTTCAAAAAATATACTTAACCCACTGTCTTGGTTTTTTTTTTTTAAATAAAAGGATTATATCACGGATAAGGTTCCTATTGCAAGAAAGTATATTTAAGTATAATTATTAAAAGGTGCTCCCATTTTGAAATTCACGATGAAAATCGAAAATTTGTATTTTGTATATAAATGGTTCCTATTGGTTACAATTATTAGTTATTTATTATAAAATAAATATATGTATTATTGTTAATTTATTATTTATTATTAGTTAGTTATTATCAGTTTTTCCTACGTACATACCTATATTATACGCTGAAAATTCTGGAAAAACTGAAAGTTCTTTTTTTGATGAGATATACATAAATAATCTCTGTTTATTTATAGGGTTGTCAATGGTTACATATCTTATATATAAATAGTAGGAAAAAAATAATAATAATGATATAGTAGGAATATGGCATAGGTATTATACATATTTTTACAAATTAGTTTATAAAAAAAAACAAACTTTTGCACAGGCCACCATTGCGATGTTTTTCGTGTGCCTAATATTCTGATATCACTTACTTACTTATTTCATCTTTGACTCGGGCAACGGCGGGTGGGACGGCTAGGATATTATATTTATAAAGATATTATTATTGTTTGTATTCGTGTGTGCATTTCATGCACAAAACGTATTATGCATCATAAAACGTACTGCACACGTCATTTCAGTAACACATTATAATATATTATATTATATTATATTATACAAAACGCCGCCTCCGAGGCTTTAAAGTTAACGATATTATATCGAATTTGCGTACACACGATCGACGGACGAAAGATAAAAAGCACTTTCGAAGCTTTTATTAATATGGAAATTCGGGCGTAAAATCCGAGCGAGTTCCGATCGTGGACGCGTCGTATGGTTTGCGCCCGAAATCGTTTTTTTATATCACTGCAAGAAATTGATAAAAATCGAGGAAAAAACTGCTTTCGCGTTACACCTGCGCAAGGTCGTGTCGATGTGGTCGTCGAGAGTTTTCACATCTATTGTGCTAGTGTGAATAATAATGATCGCGACGATGGAGGGCCGTATAATAGTCGCATAATATTAAAATAATATACGAAAGAAAGTTGTAAAATTTTCGCCACAATCCCACACGCGTTATACGCATACGATGCGACGGGTAGGCACCGCTGCTGTCTTCAACGACGACGAAAACCTGCGGAGACGGTTTTTGTTTTTTTACTTTACTTAACTGTTTCGCTTTTGATAGCAGCAGCAGAGGAGGCGGCGAGCTGCGTGTTTTATGTGACCATTTTAGCGCCAGTCGTAAACGCATTGGATATTATTATTATTTTTCTCTCTCTCGACCGGCGGCGGCGGCGGCGGAGGCTCCCACCCCATCGCAAACTTTCACGCGCATTCGTATTTATTTTTATTTTTTTTTAATAACACGTTTTTAATAATATAACACGTGAAGATTACTGCTGCGACGACGGTCCGAACTCGGGCACCTCCGCGGCGATTAAAAAGACGATTAAAAGTTAACCTTTGGAAAGTATATAGGTATTCCGGAATAAAAAACGCGAACGATCGTCGTCGCCACTGAAGCTATAATCAGACCGAATCCTCGACGTCCGATGTACATTTTTTGGAGGTATACGTCAAGAATTTTGTCGTTTTAACGCATCGTCTGCAGAGCGAGTGCGGTCAATAAGTAATATTTAGATTTCGTGATACTATCTAGCGTAATATAATCAAAGATTAGCATTAACCAGTTAAAAAGTTACAATAATTAAGTTAAATAGTTAATTTTTTTTTTTAACTTTTCTAGTTGGCTTATTTTCCAATAACACGTTTTTAACTTAAATAGTTTAATTGCGGCAGCTGAAATAACTCAGCTTTTAACAGTTGATTTAAGAAGGATCTATCAAGTTAAACAATTTTGACATTTTTAATTTATACGTCAATATTAATTTAAAAATAATCCGAATAATAATGATAAGATTTTTAACTATAAAGATAAATGAATACGTTAGTGAGTGGACCCTTGATGTACCTACGATGTCATAGTATTTTTCAAACACTTCGGCGCTACGCTGCTTGTCATTATGATAAAAAATTCAATACAACTGATACAATTTATAATTTAGGAAATCAGATCTTTCTCAAGAACGCAGTCACTCACACATGTGATCTACATGCTAATTAAAAAACGTAGCTTATTTTTTTATAACTGAGTTAAGTTAATATTTTTTCCCGAATTAACTTTCAATTTATCGAGTTAAATTAATGATTTATTGACTGTTAACTTTTAACTCATCAATCTAGTGTTATCTTAACTTGACTTAAGTTAATTATTTTCATCGACTTGCCCACCTTTGAATATAATAATAATATGCCTACTTTAATTTTTACGGAGAGTAAACCATTAGTTGAGTGCACCTATATAATGTCCAAGCGTTTAATGTTTAAAAAATGATTTCATAAAAAAAACTATTCGTCTTACAATTTAGCTACGTTTTTTTCCCAGCTATGAAATATCGATTGATATAATATTATACTTTCTAATTATATAATATGTCACTTCGTACAATATTTATAATATTATCGTATGACCACTCTACACACTTCAATGCTATCGTCAAACGTCATTGTATTATATCGCGTTATACATATTATTTTAAACAATAATAATATAATAAAGGAATCCGACATCAGTTCTATAATATGCGGAACGATTGATTCGCGGTGAAATGGAAATATTAAACAAATCTCTCTGTATTTTTGTCCACCCCTAATTTTATCATTATAACTATATACTGTATCACTCTTATTGTAGTATTCGCGTTCATTTGAATAATAATATCGTCGTCGTCGTCATTGTCCTCGTATCGTTATCAATTACTCTAAACAAAACAATAGTATATAATATACACGCTTCGAGCATTATAATAACGAGTGTGCGACGATGGCGATCTGTTTGCGATAACAATGGAAGCCAATCACTTTCTGAAAGTCATTCTATTGGATATCGAACGTTAACGGCGCAGTATGGTTGTTCTCGTTCCAGCGGCATTCGGCTCGCCGTTATCTAAATATATTTAATGGTTATCAATTTATAACGGCAATACGAAAATGTCCGTCATCGATCACGATATTATATTGTTGTGTCGGACCTAAACGCATTATCCCGTCGGGCCGATATAATATAATATATTGTAATCCAAGTCTAGACAAACGAACCATTATATTTTTAAGTGGGACGACTTCGTCCATATTATCATTTTTATCGCGCGCGTAATTTAATCGTCGAGATCATAAACATTAAGAGTTTGAATAAAAAAAACTAATCGTACTGCGTATTATATTATTTTCGTTCGTTTTTTTTTTTACAAATCCGTCGATAACGGTTTAATTGTCGAGATCGTATACCTACAAAATATCCAGATTTCGAAGCGTCTATTATCGAGATAAATAATAATGATAATATGATATCGCGTTTTTATTTTCGTTACGTGCAGAGGTCGTCATAAAACCACACATAGTAATAGACTACCGCATCTGCAGGGAAAATACAGATATTATCCGAACCACTACACTTCTGCAATCTTCATAATACGATATTATTGTTATTTGTGGATCGTACATATCATATACCTAATAATAATATAGCACTTAACACGCACGGCGCCTTCTTTTTCGGAAAACCGAAAGTATTGATTTGTTAAATACCGCACGCTCCATAATATACTGCTGTTAGTATTTGTATTTCGCACAGTCAACACGTCGTTAGATTTTCTATCGAATTCAAATATTATATCGAATTAAGTACTTACACGTTTTTGTGCGCGTTTTGCGTTCTAAATATTCTCGACGAGAGCTTTCGATATTATTCTAATACTAACGCGTAATAATAATTTAGTAGTTGTTATATCGTATTCGTAAGACCGTGCGTGCTGCGAGATTTCGAATAATCTATCCCGATTATTTTCGCGTTCGATCGTAATTTTATATACAAGACATTTAAATAAATATATATCGTTAAGAGACCGTCGTCTCGATCGATAGTAGTTTTATTCGAAACAATACGTCACTCGAGAGCACCGCGGTTGTTGTGCTGTGCGTGTTAATTGTCGTGTTAATCATTATCGTATTGCCTCCATTTCGATTGCTCGTTCAAAAAAGATATAATAATAGTTGTAAATTAATACCGGCCGTGTTCACCGCCGCCGCTGCTGGCACAACCGCCCACAACGAATAATATTGTTTCAACGAAAAACAACCTTTGCAGGAAAATAATAATAATATTTTAAAAAGGTTTTTCTTTTATCGAGGATTTGATTTCGTTTTTTTTTGTTCTGTCGACAGACGTCAGAGTGCCCTTTTGTGTACTTATTAATTCCACAGCACCTCGGCCGAGGTGGCTTTTCATTTACGCCCCGTTATTGTAACGGCTTAACATTAGAGAGAACATATACCTCGACGACTCGCAGTCTCCCCGCAGCAAAGGCATATACGGCGCGGGGAAAAGCCGAGACCGCCCCCGAAAACGATTTTCGTCGTGTTTTCCAAATCACACTGCGGGTGTTTTCGTCGAATTATCGATATTTTACTTTCCTACCTGCCTACGTGTAAATCGGTCAATTTTTCCGGCGAAAAACCCGTATGGGCCCGGATAATAATAATAGTATATTATATCCGAAGCCAAACTGCGGGGCACGAAATCAGTTATAAGCCGAAGGAGCCTAAGACGCAAACACGCGGTTTCGATCGTAAATAATATTTGTTTCTCCGTCGCCTGCTGGCACTTTGCCACCGACCGTCACTGTTTTGTTTATAAACTGCTCCGGGCGGCATCGTTCGGAATAAAAAGGATAAAACGCAGCAGATAGCTGCAATATAGGGACTTTTTACTGCTAAAAAGGGATTGAGGTGTTAAAATCAACACATATCCACCACCTCCGCCGCCGCCTCCATCGCACACGGACCTGAAAATATATATAATTCACGCGTGAAGAGATATATATTCTGCTCGTTCGGTATATCTTTCACATATTGTAAATGTCAATTTCACGTCCGGGCAGCCCGTAAAGTAGTGTTCTCTTTTGATACTTCAAACACTAAAACACACGAGTAATACATAATATATTTTTTTATATTAAAAATGTGATATAGTTTTTTTTTCATAAAATGTATAGACACTTGTTCTACATTTAAAGTATAACAATTTTTATTTATATTTTGGAAAAATTGAAAATAGCCAATTTGTAAAACTGTCGATAAGAAAAATGTTGGGGTAAAAACATTTTCCTAAGTTAACTGGTTTATTTCATACAATTTTTTAAAATATCAATATTTTTGGAATACATTTTTTTGAACCATAATTATTACTTTTTACCAAATATTATTTTTGGGAATTTTCAAACACGAGTAAACAATTCAAGTTGTTATCAATTTTTTTTTTTTCGTCAGGTATTTCTGTTACACTGTGTATATTATAGGGTCGAATTGGTGGGGTCGCAAATATTATGTTCGTACCAATATAGGTTATAGTTAAGTACAGGTAATCAAAAAAATAACTAATATAATATGTAACGACAATAGATAATAATTAACAATATTTCAAGATACTCCTGACTCTCTTAAAAATTTAAACACAAAAAAAAAATCCTTCAGACACAAACAAAAATTAATGGAAATAATAAAAAATAATACATTATAATCTCTCCGTTGAGAATCTAAAAGCCCGTACGCCTAAAAATGAAATCATTATTTAATATTATTTAAGGTTAGCTATAATATGCTAAACCGAGCGTCATTATAATTATGTTTTTTTTTTCTGTTGACTTTACAAAAATAAGTTATGGTATAGAAAGAGAGAAAGAGGGCGAGAGAGAGAGAGAGAGATTTGAATTACTTACATTTACTTGCATCTTAAACAATAAACATGTCAATATTATTTTATTTTATAAAACATTTTTAAAGTAAAAATACAGAGGGACAAATAATCATACTTATTTCGGAATTTATTAGGTTAGGATATTCTTAGCAAATTAACATTATTATCAAGTACCAACAGACAACACTACTTAACATTCTATTATAGTAATGTCATAAAACGAGAAAGAAAATAAAAGCTTTTTTAGGAAATTAATCATCAGTTCTCCAGTTGTTACCGTTAAACTAATTTGGCGAACTTAATAAACAGGGAAATTATTCGTAAAAACAAATTAATCAAATACCTTCCGTCATTTAATATTCATCGCACATTTAACTTTACTATTTTTTTTTTTTTTTTTAATATGAAAACTCGTTCAAATATTTATATTTTTTATCATAGCTTTATCATTCAATTTATCATTTTAAAATTGTGTTTTTTTAAGGAAATTTATCGAGTTTTATCAACATCTTGTTAATAATTCCACGTTTTAGATATGCGAGATATTTCATTAAATTTATGGAAAAAAAAATCAAAAGTATGTGTTTGTGTTTAAATATTACTTTTTAAATAAAAAGTCTTACATTATTATGTTATACTTACAATACTAATAATTATTAATATCAATCCATTTACAACCCTCTATGAAATAAAAATCTTTTTTTTACAAGTGTCTCGCCTTAAAACTTAAAATAGAAAAATTCCAATAATTTCTAACGGTATTAAAGTGCACAGGAAGATAATACTAATAAAAACAAACTCGCCAAATTATAAACAGTAAAATATGATATGAAATTTTTTAAATATTCTTTCTATAAATAATAGTAAATAAACAGCTGTAACTAAATTCACAATTGTAAATTATTTTTACTTCCTTCCTTTCTCGCGGTCTATTAAAATAAGGAGGAAATTCATTGTGACAGTTGTCCCGCGAGAAATTTTTTTTTTTTTTTTTCGGAAGCGTTGATAATAAAACAAAAACTCTATATTTCCTCTAATGATTAATTTTAAAATTGTATTACGTTTTGATTTTCTGTTCTAGGCGATAATAACAAACGCCGTTCACAATAATTATTACATTATAATCCTCCGTGCCCCGCTTTGTCGTTTCAATAGAAAACCATTTTTAAATCACGCGAAACCCTTTAGTTTGTGTATTATTGTGTGGTTTCACAAAGCTTGTTCTGCTATTTTTTTTTTCAAATTATCTTTGTTGTCGCTGCTTGCTGCAATGACTTAATAAAAAAAAGTTTAAAATCCAAAATATCGTAGAAAGTTTTCTCGTCTACGGCTTTTATAATATTTTTTTTACCTACACCCAGTTGCCCGCCGCCACCCCCCCCCCCCCGACTTAATGCAAACGTTTTTCAAATTGTTGCAAACAATTATTGTAAATAATATTGTTGTAAAATTCAATCCCCGAATTCTTAAATGCCCAATGCGAGTTCAAGGAACCTTCCGCGCACTCAGATACCGATCACAATATTATAACATGACACACAATATCATCAAACTTCCGGCATATTCGCCGATCGAATGTTCCGAATAACTGTGCGAGTGCATTTTTTCAAAATCACATGTGAGTGTTGTCGAGAGTTGGCCGAGCTTATAGTAGTTTTCGTGTCGTTCGTATCGATCTCATCGTTTTTGTAGAGTTCAAATTTTCAAATTTCGTCGTCGATCTGCAGTCACACGACATATTCTTCTTCATTTCGTTAATTTTTTTCTAATATTATGTAAAATAATATACTGTTGACAAGGCGTTTATTAAATTTAAATTGGCCAAAACAGATTTTATTACGAGACGTTTCTAAATAAAAAAAAAAAAAACTCAATAATCTTAATATTTTTCGAGTATTTATGATTGCTCTTGTTTTACTTTTCTGCATTGAAAATGTCACCAGACAACATGACGTGTGTGCGCTTTATCAACAAACAACAACAGTCGTATATAATACGTCTTATCATATTATTATGATTTAACTATTAAAAATACACCTTCTGTAGTTTTACCTGTATTTAATTATTAATTATATAGTCGTCTTACATTTTTAGTTTTGGTTCCAGCTTACTATCGACCCGCTATTCGCCCGATGACTCACCTAATACTCCAGTACAACATAAATCGACTCTAGCTTATTATTTTTATATCGTGACCGTACTTATAATACGGAGACAAAATAGAAGTTTTTAAAATTTAGTTTTAATCCCATTAGTCGTGATATAGTGTGATAATATAAAAACTATTTGTGGTTTGTAAATTTAAAAAGGATACCTACTACTGAAAACAAATTAGACGTTTTCCACAACTGAAAAATAAGACCGTACAACGTTTACAGAGACTTTTATTCGTCGTGTGACTTTAAATTAACACAATACCGTTTTATAAAAGTAATTTTCCTTGTTTTTTTCGACACAACTCGCGATAATAACATTCTTTATCGTACCTGCGTAAAGCGTGTACTATATTTTGTACCATATTACTGTTATGCGGTGTCTCGGTAAAACGAGAACCGATGAAACACTAAATCGTAATAAACATGTGATTATTTTTGTTAGTTTTGCGGGGAAACGAAATTTACGATTATACTCATGCCGAACCGATTATTTCAGATGAGGGTCGTTTAAGAAAATCGGTTGTCTCGACGTGTTGTGTTCGGATAAAAAGTCATATTAAAAATAAAATATGCGCACGCCGATGTGCACACCCGCGCTAATGTCAAGCCGACGTGTTTTTAGAGGGATTATTATTTATAAAACGGTCCGTGCATTAATCATTTAATATTACAGAACTCTGGATAGTAATAATAAACTGGACCGAATCATATTGTGTGCGATCACTTCGAAAGCACAAGACGTCTCTCCAGTCGATCCGTTTGTGTATTGTAAATAAAAATTATCTCAAATCGCCGTCGCCGGAATAATCAAGTCATTCGATATAATATTTTTTGAACACGTAATAAATAATAATAATATAGATTGCGAGGTCCGAAACGTCTCGGCCGTCGAACGGCTCACTGTGCGGCGATGAGCGACCTTCGAACAAATCGTTTTCGGACTGGCGCAACCCGCCGCTAGTTGCCGCTGTACAGAGTTTTCATCAGTTGATGTACGATTTGTAAGCAATTTGAAAGTTATCTATTTTTCGGAGAAGCCCCGGGATAAACAAAAAAAAAAAACTGTCAAAAAATAAAAAAATAAAATAAAACAAACTTCGCCTACGTGCATATAGTATAATATTGTATTATATATTATTTTCTATAAAAACAATGCATTTCGTTACGGATGAGCGTCTACAAAATATTATATCCACGAAGTGTCGAAAGTGTGATAATATTATTTTATTTATTTTATTCAAAAAACGTCGTGTCGACGAGTAACGCGCGAGTCATAGCGGTAGTTTGATAATTTTCTTCGTTTTAGTACACATCGCTTGAGGATAACGCCTCACTCGCAGTGTGTCGTCTCCGTCTTACAAAATAATATACGTAATACGGCAAAACGTCGTTCACAGACCTCCCGTGTGAAAAAAAAAACCCAGTTTTCGGGAAACACAAAAACAAAAAAAATTCACATTGGAGTTTTTCATAAACGATTTATAGTCGGTAACACTATAATAATTAAAACTTTTTTACTATCTTTCCGGGCCGATTTTACAATCTACATATTTTATTACCTAAAATTTCCGGGCCGAATTCACAACAAAAAAAGGTAACCGCGAACCAAATTTACACATTTGCCCGGTAACGCATAGAAGAATTGTTCGACGATAAAGTAGCACATACATAAAAGGGAAATTTCATAAACTTTTTATTGCGATTTATTTTAGATAAGACCCACATAGTAGAATTAATTAAATATTTTTCATTAATAAATTATCTACGATGCACATAACACATGGGATATTTTAACAGCTTTTTTTCTGAATTCAGGGATACCAAAACTATGTCAAAATCATAAATTTGCACATGGGAGGTTTATTTCCGAAAAACTGTCTTGCGTGGGAAAGAACCACTCGGGCTGTATAGTCATAACTAATAGAAACGAAATTTTCACCACATAAAAAACGAGAACTTTGACTGTGCAATATCGTTTTCTTTTTTTCGAAATACAAAAAAGTTCTCATTGTTTCAAACTTGAAACTCTTTTTTTGAAGTTCCGATATCGGAAAAATAAAGAAAATATTAAATAGCCAATGTTTTTGTTTTTATGTGGTGAAAATTTCGTTTATATTGGTTATGACTCCAGACTTTTTGGTTCCTTCTCTCGCAAAACCGTTTTTGCTATGTTTTTTTCATTTTTAAGACGGAAACTACACATGTGCTCATTGCGCTCATATTAGTATTCATATAGGTAGGTGACGTTAACAGTTTAAAATGTTTAAATATTGCGTATATTATAATATTATATATCATACCGGGGAAAGTTTGTTTGAATTGTAAGTGGCACAACAAAAACGGGATCAAATAACAATACCTATACGAGATAAAGTTTGGGTGCGAATATATTGCTCGTAAGAGTTGTCAATATCGTTTGACAGAAGTATACACGTCCGTTGCAGCGTAGCAACCGCGAGGTCATGAGTAGAGTCTAATCATTTATGTTTTGGTCCCCGCCAGGTCGTAGTACGCCGGGTTCCTCTGAAAGTTTTGAGTCGCATGGTAATATGAAATATTTTGAAAGTCTAAGTAATCGAATAGTTCATAATAATAACAGAATAATTGCCACCGATATAGGGCAGGTAATATATAGGTACCAGCTAATAATGAATTCGTTCGACTCGGATGTGGGTGTTTTATTTTATTTCACAACCATCAACAGGTCCATTTTTTTCAGAAGTCAAATAATAAATATGTGAAATAATTGTTCACGAGTTTAGACATTTTTTCTAAATTACATGCGTAGCTAAATAATACGCCCAGCTTAAACGACTTAGGCGTACGACTTTACGATATTTTTTTCGACATTACGATATTAATGTACTTAAAGCTTTGTTTTGAGATGTCAATATCGTTTGATAGAAGTATATATGTCTATTGCAGCGAAGTGACCGCGAGGTCACGAGTAGAGTCTATTAGTCTAATCATTTATGTTTTGGTCCCCACCAGGTCATAGTACGCCGGGTTCCTTTGGAAGTTTTGAGTCGCATAATTATATGAAATATTTTGAAAGTTTAAGTGATCGAATAGTTCATAATAACAGAATAATAATTGACACCAGCTAATAATGAATTCGTTCGACTCGAACGTGAAACGTTTCAACAGCCCCCCCCCCCTCCTAAAGTTTATTGATTATTTCTCATGCTAATTATGATAATATAGTCTTGCCAATTTATGCTATTTGAATACTAATTTTTAGTGCAAAAAAAATCCGAGATTTTATTGTGGGAGGGGGGGGGGCTGGTGAAACGGACTTCTCGAATGTGGGTGTTTTTTAATTTTACGATACAATCAACAGGTCCAGGTTTTTCAGAAATAAAATAATAAATAATATGTGAAACAATTTTTCACGAGTTTAGACATTCTTTCTAAATTACATGCGCATAACTACAATATACGCCCTTATACGATTTAGGTACAGCGCAACTATAACGATATGGTTTTAATTTACTTAAAGCCTTTCGAAAAAATAATCATAATAAATTTCGCGGTTACGTCAAAACGTTTAGTCGTTAAAAAACCAATCCAATACGAATAGTCATAATATTTATTTACTCGAAATATTTGACCGTTTATGGGGACGTATATAATATAATATTATTATTAGCTGATATTATAGCACATTTTATCGAATATTTTCGCCATAAACTTCGGAGCATTTTTAATGGGTAATGAAAATTAATACAAACGTACTCATATATATATAATATTATGTGTGTACAATATTATATAATATATTATTATATATACTAAACTAGGCGGATAACGACGACGGCGGCGGCGGCGGCGGCGGCGGCGGGATATAAAATGTTGATAAAATAATTTGTTATACTCTAATACTCGAAAATATTAAGATAAAGTTTACGATTCAAAACGGAAAGCGCGACCTGTAAACATTGCAGATAAAACGGGCCTACATATTTATGGAGGTGAACGAACGGCTCTTTGCAATCATATTTAACGACGCGTACGTGAATGTGCATTGTGCACCTATACACTTATCTATAACGTTAGATCGTTCTCGCGTAGATAATATATATTTATTTACTTAAATTTTTTTTTATCAACCTTTGTCAGGAAAAATGACTTCATTTTATACGGTATTATTATTATATTCCAGACAACAATACAAAGACTGCGCGCACTATTATAATATAATACGTGTACGCCCATATACGCACGTAATGTCTGTATAATAAATATACTGAAAAACCTTTATTTGTAATAATATATAATATTATACGCAAACACCTTCGAATAACGGAAGCCCGCTCGCAATGCCGGACGATTTTCTTCTCTTTCTCGTCGTCGTCGTCGACATAATATTATTATAATATTAGATATAGCCGATGTAATCTATAACCTCTCGACGGAGGAGGCGGCGGAAACGTTTTACCAATACAACATTTTTTTTCATTTTCATAATATATAATATTTTTATATCCACCGATATCCGTAGGCCGCTATACTTACGTCCGATATACATATGATATATTATACAGTGTGATCCGTTTAACACGAGACACTCTATATTTCAAAAAGTGTGCACGTTTTTGATAATATTTTTACTACACGCGGTATCGCAATAGTCGTTACAAAACAACATTTTTTGATATTATTATTTTTTTAAGTTTTTTACTTTTTTGAATTACAACATACGGTTTTAATTTTATAAAACCCAAAGCAAACTATTTTTGCGATTATTTTGATATATAAAAATCGAATTTTTGACGATTCGTTTTCGAGTTATGAGTATATTTTGAAGTTTAGATGAGCGGAGTAGTGGATCAACATTTTGAGGGGTACTCGCATACCACCCCACACTCATCGTCTAAACTTCAAATACTTATATAACTCATAAGCTACTCGTCCAAAATTCAATTTTTGTGAATCAAAATATTCAGAAAAATATTCTACTTTGGATTTTAAAATTAAAACTTTATTTAAAAAAAAGTGAAAAACTTAAAAAATAAAAAAGGTTAAAAAATATTTCAAAAAAAAATCTTTTTTAAAAATGTTGTTTTGTAAACGACTTCAAACCATGTAACAAAATATTTCCAAAAACGTAAATACTTTTTGAAATAACGAGTGTCTTATGGATCACGCTGTATTATGTGTGTGTGCTAAAAAAAGGTACGACGATTTTTTACGCCTCATAATATTAATATAAAAGTAGGCGTATAAGAACATTGTACATTACCTATGTTGTTACACGTTTTTCGTGCAATATTTTCACAAGAATGACCCCATAATAACGTCACATTATTATTATGACACGTTTGTAAGCATTTTTTTTTCTCCTCACTCGGGTAAATTTTTTTTATTACGGCGCGGCGGTTAATGTACACTTCTTCCACCGTAGTCGAATAATCTACTATACTATATGTTACCAGACACACAACAATAATACAGTGTCTTCGTCGCCGATCCACACTCCGTAATAATAATATAACGTTTTAATAATTATAGTTCTCCGGCAATATATCATATTATTATATTTACAACAGACTCGTGTATTATACGATTTTTTGTAATCGAATTTTTGATTTATAATTTTTGTCGGGTCACCTCCGCAAAGCCCGCAAATGTCTGCACGGTGGAGGCGAGAGAGTTCACGATCAGTTATAATATTATATTTTGCGATTTGTTTACACTCCGCATATACTGTCGAATCTGCGTGCACATACCCACCTATGCATATGATATTGTTTTATGCGCGTCGTATTATTTGCATGTTTGAATATCATAATATCATATATTATAATATTATTATACCGACGGGGATCGTCATTACGTGAAACGAATAATATGTAAATTCGAACGATTTCGTTTTATTCGATTGATTTCGAGCGCTGCATCGGTGCGCCCCGCAAACGGATAAACGACGGCTATGGCGGACGACTAGTCGATTTTAATTGGCCGTATATAAATAGGCATAATAATATATATAATATAATATTCGCACAATATTATTATCGTGCACACGCGTCGGTTGACGTTTAATAATTAAGCCCGCCGCCGCCGCCGCCGCGACTAGCTCAATTTATTACAACCGCTCGTCGGTCGCCTGCAGAGGTGTGCCGTTTATCAATAATCCGGGGCAAACTAAACCTCGCCTCTTCTTCCCCTCGTACAATAATTCCCGAGCACTACGCGAAATATACCAAGGCACTGGGAACCATCATCCGGGAAACGGACGCCCTGACACTTGATTAAACACCTTTTCCTCTGGGCTGCTTTCGTCCCCAAAAACAATGACGTCAGTCTGCGATATTATATTATTTGTACAAAACAAAAGGCAAAACCATAATATGGAATCGCGACGATGGATTTAATCCGACAACGGAATTTACAACATTATTCTCTGATCTATTAATATCTGCAATTGTTATTATTATAATATTGTATATTTCGATCGTCGCTACGTCGGCAAACCGGACGATGAACTAGCAAACATACGTTGTTTTCACATCAAATATCATAATAATATTATATGTTACATGACTATTATAAATACCACTAGATCGCGCTGATCGACCCCGAACACGGGTACACACTACACATGTTTGGTGGGTTGGTTAGCTAATAAGACCAGATAATATGCAAGCACGATTACCTTTTCTGTTATAACTATTGTATTCATATTTCCTATTATATTTTAAAATATTTTTTATATATTATAATATATCCTTAGTTCAAACGGTGAATTGTTTTAAACGCAACCGTTGTTTAACTGAGATATATTGAGTTTGTTTTTTTTTTTAAAGAATTCATATTCATTTCGTGAAATCTAACGTAAATTATTGCAAGGTAAATTAAAATTAATTTAAAAAAAGGTGATTTGCTAAATTGGCAAAACCGTATTATTTATTTATAAAAATAAACAATACTATATTATCTCATCTTAATTAAATATTATAAAATATTCTCATATATTATATAAATTAATAAACACATTTATGTAAATATTTTATTTACTTTAAATAAGATGAACCATAACCTATTCATAAATCAAATAAAAACAAAAGAAGAGGTAAATGTTTCATGTCGCATTCGTTATTCACATTCATTTTTTTTATCGTTTGTGTTTTTAAAACGCGTTTTGAGGCACCAATTTGTTTATGTGCAGAGATATCAGTCGATTAGACGTTGAACACAATAATGCAGACAACTATAAAGAGACGTTTTTTCAATTTCCCCGTTTGTAGAAAAAACGCATTCCAGAGACTTCGAAATGGCTACCGTGTAATGTGAGTCAGGCCCAATCTCGAGTGTCATCGCTCTGAGGTGCTTTCAAATGAAATGATTTCTCTGAAATGTATTTAAATTTGAAATAAAACACTTTTATGCCGAAGACCAGGCTAAGAAATATGGGTGACTACAATATTCTACCCAAACCTATTATTTTTTAAACGTCGTATCACAAACATTCACAGCTGAATATTATTTATGATTGAAAAAATGTGCCTTCACGATATAATATGTAATCAATCTAAAAATAATCGTTCGACATCATTGTAAGGTTCTCGTTTATATTTTATTTTTATAAAATATAATAATATGTTCTGTCCAAAAAGTTTGAGCTTAGAGAGAGCTACGTACCGTTTGTCGTATTATACAACACGTAAAATATGTGCATGCGAATATTGGTATATTTTAGTTATTTAAATCAACGCACGCATCTATCTAGAAGTGAATCCAAGTATAAAACCATATAATGATTGATTATAACTTATATTTTAAATCGAGCCGCATCAGATGATGAGCAAAAAAACATTTATGATTCACTGATGTTTCTATAAAAAAAAAATAGTTTTATCACGTACACCGGACCTCGAGTTCTTCTGAAATGTATTGTAAAATAAAATACACAATATACAATCGAGAGTTTCGGTTGCGACCGTCGTCGAACAATAACATACAGATATTATAATAATATACAGTCCGGGCCGACAAAAATATATTATTATTAGCTTGAGGTCTCAAGTGAATCTTATAACGCGACAGTGATAATTGTCGTTGATAAACACTGTCATAACAGCAGCATGCGCAAAAAGGTTGTGAGTTTTGTTTCGAACGGAGTGCCAAAAGGAAGTGGACCTCTGAAAAAAAAACGTGTAACAGTAAAAAATTAGTCCAAAAAAACTTCGTGGCATATATACCTACCTGCTCCTATCCAGGTGAAAAATAAATACAACTGCGGTATCAGCATCGTGTAATGCACAATACAATTAATACGAAAAATGCGTGTATGTTGATTATTTTATAAATATGAAAATATTAGTAAGATATAAATGTTAGGATATTAATGTTATTTAATGTGGGATGAATTATTTGGCATTTCAACTTTAAATAATCTTAATTGATTTTATTAATGTATCATTTATATTTTTTGTACGTGCAAATGATTGCAAGTCGAGATAAACACTATCATTACCGATAGAATCCAATTAAATTATTTTAATTCGTTTAATTGTTGAACGTAAATGCGGTTCACCGTGTCCGTAAAATAAAAACTGTAATAATAATATTGTACATTAACAAATTAGATAGGTACATGCGATAGGTACGCGTATTATTTGATTAAGTGGTAAAATAAATAAAAGTATTTTTACAACTTGTTTTTTTTTTATCTGCCATAACATATAAAAATAATTGTAATAACTAGTAATTTACATAATTATACACACTAAAATATTGGACATACACGATATAATAATTAAAAAAACAGTCGACATTGTTAGTAGCTTAAATTTGTATAACCATTCGGCACATGCCGCGGTGTTAGGTCCAATTTATATTCAATTCGAGACTATATTCTAATCGAACAAGTGTTGGCTGGAAAAGAAACAGCTGCTGCTAGCTGCAGATGTATAGAAATCAAAAATATACTAATAACGTCGACTGTTTTTAATGTCGACCGCTTCTTTATAATGTCATATCCGAAAGTTTTGAACCGAACAAATCTGACTCGACTCGGCATGTGCGCCGAATGGTTCGTGGAAAATGGTGTCCAAGTCAGATGAAGATAATATTGTTGTATGAAATATGTCAGCCATATTATGATAATTGCCTGTCCAACACCAGTTCAACGTAAACAGTTAGTTAACAGATCGAACTTATGCGGGAAAAGAACCTTCGATCTTACACACATGGGACGATTCAGTTATAGTTTAGTCTATCGTCACCTGTGTAATATTTCTAAAGTGGGATTGAATGGGCGTATAATCCCGTTAACGATGGGGCATTAATTGAACTCGAAAGACGACTTGACAATTTTGAAAACTGATGTGACTGTGGAGGTATTATTTTAATGATCACGTGTGATTGATATTATAGTGGACTCAGAATTTAATCACAATATTTATTAAAATATTCTGGTTGCATTCTGGCGACTTTGGAATTTCAGATGACCAATCGTTGTTTCTATGGTCCGCTTAACGGTTTTACATTTTTCATCTCCAGATATTTTAATACTGTGTAAACTCAAATTATCAATTAATGTGAGTGGATTTTATCAAATTGATTAATTTCATCCCTACTGAATGGGACAACCAAAGACATTATTCCTTAGTCAACGGAATCATTGTATTCAGCTATTAATTTTCAATTTTTTCTAGTAATCTTTCATTGTAACATTGAGTTAAATAATGATTCGTTACAAATTGAGTTATATCCATCGAATTCCATTTCAGCAATGTTTTTAGAGTTTTATAGAAAGATAGCATTTTATAAGTTATCAATATCGTTCAAAGCAAATTTTTTTTATTGCAGATTTTGAGGAAACCTACTTAAATAACTATAAATCCTAAATGTCATATTGAAGCTTCTTTTAATACATACAATTAAATCTATTAAAAAATGTTCACAGTAAACGGTGGTATTATATTGGACAGGCAATCGTAATGGCTGAAGTCATATTTTCCTTACAACCCTTTCAATTTGACTTTTGTCCTGTTTTTCATGAGCCATTCAACACATTCCCCAAGTCATGGTCAATTTTCTTGATACAATCATTATCCAAACTTTTTTTTATATACAATAACGATTAGAATAAAGCATAATGCACTTAAATACGTCTTAATCCTTGTCGTTTAATTTAAAATAAAAGCACTAGCCGGTTGAATGTATCATCGATCCATTGCCATAAGCAACGTGTATTTATTTCGATTAAAAAAGATCAGAGCGTAAAGTTTCTAACATCATCACGATCTTAATACTAACACAATTACGCAATACAATGCAATGCGTTAGCATTATTACACATAAGACTTTTATAGTAAACAGTCATTGAAGAGTGGCGATAATAAATCGTTTAAAAACCATACGATATGATAGAGTTTTCGATAGTAGACGAATACAAAAACCACAGAAACGAATTCTCCTAATAAATGAATAATAGTTTTTTTTTATATAGTATTAAATTAGGTAAGTAGGTAGTCGCTCTGCCATAGAGTTGATTTTCGAGTATACCTTGTCGATAACTAATTAAACTTTTTATATCTTTAAGGTGTGGTTTGTGCACTGTAAAAAGTGTCTCCTGGCACAAAAATAAAAATATACAACACACTTCTTTGTAAAATCAATATACATTCATCGCACCACTCAGAATCTAAAATACAATAATCAAAATTGTATATTTTGTTTAAAACTATTTTCATGAATATAGAAGATCCCTACCAAAGGGAACGGTTTGCATTTTCGTGTCTTATTCTTACCTACGTTTTTCGTTTTCGGTTCGTTTACAAATGTTTTAGAAAGGTTTTTGTGTATCGTGGATTTGCTTTTTAAAAAATGGATTTTTTTTTCGGTTATTTTACCAGTGTTTCTTCAAACGTGAGTGTAAATAGTGTAATGATAATTTGTAATTCACGATTGAATACTTGGATACGTTTCAAAAGTTTTTATGGTTTTGAATTTATATTTTTTATTTGCAAAATGGCTTACGCGAATCGTAAAATTAAATTACATTTTCACTTAATACGTTCGCTATTTCTCTGATAATAATATTATGATCTAAGGTGCAGACCGTGACAACTAGATACCAAACTCCTACAGCATTTATACCATTGATATTAAAACACGAATCGATATCGCAATGATACGCGTATAAAAAAAAATCGTCTCGCACACTTATTTTCTCGACCAGTCTGCTCGGCTGTGACGATTAACCCTTATCAGATGGAAAGGTACTCGAATTCCCAACCTTTAAGAAAGTATTATATAAATTACTATATACATTATGAATAAATGAATATTCCTTTAATACGCATTAATAAACTTGTGTACATAAATAATGTAAAAATATCATTTTTGAATTCAATTAAATATTCAATAGACATTGACTCTGACTGACGGAATTATTATCATCAGTAATTTACGGTGGAGGTTCTTATCAAAGAATATTATTGTATAATGACTTTACCACACTCCTATATAGTAATTGTCGCTAAGCAATGCCGAGGTTTTTATCGATGCACTACTCGAAATTTGCATAAAAACAAGCCGACTCTGGATGGCTATTTATCAAACTAAAAAAATAAAAACGATAGACCGAGAGACTACAACTACTGGTACCTACTTTATGGTGTTTAAGTGTAATAATAATAATTATAAATAGGTACTTACACGCGTAACAATGTGTCGACGCGAAACGAAATTGAGATAAATTATGTATTCACACATGTTAGCCAATTTTCAACATTTTAGCTTATCTCTGGAAATTTAATTTCGTTGCTTTTATGTGGGTACTTTGTGCACACAGCGAATTTACAGTGATATTTCATTACTAATTATAAACGGTACCCTTCTACCTAACCTACCTATGAATTATGTAATTGCGAGGAGGCAAATCGTATGACTGTATATTATGTTCCCTCTCTCTCTCTCTCTCCGTAATTAGATAAATCGTTTCTCATATTATTATGTGACCCCCATATTTATAATATGCACATAATAATTAATAATAATATTTTGACGAATTTCGTTGTTTATTCGCCGGAATTTCACAACCGCAGTCGAGCGATCGTACAAACCATCGGCGTGTTGTACACATAGCCGGTTAGGTATCCGTAATATTCGTTAAAAATACGTCATGTGTTTCCGTTTGACCTAAATGTATGAAAATTCGTTTTAGACAAATATCTGTACTTGTATCGCGCAGTAGTGGGTACGTATCGACTGTCGGGAGTAAATAATACCGGGAAACCACAATCGAATCACATTTTCGCATATTATTATTTCGTTGGGTGTGTATACAAAGACAATAAATTATTGCCACATATTTTCATCTCCCGAGACGTAAAAAACAATCTTTTTTGAAGAAACCTTTCCAACGTTCGCTGCGGTAATGCAATTTATTGTAATATACATATTATACATAGGTATTGCATTTGTGATTACAACGACGACGGTTGAAATATTATAATAAGCTATATAAGTAGTACAGATATTATGCAATGTAAAAAACGCATTTTGCACTTTTGGTGAACATTTTCGCATATTATTTACCTTAGTACGTCAACAGAGTCAGAACTGTCGTCTGATACAGGCGATCTGTTTGTGTGTGTGTGTGTGTGTGTGTGTTCATGTTTTGAGTACTTTCGACTTTTCATCACTATTTAAAATAATTGGAAATTTATTGTTCAATATGTTTTTATCGAATTGAAAAATCCTTTGATATTATTCAAATATAATAATATCATTTAGTTATTATAGATAATAGTTTACTCTCTGCTTATTTGTTTATTTTAAAACTGTTATCATTGTTTTTTTTAGCTAGTCAATATGATTTAAAACAGAGTAATATGTGTGGTAAAAATTTGTTGTACGACGAGTCCAACGATCGAGAGTTTTGTATTAGAGAAAATCGTATTGATTTTACAATGATTTTCTTCATCAACATATGTTTTCTGGTAGGAAAGTGAATGTAATATTGGTACTGTGGGATGTCGAAAGTAAAAATGAATTCAACCTAATTAGTTGTATTAATAGTAAAACGAATATTACTTGAATAGCAATAAATAATCTTAAAATACACTTAGTAATGTAGGCCGATACAGCGTATTCGCCCAGAATCGTTTTTACTATAAACAAGGATTAATTTTTGCTTCAAATTCAAAATATTTAACACTCGCCGTTCTTTTTTTTTTAATAATCACATTCGCGAATCGTCGCCGATAGTAACCTTTTCCAATCGAACGGCTTTTTTTCGGGCTCAAACTAGCAGTCGTCCAGGTGAAAAAAAAAATTCAAATTTGCTACCTGCCGAGTTTCTCGACGTCTGATATTATTGTTATACGACTCGCGAGATTCGTCACAGAGGCGGCGCCGGCGGAAAAACGACCGCCACGACGGCGCGGTGGGGTGGAGGTATGACTGCTGCAGCGGGCCAGGAGGGGTTGTTTTATTTTATTTTTATATGGTCGCTAAATAACGCGGTCCCGCGGGACACCCGCGATGCTGCTGTTCGCTCGGAACACGAACTGCACACGCCGGCACTTGTCATTCGTGTCCGGTCCGTCGCGGGTGTACGAACACCCGGTGGTTTTGAGGGGGGTTGGCGGGAAGCGATCCGAAACACGACCTGCACGTTCGCGTGACGAGCTTTATTATTTGTCCGCGGCGGTGTATAGTTGTCCTAGTTTTTTTCCTCCCCCCGAGCCCCCGCACCGACGAAGACGTCTTGTCTCGTGTTTACGAGGACTCGGATTTGTATTTACAGGGTGGCGTGACACGCGTCGCTCGACGAATAAAATCGAAAGATTAAAAAAAGTTAAGAGACGAAAAATACCTCGAAAGTTATGTGGATTATAAACGATTTGAAATTTACTTCCGTATGACAAAATCCCCCAAAAAAATAATATTTCGATAAAAGTTATAATAATATATAAGTTTCAAATCGGTTGACTACAAAAATGTAATTGGTGTTTTAAAAAATCGTGAAAATTATCCTCGAACTCTATACAAAACAATACTTCTTGACTTATATAAACTACGTGTTTAACTATTAAGCGTTTTCTAAAAATGCAATCTATAAATAATTAGCCGATTTGAATTTTTCCAACGAAAAATCAAATAAAATTTTAAGACTTTTATTCTCTGCATCATAAAATTTAAAAATGTATACTGTACTTGTAGCGCAATATAACTATGGATAAATAAAAACAAATCGATTAAGTCATTTCATTTGTCAGGTCTTCATCTGCGGTTACACTCCCGCGTAAATTAATTATATTATATTTCACTCGTCGGTTATATAGTCTCCGCTCGCTGTGACACGATTCGTTGGTTTCTCGTGGTCCGTTTGACAACGATTCCGTTCAATTATTCCGGCCATAAAATCGAATTATTTAAAAACAATAATACTATCGTCCTAACGTCGTCTATTGGACGTCATTTTTTTTTTTTTGTTTCACATTTCGACCCTCAAACAAAATAACAATAATAACAATACTTTGTTGTTATATTTTATTAAAACTCTTCGCGCAGCTTAGTTCGACGACAGAAACTTTACACTATATTCCGCGGATACATATTGTGTGCTATACATCAGCAGTGGTTTTCAATTATTGTTTTACGAACTTTATACACCGTATATATAAGTTCATCGGCGTTGAAACACTCGAAACGAGCATTTAAAACTTACTCGATATTACACCTATTTACTATATATTATAATTCACAGACCGATGGGAAATTGTGTGTACACATTATCTCGCCTCGTGGTTATTTATTTATTTATTTATATTTATATATTATAAACGACAGACGTCAAAATGTGAGTTTATGATATAATAGTGCGTGCGCGTATTAAAGAATTACGAACAATATTTAAATTTAAATTGTATTCAGCTGTCGTCCTCGAAACGAACCAATAATAATATAATATTAACAAATCATAATAATTATTATTTAAGGACGAGAGTATATTATTATTATTATTGTGCTCGAGCTCTTCTACGGACGTTTATCAAATTACATAATGTTTATTGTTCTCGTATTATAGGCACCTATATTGCGCAGCATAATGTTCCAATTATTTACCATTAAACATCACACACACTCAACAATCGAGTAATATCGCTTAGAATCGTAAGTAGATGATTAAAAATATAGATGCGACGTTCAAATAGTCCAATTTATTGGACCTATCTATACTGCAATAATTTTTAAAGTACCTTTTATTGTTAATATTATTGTTTATTTGCAAATCAATCATTTGACTTTTTATAAGAGACATAATTAGCACAATAAATTTACTCACCTCAAGCTTGCTTGTGATGTAGGTGAGGGTTCTTATGTTTGAAAATATAAAAAGATAAAGTTTTCAAAATATTACACATTTTAAATACATATAGATACTAATAACCTATTAACAATGATTGATAGTAAACTTTTAAACAGATTTAACTTATAAAGAATATAGAATAGTTAAATAATAAACAATATTAAAAATGCTCTAAATTAAGTTAACTTGAGTAAAACGTTTTTCAAACTAAAAATATTTTGATATAGATTAAAATTAATATATTTTAATGATATACATAATTCAGATGCATTATTAATGCGACTTATCAATTTGAATAGTTTTTTACGATTTGCTTATGTACATTATAGGAACTAAACTTTAAAACCTTTGGTAATTTATTACAATAATAGGGTTTTGTTTTTACCGATTACCGAATGACATTATATATAACCATTTGTCAAAATAGGTAACAGAAGTACCATTATAGGTTTGTTTTTTTTTCAAGCTTTTCTGACTTTACGTCATACTGAACTTACCGATCCAATCGAATTTGAATGACCCGTCACGGACAATAACGAAATAACATACATTTTCACTTGATTAGTAGTGAGATAAAGTGCTTGATTTTCAAGAATAGAAACTGTGAAGTCGTAGAACGAGAATAATACATTATGAGTAACGCCCCTTGTATACTTACACGACGCCAAGATTAATATTAAGATTAACATTACAATATTTCATCTGTACGACGATTTTACGCTTATAATATTATATTATTTAACGCTGTTTTTGTTTTTCAGGTAAGAATAGCGTCCACGACTTATGCCTATAGCTGACTATACCGAGAAAGATTGGCACAGGTAATTTAAAAAAAACGACTACGAAGGGTATAATAATTAATATTAGATAATATCATGCAGACATTTATTTTGTTTTTGAGTTTGAATTATACAACAGCAGTACTTTCCGTCACTTCCGTCCATAATATTATTGGACGTGTGAAACGGCTTTTAAAAGACCGGTGCTCTTGGGATTTTCGAAAAAAAAAATCCTCTTCCCCCAGTAACTCAAAAGCGTACAAACACGCGTCGTCCGTCGCGTGGCCGACGAGACATAATAATATTATTATAACCTGCGGGCTCCTCGGGACTTGTAGCGTTTGCTTATGCATTACGGTTTGACATAAAATCTAGCAGAGTGCTCTCTAATGGAAGTGTATAATATTATTGTCATGTCACGACAATCTAAATTATAAAATTTGAGAGCGATTTTTTTTTCTTTTGTTGTTGCTTTTCTCGACGATTTTTTAGAAAAAACATTGCTCATTTCAGTTTTTCTGATATTTTGATAATTTAAAAATAATAAAAGCTTATTTCCGGTTTTTCCTGCATTTTTCTTCATTTTTACATGAATATATAGTATTTTTAATAACGCCGCAGGCCTAACCCAAATTTTTGCCCAGATAGAAATAAAATTAAAAATACCTTAATTGTATATTTTGTTTACCTTTGTCGTCTTATCTCCTTATCGACACGTCTTGTGTGCAACGTCGTCGAGCAACCCGAATATTCCAACACTGGAAATAGAATTGGATTTTGTAGAAGCAAATTAATATCATAATATAATATTTCCTGTTTATCACTGATTTCTCGATGAATGATATTATTTGACGGCCGTGAACTGGAGAGGTCGGTCCGAACAATTAATGTCTTTAATACATAAAAATACTTTAATATTTAAAAAGAAAATGTAGAACCTTTTTCCGCTCTTATAAGCGTTTAATTTGACGGTTTTTAAGTGCTAAAAGTCTCGAGACCTGATTATAAACACTATATTATTATTATGTCGAAACACGACGTCATCATATTATTATTCGACCGCAATACCAGTAATACCTAACCTGGGTAGTTCAGTGCTTGAATCTAGGAGGGACGCGGGGGGGACGGAGTCCCTCTTCTTTTTGGAAAATATTTACCCTACTAATTATAATATTCTAATCAATAAGGCATTTAAATAATGATCGTGCATTTTACACTTTTGTATCTCCCTTCTTGTTTTTTTCCCAATTCAAGGGATTTGTTATTATATTAGGTACGCTATGAACACGATTTATCGGAATCGTCGTGACATATTATTATTATTGCTACCCTTGGAGTCGAATAACATTATAATATATTGCAAACTAATAAAAATTATTAATCGCGGGCGAAAACGCGTCTAGAGCCGGAAAACTAGGTCGCATCATTTACCGAAGTGGTCGTACACGTAGGTACAGGGTGATCCTATTAACATAAGACACTCGTTATTTCAAAAAGTATTTACATATTGGAAATATTTTTGATACACGGTGTGTAAAGTCAATACAAAACACCATTTTTCAAAAAAATATATTTTTTATAAAATGTATTTATTAACCTTATTGTTCTTAACTTCAAATACTATTATAACTACTCGTCCAAAATTCGATTTTCATGTATAACAATACTCAGAAAAATGTTCCACTTAAAGGTTGAAAATGTTAATTAAAAAAATATTTTTTTTTTTTTTGAAACACGTTGTTTCGTAACCACCCTATAAAGTCCTATCGATTGACACCCTGTAATAAAAATAGTATCAAAAACGTACCTAAATACTTTTCGAAACAATATTGAGTGTCTTACTTCGGATGGATCACACGCTGTATTGCATTATTATATGCACACTCGCTCACTGTTATTATTGTGTACGATTACACACTGCAACAGTCGCTGCCGTGTCGCTGCTCTAACATTTCCACTGTGCACACACAAACATCTGTACGATAATAATATATTTGATATAATATTTATATATATTATTATTATACGCGCGGCGTGTACGAGAAAATATCGGAGAACGGCGGAAAACGCGATATTACATATTATTATTATTATCTGGTTGCATGCCGGTCCGCGCCCCTGCCACCTCCATCGCCACCACCACCTCCACGGCGGCGGCGTTCGCTTTTGAATTTATCATTATTGCTTTTTCGTCGTCGTGCGGAAACGAAATAACACACACACACGCACGCACACGAGTATAATGCAATATTGCTGCAGCGTGTGTTGTTCTCGGAACGTTTTTTTTTTCTTTCTTTCTCTTAGCACTCGTTTTTTTTCGCTTACGATTTCACATCGTCGGTTTTTTTTTATTATTATTATTTCGTTGCCGTCGTCGTCGTCGAGTCGGGGCCAAGGAAGACGGCGGTCGAATTTCCGCCGCGCCGAATACACACAATATGATATTATAATATATTATATCATAATATACGGCACCGAAATCGTACACGACGACGATAATATTATTAATATATTATCATTATATTGTTATATTATAACGATCGCCATCGCCGCAGCCGGCACGTACGCGGTATAAAACAAGCGGTATATACCGCGATCGCGGTAGCCGTAATATTATACAGAGACGCACACGCACTCCCTCAGAGCCGCCGATACGTGCAGTTCGCGGTCCACGAAACAATTACTGCTCCGCCGCCGATATTTTGTTGCCAATCGAATCCGTTTTGGCGTGTGCGAGCGAAATAATGGCGAAATTATTGCTCTGATCGAAACACTTGTCGTCGTCGGCCGATCGGTCGTAAACTCGAAAGCTTTGATCCCGGTACAGCAGGTGCGAATGCGGGTGAACGGTGCCGAAGCCCCCCCTCCCTAGATAAATAATTTTATCTAGACGAGCGTGTAAACCATTGTTTTTTATTATTCGATATAATAATATTGTACTCGAATTGGGAACCAAACATTTCATAAAATGTATTTTCTTGAAATATTTCACTTCGATGAAAATTTAAAAAAAACAATTTTAAGTTTGAAACTATATAGTAGAAAGTACAGTAAACACCTCTACTTAGTTAAGTGTTAAGTGGAAAACGTTATAGAAATATTTTTATATATTTCTATTTCATATTTTTACGATGATAATTAATAAAGATTGTATTATTTGATTTTGATTTTCAACAGGTAATATATAGGCTGGCTTACAACGCTTAACTTCGTCCTCTGTTTTTCACGATCTTCAGCAAGCCTCTTTAATCCATTGTATTATGTATTAATTCCTTCGTCTTTTTTCAATATTGAGATATTATGTACGATAGTTTCTTGGTCTTCTTGGAGGTCTTCGTCGTCCTTTCGCTGTACCTTCTACTATATAGTGTGATGCGACTCTAGACGTGCCCTCCCCCCCTATGTCTCAATGGTCGTGGCTTTATAACATTCGATATTATGGGTCTTGTTTCTCCTCCTCGGGTCGCAGTACGTCTTCATCCGTTACGCTTTCTGCATCAAATAATTGTTTTATTTGTCTCCAACACCAGGTCTTTTCGAAAGCTTCGAGGGATCTTTTTTCCATTTCATTCGTATAACCGCCCCGTGTCTCGTAGCTCGCCTAAAAAGCGACACTCCGTTATTGGATAGTAATAATAATTAATAATAATAATTATCAGTAGTCACCAGTCGGGTATGAAATCGACGTGACTTTATAAACACATACGAAAAAAAAAAAAACACAAAATTAAAAAAATGTGGTGAAAAGGGTAAAAGTCTGAAATATTTCAGAGTGAACATTTCGTACTAATAACCCTAATTCGAATACAGTCGCACAAACACTGCGGGCACGACGCCGAATAATTATATTTGTATTGCGTAATACTATGAGTACAGCAGAGCAGTAACTCGAAGTGCATGTCAAACGACGATAAAGACGACGACTTGTTGTAATCGATGTGTGCTTCGGGTTTTTGGTTACTGTGCAAGAAGTCATGTTTTGATTTGGCCTTTTTCGCGTTATCGATATCGTTTTTAGGGATGATACGGTTATCAAAAACGAAGCGACGTTTCGACATTTCCGTAGCAGTGATTTCTCCGAAAAATCGTATATCCACACGCGATAGCTGATATGTAGTCATACACACTGGCCTCGCAAAACTTTTAATTCGATTCGTATTTCTCGCTATAATAATATGAGAGTGGCCGAACGCGTTTTGCGAAATCCTATTCGTCATTCGCCGTATTATCATCATCAACTGTTTCGGTGATTTATACGAAAACTATCCCTTTCGACGTGTACACGGACTTTTACGAACGGTTGATTGAAACTTTACGCGTACCGTCTGTCATTGACCTATTAATACATACACCCTTAATTAAATGCCCTAATAAATATTCCGGATGTGTACCAGCGAGAACGCGAAGTATAGAAGGTCTCCATTAATTTAGACGCCGATTCTGATTTTCTAAAATTATTTATTCCGCGTGTGAGTCACAACAACCGCGTCCGAAAAATGGTCTATTTCTGAGCGATTTCGATAGACTTTCGATGATATTGTTTGGTTTTCTTTTTATTAAAATGAAAACGTAGTATACGTATGTAGTCTTTGTAAATTAAAATTTTGAATCGATAATATAAATAAAAGTTTACGAGTATGGTACCTAACTAAAAACACTTTGCTATTACTTAAAAACAAAAATATCATTTTGATACGCGCGATTTTGGTACGACGGGAAAAGTTGTGTTTGTAAACAAGTTTTTCTTTCACAATGGCATAAAATTAAAATATGTATAGTAATTAGTATCAAAATATGTCCAGCAAATAATTTCACCAAACTACTGATACTGAATTAAACGAAAGTGAAACTCGTAAATATCAACAAACTCTAGTGCGGTATTATAATATATGAATATTATGATCAATCGATAATAAAATTACTCAGTTTTCCGAGTAAAAATAAAATAAAACTCGCATAAAAGAAAAGGATTAAATATTTCGAATAAACTTTAACGGGGGGAAAAAAAATACGCAATTTTCGAGTCTTCGTCATTTGTTGAATAATTCGATTTGGCCAAAAGTTGTGAACACATAAATAAGTTTAAAACTACTCTGCATTAGACTAATTTCGGTGACCCGAGGGAGGGAAAAACTTATAAACGCGATACTTTTCGAAATATTGAAATCACTTTCGCGATGTTTTTTTTTTTTTGCGCGCGTACAGCCTCGCACAGACCTAACCGAATAAGTTTCATGAATACAAATTAATTTAGTAATTTCATTGTATACCAAAGTTTATAGGAGTAATTAGTTTAACGTGTTACCTGAACAAGAAAGGTACGCCTAACGCGCTTGTTATAATATAAGAAACCGTTTACGAAATGAAATTACCATAATATTATAATATCGTCCGATATTATCTTTCATTCTAAATTCAAATGTATAGTAGGTATACGTAAAAAAAAAGACCGCTTTACAAAATAATTCTTTTAATTAAGCAGTATTTTCGTGTGATTAATGTCGATCGTTAAATGCCTACAGCAAATTATAATATAGTTAATTTTAGTGTACGCGTTATCAACTTTTTTTAGATTCTGAGAGGAGCGATTTTTCGAGGGTTCTTGAAAGTTTTTGTGAAGTCTATTATTATATATTTTTATACATTCGATGACATATTTTCCAATGCATTTTTTTCTGCAAAATTCAACCTACTGTGTTATTAATAGTAATAAAATAAATTTGAATACAAATTTAACACATCCACGTAAGTGACCCACTCGATATCCACTTACCGACCTTTTTCGATTTTAATTTATAAGAATGATTATTGTAATGCTGTATAATGCGTGACATAATGTCGATGGCTAAGAGGCCAAAAGTCGTGCGTCGCAAACACTTAATTTGACAGGAGAGCAGTTTTCATATTTTCAATAGTTTGTGTTGTAGTTTTATTTTGTTTTTCAGTGTTACAACTTACTTGTTTGTAAAATATTCCGTAGATTGCATAAATTACTATACTTTTAGGTCTGAAGATATTTCTCAACTTCATTTCACGGTCTATTTCAAATTTAAATATGATTTGTTATAAAATATGGCAATTATAACATTATGTTTTTACAGTCGTGGACATACGACGTTTTGACGGACATATTATTAAAAATCGTTATTTTAATAAAAGTTTTAATTAATTGACCAGAGTTGTATAAGAGTCTTACAAGACGAGTCCGGCATGTTAAACATTTGATCTGCCTAATATTTAGATCGCCGTCAAGATAAAACCTTTATTGTCAGTATTATTTATTTAGGTATATTGAAGAATTGTTATAATAGCGCACTAAAAAAACATATCTTGCGCTAAAAATCTTGCAAAAATTAGAGTATCTAAAAAATATGTTTCGATTACGCGATATTGGCGTATAATAATATGTTTTGCCAAATGAAAAATACTACTCTAATTAACCTAATAGACTTGTGAAACGATTTGAGAAAAATTGGACACACGACTTTTGGCCTCCTAGCCATCGATGTTTGTCTACTTATTCTTTAGGGCACTTAAATGTTATTATGTTACTTTATATTACTGTTTTTTCGGTATAATATGGTTTTTGTGGGACGTTTTTCGTATCGCCGATAACAATACAATTTTTTATATATTATTGTACACCGGCTCAGTGCCGCCGAAACTAGGACCTTTTTTGGGAGTGAGGTTCAGAGGGGGGTCGGACATTAATTGTCAATAATAGCGAGAAAAACATAATACCATGTATTTGAGTGTCCATTTAAAATACATTTTTAATACGACTAATAAATAATTGAGAGCGTTTACAACGAAACGTCAACGTTCCTCTCGAGTTTTCCGGCTGGTCTGTCAATATTTACATTAAAAATGCAACGGAATATGTCTATTTTTATAAACACATTATAGGTACAGTCGCCGCCACGAGTTCACAATCCGCCCAAGTCCATCGGGGCAACTAGACCTATATTTTAGGGGTTGCTAAAAATATGTATACCTACATAATATTCAATATCTCGCATTCGTTTTGTTTGTATATTATTTGCTACACGCCTCTTTATATATTTTAAAACGAATACATGTCAGTGAACTCTTACTCCTAACATACTGAACCGATTTTTGACTTGATGCAAATTGAAAATCGCGTTCCCGTGTGGCAGAACTCATTGAAATCGTAACTGCAACTTGTTTAAGTGCTAGGAAAAGCCTCTTTTTTTTAAAAAGATGAAACAAAAATTCTTCATAAAAAAAATGATAACGCTCCTATATCCTCACATTATTTTTGGCGTTTTATACCAATGGCCAAGGGATGCTAAATTAGAGCTTGGGGGTGTTGAAGCGTCCCCGAGCATCTTCCTAGTCGCAACTCTAGATTCGCGCTTACGAGCAATATTTTTTGAAAACAGGCCACTGCAGGATCGAAATGTCCATCAAATCGAGTTTTTTAACTTCCTCCACGACGTCATATTCGCCTTAACCTCTGGTGTCCGACTTTTTAAACATTAATTTCGTGGGCGGAGCACGTCGACCACACGTTTTTGGAGAACACGTGGTGCAACACAGACGCGTGGCCTGGATTTTTTTTTTTAGGGTGGTGTGTTGTGGTTTGCTGTAATCAATCTTTATATTATGTTAATATCAAACACGAAACAGGACTATAATATGACAACATATATGTTTGTGGAAATTCAAACCATATGGTACACGCGTGTTTCAATAAACACGACCGCGACGGGGGTGGCGGGTGTCTACGCCACTGGTGCAACAGACATTCCGCTCATGGAGGTGGTGGTGGTGGTGGTGGTCACTCGTCGGACCATTACGACTTTACACCAGCGGCGCCGACTGTCACACTATATGACGTTTAAGGACTCAAACTTCAATACTGACAAACAATCGATTTTCCCCTCGAGTCGCCGACCTTCGTCGTTTATAGGACGCGCCGGGGATAAGCCCTATCTTTTTTTTTTTTTTTTAACTCCTGTTAAAATATTACACCCGATCAAAATATCTGAGAGCAGATATAATATATTATAATATCGTCGCGTAAGCCCGATCGGACACTCGTAAACTCGATTAGGCCGAGAATTGCTGCTCGTTCGGATATTGTTTTTTTTTTTATCGATTAGTTAAAAGAGTATATTATAGCTTTCAGGACGTATATATAATATCGTAAGCTCTGCGTTCCAGCAGCGTACATTAATGTTTCTGTCGGCGACATTCTGCAGATATTACATGACGCGCAGCATATTCGGCTGGACATTTATTTTATTACTATTTTACTCATAAAATGCGAGCACTACTGGCGCGGAGAACGGATTAATTGTCAAGACTTTAACAACACATCGACAGCTGGCCGCACGCTTTGCAGATTATTTTCGGATTTGTTTTTAATCGCGTACGACTTGTCGACTGTCGACAACTGCAACGCCTATTATAACCGTATAGAAGAACCACCGGAACGGCGTTTAATAGTTTAGAAATGGCGAACTATCTTATTTTAACCGATAGAAACGTCCAAATTTTCATAATATAGTAATACATTAAATTACTACACGTCAAATCACCCAATCAATATTTTAATGCAACAATCTTGACGATCTCAATCTATTTAAGTAATTCTATTTGTATTAACTTGTATCTCGTTTTTTATTGTGTATAATATATTTAGGTATTAGATATGATTACTGTATAATATGTCATTCTAGTTGTTCTTATTGTTCTTATTAACTACTGATTTAGCTTATTTATGTTAATATAGTTTGTCAAAACTCTATTCGCGATTATCACTAATGTCAATGTACTCGAAATTGGACAATTTGTCTGTAAATAAATAAATTAATTCGAATATAATATCCGTTTTTGGCGTAGGTACACGATTATTTCGGTCTCTTCGATAATACACTAAAATATTAATTTATAAACGATTATTAAGACGAATTTCGTAATGCGCGGGTCGATGGAAAAAAAATCTGTGCGCTACCCTTTGCGTGGTCGTCGTCGTCGTCGTCATCGTAAAAATACGCGTCTGCCGTACACAACAATAGAAACCGAATTTTAACAACGACGATTTACGTATTTCGAAAATCGCTGCAGTAACAATGGAAGATTTTTATACTTAATACGCTCGCCCAACATTGATTAGTATCATTCTTCGTAAACGCGCTTAAGGGATTAAATCCGGGATTTTCGGATGAGAAGTTTGCCGCCCGTCCCTTCTGGCTCGTAATAATAATTATTATTCCTTTAATATTTGTTCAGCTGTTGCGATATTTATATTATCGTTATTTCATTAAAAACCACGTTTTCCACGTTATTAAATATATGCAAACACCGTCGCATTATATACGCACATATTATTATTCAAAGACATATTTTTTTCCTCCCCCCCCCCCACCCATCACCCCGGGAAACGTTTAAAACTAATTATTATTATCGTTTGTAAATTACGTATTTAATACTTCGCACTCGAGTAGGTAGACACCCGGTTATTAATAATCTTTTAATTTGGTCGGGTGTATTATTATATTATAATATTATGTTTATGTATATAATATTATATTTAGGAGAGGAGATAAAAAAAAAAAATATTCTATACTCGGAGAGTCACTAGACCGTAAATATTTCCATCAAATTTTCCACCGGCTTTAATAATTGAAAAACTGTTTATTTAAAGATAATAATAATGTATAATATAATATTATAATATACATCGCCGCAGTTGTCTGTAGTAAGCCCATTGTTAAATTCGTACATTTTTTTATTCATCACAAACTAAACATTTTATTAAAATATTATCGATTTGTACGATATTACTTCGATTAAAACTCGACTGTAATGGGTTTTTTTTTCAATTACGTTTTCAAAAACCGGGCACGAGTTCGCGTTTTTGCCCCGTATTATATGACACGAGGTGTACTCAAGCTTGAGTTCTTAAATCAATTAAATTTACGTTTATTTTTAATATTATATTATAATACCATCGTAGTACTGTTATATTCCGTGAGGTAGTACCTCTGTGGTGTTCAACACATATACCAACAGACGTATTGTGCGTTGACTTTATTATTATTATTTTTTTATTATTGTGAAGGTCGCGGCGAGTTGAAAACTTCACAGCCGGCCGACGATATTATGTTATTATAATATGCGTCGGAAAGGGTTGTCGTCGTCGCGGTGGTGTTTTTTTCGTATATTTTGTTTTGCGAATATGTTTATTTTTTTATTTTTTTTCTCCGTTCAGATGACGGTCGTCGTCCACACGAAACCCGGTCACCAGATAATCGGTTACAGCTCGCGGACCGGGCGCGGTAACGCGGGGTATACGCGAGTGGTATACGCCGCGGTATAAGCGCCCGAGACTCGGAAATCACGTCATCAATCTTCCGGTCACATTCCGCCTCCACCTCCACCCCCAACCCCATGGAAAACGAGCTCCGTCTACGCGTACATACGACGATGCATAAATATATATACATACAAAGAGTACTATGTGTGTGTTGTACATGTGTACAATATATAATATGCGAAACGGTAAAGTCAGTGGAGGCGGCGGCAGTCGATTGGAGGGGGCGAGCCGCGCCGGATAACGATAAAACGGTTGAACATTCGTTCACCTTTGACCCGTTTTCTGTTCTCTTCAAATTTTTTCCGTCCGTTCTTTCCGCCTCGCGAGCGAAAAATTGCTCAAAAAACCGTCAAAGTTTTTGCCCGTGTCCCGTTTATACTATGATATAGTAGTTTAATATTTGGGCATAAACTATAATAATATGACGGGCGTATCATACCGTCGCGTAGGTATGATATAAATGTATATCTTTTTTTCTGCAGCTTTTACAGTGCCCTTGAAGGACTTTAGCTGCCACTCTACTACATTTTTTCATCTGACTCTGTCGAAACTGTTATTCTCTATTGTCATTCCCCGAGAGAACTTGTTTAGATCATCGTTGACCCTATCAATCCAGCGTTGCCCAGGCGTTGTCAAGCGTTGTCCCTAGGTTTCTTCCCGTTTATACTTTCCCTTCAAATACTTTCTCGATTATTCTGTTCGATCTCGTGGTCTGCCCACTCGATTCCTTTACTCGTCAGTTATGCATTAAATGTATAAATACGCTATCAGGCGAGCGTATAATCTATAAAAATATATTTAATATTATATAATATGTATATGCGATGTATACCGTCGAGTACTGGGATATAAATAGTACAATCGTTAACAGACGAACACACACACTCACTTGAGCTTGGAGGCTCAATTCGGAAGGCAGTCTATGCGGCTGGAGGATAAAAGCTCGACTAAATCAAAATGAACATCCTCCACAGCTGAGAGAGGGTTTGGGTTTGAAAAATCTTTCCCAATAATTCTGTGCGCAATGCGTGCTTGGAAACGATCGTTTCTTAGACGATTGTCCGATCTGACCTTATGTATATTATTATGCACACAAAGTGATTTATTTAACATTAAATGCATCAAAATGTATTGACTTTAAAAAAAAATTTATTTTTTACATAGTTCTAGCAATATTATATTAAAGATGTTTTTTTCTTCATATTTTTTATTCACATAATTGTTTATGTTTTTTTACATTTTTGAACGACAACATACGGTTTTAATTTCGTATGTCAAATCAATATTTTTGTATTTTTCTTAGTATTTCGAGACATAAAAATCGAATATCGGATCAGTTATCGTTTATGCGAGAGTTATAAGTACTTAAAGTGTAAATGACCACCTATAGCTTCACACCGCTAGTCTATACTTGAAATACTTACAACTCGTTAACTACTGTCTAGTATGATTTCTGTCGAGGAATAATCGAAAATATATTCTAGGAATATGAAGTTAAAACCGTAAAATTGTTGTCTTGTAACAACTTAAAACCGTGTAAAAAAAAAGTATTTTAAAAAAAGTCAATATTTATCTTTATAATGAGTATTTTAGGCTAAATTAATCACACACACTATTATATTATTATGTACGTGTATCTACAGCATCATAATAATAATATGATGTTCCGAGTATAAGTCACTTTTTTTTTAAACACCTCCAAAAAGTGTTTGTCTGATGGATAACATGGTTATAATACGACACCGGGTGATTCACCAAACGCACTACGACCCCAAAATGTCTGGTCACCTTTAATACCAAATTAAATTTTTTACCAAATTATTAAATTCGAATTCCGATTTTTTTAATCATAACCAACAACAATATCCTCAACTGCTAAATTTTTTTTTATGCTTGCCACTGAGGACGAGTGTCCGGTAGCGATAGGTATGAACTTCTTTTTTTTTCAAACAACAATCGTCTTATTTTCCCCTTCAGTTTTTAATCGAATGGATTTCATGAAAACGATTATGACATATCTAAAGCGACTTATGGAAAAATAAATAATGTGTAAAATTAAATTATTCGGAAATTATTTATTCAAAATTGTATGTGGATTCATCAACGTTTTCAAAAAAATCGTATGATCGACAATAAATTTCAGAACAAAAGGTTGGTTTTCATTTGAAAAAAAAAAAAAACGTTTTTACTGCCATGTACAAATTTAAATTTTGATTTCTGGAGGATTCATTTATTTTTTTATCTCTGTTTCTTATGATTTTTCAAATTAAAATGTATGCATTAAAGTTATAATATGTAAATATTTACGTACATATTTTGTTGAGAATGTGCATTTCCCATTCACTCTAGTAAGATTCTTACACCCTATATAATTATACTTCTGCATAATATTATAAACTATTTGTAAATGATAAAAGAATAAGACAATAAACTTATTTCTTTCCTTGAGTCTAATAACAGTAATAACAATAATGGTTCGCATATTTTTAATACATTTTGAGATGTTTTCGTGGAATATTTCATCCTTCATTTACATGTCCGTAATGTACATATAATATAAAAATAACTCAAATATTTAATATTCTTCCGTCAAGTGTAATTTTTGAATTCACTCTTAGCATTTCATGTTAAAGTAATGTACTTTTCATACTTTCAAAGACCTTAATAATTGTTTTAATAACTGATAATATTTTTAACTATCAATCTCGTCTAAGATTTCACTGCAATAAAACGATTCACATTTATTGTGGTGTTCTACTGTAGATTTTGGTATTAAAAACTGTATACTATTGAAATAAATAGAAAAAAAAATGTTAAATTGAATTGTTTATAAACATACATTTTTAGTTTATGGTTTTTTTTTTAATTTTTAATTTTTAGCTCAAGTTATTTGCTTGAAATAAATAAAGTTAACAAAAGTGTGGTATTGTTGTGGCTCAACAACCAAAAGAATAATATTTTTGTTTATTTTTTTAAAAAAATAAGACATTTGAGGTTATAAAAAATAAGATTTTTTTTCTCTCTACAGCATCAATTATTACCAAGTTTATTATAGCTTAACACACACAAAACGACCAAACTATAATATGTATATACAGTAAATATTGGTATAACACGAGGTTTGAGTACAGTAAATATCATTATATTATACAATAGCGGTAGTATTTAAATTGAATTGTATAATATACTAATTGGTTCCGAAAATTATAAAGCATTTCGGAAACTATTACCCTCCGGGGAACCGAAAGGTTCTTTTTAAACAATATTATGAATGTCGACACGTTGAAAAAAAAATAATAAAAATAATGTTTTTTGGGTATAAATACATTTTATTTTCTAACTCACAATACTATATACAATATACATATATTATATATTGTTATATTTAAATACTTATTATTATCGTTTTGTAAAATAATAAAATGCATAAAAAAAAAGGTTATTTTAAAATACTTATCATATTATTATTTTATACTATATTATACAGTTCAAACTACTTGATGGGTTTTCACAACAACTTTTATGCTCACTTAACAAATATATTTGCCAATAGCTGACTTGTCTTTTAAAAAAATGATAGGTTGGTATATATTTTGATTGTATGGGAACTCGTGAATGCATTTGTTACTGGTAATAAAGAGAGTTTTCAGAAAACTATAATCGGTACATTAGGTATGAGTCGACGGTCAATATAATATTTGTGCTGAGTTGTACTATAATAGTATTCTCGACATTCGTAAGCAAAATTCAGGAAAAGATTAGGCTGCTCCGTAATCCAATGTAAATAATATTATGATATTATACATCATACGTCGAGGAAAGTATTAAAATTCATTTATGCAAAGTTCCTTCAAATCGCAAAATTATCAAAATTATCAAATATATAAAATGTGTTGTAATTAATAATGGCCGAAAAATAATATTGATAATAATATTATTATTTATGGTCGGTATTAAAATATTATGTTAACACGGCGACATAAATAGGCAATTTAGCTACACCACTGTCGTGTGTTCCAACATTTTGCTGATATCTCATTAGTAGTTTTTGTGTAATTCATATTTTGATTAAAAATAGTATTTAAATATTATTTTGATTTAAAATATAAATTTTGAAATAACAGATGAGTTTATAGATTTTAGAATCTTTTTAATATTTTTGTGCAAAGTGTTCGTTTTATCATATTTTATTGGTATATTTTAACAAATTTATTTAGAGTAATTTGAAAAATATTAAAGAAAATGTGCTTATTTAATAATATTTATGTAGTAGGTATATTTTAGCATATTTCTATTGCGTGTTTTTAATAAAACAAAAAAATCATATTTCGTAATTTTTTATTGCATATAAATCCTAACTCTGCTCATTACCAATACGTATAATATAAGTTGTGTTAACCCACCATTACATAACATTATATTAAACAAATAATATTTAAACAATAGATGGAATAGGAAATTACAATTAAATTAAATCAGTTGACATAAAAAAATAAAACGATTCGCATAATATTTTATAAATGCAATTTAGACAAATTACAATAGTTGTATTAGTTGTATTTACTTATGTTTTTAGATACAAATATGTCATTAGCAATAAGTTATAAAGTACAAACAGTTGCAGTACTGTGGAAGACATTCAAATTAAAACTTATGATAAAAGTAATTGTTGTATATTAAATTTTAAAATAATATATATTTACTCACGATACCAACAATTAAAAGTAATATTAAATTTAATTTAAATACCTAAGACATCGTCAAATACAAAATATACGTTATATCCATAGCATTTTTTTTTAAAAAGATTTTTAATCTTTTCGCGTCGTTAAACAACTTAAAAATCAAATATGTTACTACATAATATAATCCACTTTATTTTCCACGGTAAATACCTACACGCACGAACGATCCGTATTCGGTATTCAAAAAATGTTTCAATTTTTATGATAAACGACTCGGTGGAATTGTTCACTTAAGCCCTTTGACCATTCCCTAATGTATATTATGGTAGGTACATTCGATAATATCCCACATACATGGTAAGCAAAAAAATATGAAAGACTGCTTGTAATAATAAGTATAATAATATTGTAAGTTATTGACGTTCGATTTCTGTGGACCAGAGATGGGTTATCGAATATTTATATTCGTATGACAAAATATGTAATGTGCTCATTATTTGTCGAGTCCAACTTTGAATTATTATCATTTTCGACAAAAAATCGTTATGCACATAAAAAATATGATAGTTTATAATACTTGTGAATATTGGCAACTATATTATTTGGTAATCAATTAATGTCGATAATAGTTTAATATACACGCAGACAGGATCTGACTATTAATTGTAAATTACTTATAGCAATATCAGTAGTGTTAATAATAATTAGTTTTAATAATAACGGTAACCCGAGAGTTAAAAAATGATTATGTTTTTTTTCAAACATCAAAAGAGAAGTTCTTCATAACGATTCTATTATGATAACTCAAATAATTAACAGATACTTTTATTATAATTTTTCGAACAAAAAAAAAATGTTTCGTGATCATTACTAATATGACGTATTCTTCATAAATATTTTAAAACAAATATCGCAATATGACATCAAATAGGTTCCAATGACTTATTTACGTTATATTATGTAAGAAATGTGAATATAATTAAGAAGTTACCCGAAAAATTAGATTATTATGAATGGAAATGAAAATAATACTAAAATAAACGGTGAATAAATGATAATAATAGTAGCTTGGAGGTGTGGAAATCGGGAAAATTATATTTATAATTCAGGTTAGGCGTGACGGAACGTTTGGGGAAAAAATCGGCAGAATAAATTAACGATACCTTTTTTTTTCGAAATATTTTATTTTTTTATTATATTATTATAATAATATGAACGAATGTGATAAATGACAAAATGTGTGTAATTGAAACTGTCGTGGTATAGATATTAAACGCGAAATAAATCATTGCGTGTGCGCTCAAATTTAACGACCAATAAAAAAACTTTAAATATTATGTTAATATTATTGCTCCAATGATTTTTTTTTCGTTTGCTGACACTGTTCTACGCCCGAACGACGTTCGTATAATGTCAATCGGCGTGCTAAGTAAAATTCATAATACATGACGTTATGGGCATCGTTTCGAATCACAGACGGAATTATTTATCATTGCGAGGATGACTGAAAAACGCCCATTTTATTATAATAACGTATAATATTAATAATATTTCCGATGTCGTACTTTTAAAACATAAATAATTCACGGGACTATTGTAATTGTAGGTACGCATAGGCGGATTTAGGAGGGGGGAAATCAGTTTCAACAATTATGTAAAAGATAATAAACATAAATAAAACGATACATGATAGAAGTTATATCTTAGACAAATAAAGAGGAGAAATATAAAATCAAATTAAAAAGCCCGTATAGTTGAAGAAAGATAATATTATATTATTAAGTATGATGTTTTTTTGTTGGATTGAGAGGATATTTTTGGTGTTAAAAGGAATAATATCGGAGGAATTGAAAAGTGATAACAGGTGGCCACGTTGGGATGATAGACTGGGGCAGACGAAGATTAGACGAGTAATTTAGCAAATCATAGGATCTCTGTGGAGTGTGCAGAGAGGAAAATCGTTCAATGAAAGTTTGAAGGAACGAGAAGGAAGTAGGGCGTGGCCAAAGCGGAGACGGGAGAACGAAACTATGCTTTTCTTGGAGAGATTGAGGTTGTGAAACCACCAGTGTAGAGGTGAGATGGTTGGAGATATAGTTCTGTACCAGGTAACGAAATGAGGAGGAAGTGATTCCCAGTGTTTGAGCCTTAAGCTCTTTGTGCAGATCCTAAGGTTGGGAATAAAGTCAGACCACGGAATTTTTAAACTCGGAGAGCAACTAAGAGATGCCGAAGATCTTGCTAATTTGTCGGCAAATTCGTGATGGAAAATATTTATACCGTAGTTATGCGCCTACAGTTTTGTATCATTATTCACAAATATATACTACTTAAAGAACATAGTTTAAGAAACCATTTGTGTAAACTTGTTATTTTTAACACGGTCTACACTCTACAGACATTTTAATACAATTTATGATAATAACATTTAATAAAACGGTTAAAGTTATTTCTTCTTTGTCGATTTTTTTTATTTTACTGTTTATTTTTTTTTATATATTTTGTAGTACTATTGCACTGATAGTAATAGCAATACATTCATACATATTAATTTATATTTGGTAATATTAATCGTATTGAAATATAATGAGCCTCCCACGCTGTACGCTGGCTGTTTTTTTTATTTTTATATTATTATTTGAATTCGTCAAATTTTCTAAATAAGACACAAACAAGGTTATTTCAAACTATACGACGAGAAAGTCGTTGGTAATTATTTTCACAGAGTAATCTGCGGCTCGAGCCACCCGACCAAATTTATCAAGCTACACCTATGCAAAGGTACGTACTCACGACGTGATTAAACGGCAAGCAAAACCGCGACATGAACCCATTGTTGTAAAACGACGAAAAGACGGTTTTACTAATATAAAGCTTTGGTACACAGCTAATACGCGCACATTTGCGCGCGTTTATATATTTCTTATAATAAAACATAACCACGTGTATTGTTTATGGAAAAAAAATTCCTTTTTTGTTGTTTCCGAGCTAGACAAATAACATAACAGTGGCCGGCGGTGTATCTGCTGCAGGTGCCGCGATAATTGCATCCGACTTTCATGATTTACGAGAGAGAGAGAGTGAAAAAAATGCCCGTAGCCGTTTTCGACGCCATTTGTTTGCTCTCGTGTTTTTGTTTTCCACTCCGACGATAATTCGGAAAACGGCGTCGTGTGCGGATAGAAATATTCTGCGTGTGTCGAGTTCAAGTCGGAAAACATAATATTAACGCATTCCGGCTGCAGTCGGAGCGAGTGATACACACGCACGCTGAGATTACTGTTGAACAGACACACACTTTTAAACCCTCGTACCTAGATGTCAAAAAAAAAAAAAAAAATCACTATAGACCTAGGAGGAAATGTAAACCGTTTTTATTAGTCTCGTCAAAATATATCCAGACTTTATGAATATAGATGATATGTATAAATAGGTCATCGCCTGATTACAATCCAAAAAACTGTAACGTTGTCAAGTAAAATATGACGATCATAAAAAACCAAACGATTGATTTATGCCGAATATTGTTGTTTTTTTAATACGCGTTAAATTGTTATGATATAAACCGTGATGAGCTGAAACTAATAATTATTGTTAAGGTCAAAATTATTATAAGTTGTAAAGTCGAAATATAATTTATTATTACGATTCGCCTTAAATTAGTAGAAATTTAAATGTTTCACGTTTAAAATATTATGGTAAAACAAAATCTCAACGGCTTGCGGATTCCAAACAATATTATTATTCATTTTGTAATGAGTATTTATTGTCCAAAGCCGACCACCGCGAGAAGTAAATCAAGTGAAATAATTATAAAAATGTAGTTGTTGTTTTTAGTTCTCGGTACTGCTATAATATGCAGAAAAATAGAGACAGTAAACGCGTGTCGGCGACCGGCTCCTGCTCAATTAAGTGTAATTTAATGCATTTTTCGTATTATTTAAAAATGTTAATACCTATAATTTTTTTTTTTTAACAAGTCTCGTGACACTCGCGTGCTGCCAGTGTTTGCGTAATATGTTTGACTAGATGAGCAGGACGATAGTGCCTAATAATATCAACTCGTCTTCAACTTGAAATTTTGTCCAACTACCGCCTCAGTTTTCATTTACAGTGTTGGTTTTTTTTTGGGGGGGGAGAGGGGGTCGATGTCCACACGTATTTACACATAATTATAATACTCAATAAAATATCTAAAACTTTGTGAAATCCTTAAATGTTCTTGTCCTGATGAAGTCTTTGCAGTATTGGCTCTGTGATCAGTGTGTGTGGACTATTTTTCTGGGTTTATTAGCCGTTTAGTCGACGACGATCCGTACCCGAGAAGGTTCTAACATAATATTATTATTATCATTTTCTATCGCCCATCTTCGTTTCTGTTGCCGAAGACGACCGATCGCCGATAAATCTCACGTGATGTGATAATTTCATGAAACTTGTAGTCAATTTGTCCAATTTGTTATTACTGAGCGAAAACGGAACGCGATAGAGAAACATTTTTTGGTGTACACGACTGTTATACGGTAAAACGAGTAGAAGAAGATTTAATCAAATGTATTCAAAACGATTAAGTAATATTGATCAATTAGAATCTTCTAGTCAAGAATTGAAGAGATTATTTTAAAAAATAGACGATATATGATCAGAGTATATTATTATAATATTATCAGCTTCATTACTTAAAATTATTATTATTTTATTAGTCGAATTAGGTCTATGGTATATCTAAATGCCATGTACCTACGTATCAAGTATTCCTATCAAACTGATATTATTTTATTTTCATGTACTTTGTATAGTATCACTGATTTTACTGTGCGGCTTTCAGCCTTTTCGCGAACACGCGTTAATTAATTCCATGTACGACGATAAATAACTTTCGCATGCTTTCAGCACACACGATAATTAGCAAAATATGCTTTGTAAATACGATCGAAACACCTATAGTAGGACCTCAGTAACAAATTACAGAGAAATTTACAATACTTAACACCGTTTTCGTAACACCGCTGCAAAGAAAGAATTTCTTTGGCTGCATTTTGAAAGTTCTGAACAACCCTCGGCGGAATCGTATGAAATGTTATCGATCAAACTACAACACGTGTTCAACGTGCGGGTTTGACTTCTAAAATTGTGTTTTTTACGCTTCATCGTTTGCTCTGATTATCTAAATTTTCATATCGATATCTTATTATTATTGGCTTAAATATAAATTCGCACATTGGGGTTAAAGCAAAAGAAAAATCGCTCATCGCCTACAATAGAGCCGCAGTAACAGTTTTCAGAGAAATGTATAATATTTAACACCGTTTTCGTAACACCACTGCGAAGAATTATTTCCTCGGCTGCAGTTGAACAACGCTCGGCGGAATCGTACGCCATTATATCGATCAAATTACAACACGTGCGACCGTTTGGCGTGCGTCTTCGTGTTTTTGGCGCTTCGTCGTTCGCTTTCAAATTTCATATCTAATGTCATATTATTGTCGTCGGTCATAGAGCCGCAGTAACAGTTTACAGAGAAATTTATAATATTTAACATCGTTGTCGTAACACCACTGCGAAGACACAATTTCTTCGGCTGCATTTCGAAAGTTCTGATCAACGCTCGGCGGAATCGTCCACAATGTTATCGATCAAATTACAACACGTACGACTGTTTGGCGTGTGTGTGTCTGTTGAAATCGTGTTTTTTGCACTTCGTCGTTTGCTCTGATAATTTAAAATATCAATATAATTTGATTATTATATTGGTTTGAATAGGAATTCGCGCACTGGGCTTTTCCGCAAAGCGAAAGAAAAATCGCTCAACAATAATCATTACACGTCCAGAACGCTCGCAAGGCTCTGAACGCGAGTTGCAATACGATTGTCGATTTTCCGATAGGCAATACGATTTTACAACGATGTAATCTTGTTCGAATTGTTGTAGCCAATCGTAATCGTTTAACGTCGTAACAAACAATAATAAAAATTAATGTCTTATATCGTGCTCTGTTATTATATCTTATACTCGTTCCGTGTTATTGATTCACATGAACTTGCGTTACGTGTGGGTTCTTTTTTTTTTCTTTTTAAATTGAGAGTTAAGTAGTTTATTACAGGACCGACGACGACGACGTGGTGGTTTCTGTTTCTCGTGATCATTATTAAGGTCGCTGTCGTTTTGACATATTTGTTTCGTGTATAAGAAGTGCAAATTGTAATAAAGGAAATCCACTTTCACTTATTCACGGGAAAAGGTTTGAGAAAATTTAATAAGTATCTTGGAAAAAAAACCTCGTGGACGGGAAAATACACCATATTTTAAATCCAATAGGTTTTTGTCTCGAGAACGTATTTAATAAAATGAGTTAATTTTCGAATCTAAACTCGGTATATATTTTTAATTTATTACTTTCTAAATTAAACTTTTGACGTCTCTGATTATAATAATTATACCTATTATAAAATTGCACCTGCTGTTAAACGTCGAAAAAAATAGTTTTATACGTAATTATTTCAAACTTACACACTGTTCAAAATATAAAAGAATAAAACTATCCAATTTATTAGCATTATATAATATATTATAATATTATAGAATTGTTTATGTAAATATATAAACATGTTTTTTTTTGTCAGAACCAAATCACAATAGTTTCACATAAACCATATATTATTATAAAAATTAAATCAAGTAAATCATTAAAATTTCAAAATGTTTTTCTTGTTTAGCGTTTTCAACGCTATTTTTTTTTTTTACTTATCATTATATAGATAGCATAATAAGATTTTCTACACACAATACCTACGTCGTTTCGCTCAAACGGTCGATTAATTAATTTTCAACGAAGAATAACAAAATATATATAGTTCGTATCGGGCAAACAACAATATTTTATTTTCGCGCGAAATTAGAGGTAAAGTTTACGAGAAACAATTATATGGTCGTATAAAACATTATTAGTATTAAATTTAATCTCTCGCACAGTCCCCGGAGTGAAATATACACTCTAACTTTATCATTATATGCAACAACTCAAATCGAGCTTATCGTATTGTTAATGATATTATTATAATTATTATGGGAGAAGGGTCTCTCATCTCGCAGGAGTTTCATTCGTTCGAGCCGCCACCGCCTCCATAGACCTATTGTGGATCTGCCGACCGGAACGCTGTTCCCCTTGTCACACGAACGTGCTAATTGTCGTGTGCTTAATCTATTGCCACCGCCGCCCCCGACGTCAATGGAATAATCATTCTCCGACTGGAGGTACCTATTTACCAGCTGCAGATGATAATGATATTGTGTGTAATATATTATTATAATAATTATAGTCCTTTCTTTCCGTTTCGTTCGAAACGATCTCTCATTCTTTCAGCTCGTCGAACACGACAAAGGTTATAAAATAAGAATTGTTATTATTAAATAGTCTCCGCATCGGTGCGGTGGGGATGGATATTATACGTACGTGCTTGACATATGTGGTGTGGTTTAGGAGGAGGTATCTAAAGAGTTTGAAACGGAATAGAAACTTAAACTCAGACTTGGGGGGGAGGGTGGTTTCAGAGATACTTTTTCGAATATACTTATATTACTGCTGCTGCAGTTCCCAAAAAGTAATTGGTGTTGTATTTCGAATACTTTTATAGCATACCAATTACATTTTTTTTTTTTTAAAGTAGTTGATAACACGTTATATTTATTGTAAATTATAATTAATTATCTCAGTTGAGCATCCAAAATTTACTAGATACAATACAATATCTTAACACTGAATATAATTTCAAATTTTTCAGAAAGCGAGTATAGTTTTTTTAAAAATCTAAAAATCAAAAATCGTTTAAAAAGTATTTGGAATATGTTTGTAGTATTTTAAATACTTTACTTGGAATACTATTTTTCATATGTTTCCTAGTAGGTTATCGTAATATAATTATGGGTTTCCGCATTCACACGTGTATTACGATTATATTCATAGAATTGTTAAGGTATCAAACAATTTTTATCCATACTGTTTGTTCAAAACGAAAAGTAACAAATAGAACACTTCGTATTATATGAAATGTTTAAACTGAAAAATTATGATTTTCTACATACAATATAAATATGATGTGTATTACATTAACTTGTTTATTAATGACCTACGCTTTATCATAATAATATGTTTTTATAATATTATTGCGAAATTCGTGCACGATTTCATAAACGTCAAATTGATATTATTACGTTCTACTGTTTTCATGCTAAATAATGACTTTAATGTATCTATTAACGATAGTAATTATTTTACTCGGCATAGCCATAATATTACAATATAACAATTATATATTTATACCATCGGACATTTTATACATCATCGCGCGAATAAAACGATATTGAACGAAAAAAAATGTTTATGAATATAATATTAATTGATATCACAACGAATTCAGTGTAGGTAATAGATAATAAAATATTATGTCATTACATACAATTAGGGTTTTAAAATCAAACTTTCATTAAATATTTCATTTACACAAAAAATAAAAATATACCAAAAATTATAAAAAAAATTTTTTTTTCGAGTTACACTCGTATAATCAGGGTGAGAGAAGAACACTTTTAAAATTACTTATGTTCATTGTATGAATACGTACACAAATTGTTTATTATTAGTGACTAGTGCAATAGTGTCCATGGCTTTCTGAAGATGGCCTAGACCGCGGGCTAGACCTATCCAGTAATCACTAATCAATAATCATATACTTACCAATACATTTGTGAATTGTTATTTATTAGTTTATTATCATTATTATATTAATTCACATTACAATGCAATATTTCTCTATTATGTATTTTTCTTTTTTTTCCCCTCAAAACGTCCGAAATAATATTATTCATCTCCAAACAAATACAGATACCAAATAATACAAAAATACTTAAGTTACTATCAGTTACTTTAGGTCTTTAGGTTTATTTTACAAAATAATATATTATGAGTAATAACTAATAATTAAAAATAATAATTAATAAATACTAATATAGTAATATCATCTATGTTCCTAATGCGTATGTAAAAAAATAATATTTTTCAATATTTAAAATTTAAAACCTTACTGATACAGTTTATAATTAATCCATTAATTGTGATTATCTAAATAATGATATTATTTTAAACTAAAAACCTCTTTAGTCGCGAACTCTTGCCAACCATATAATAATAATACGATTAATATCGAATAAAATAACGATTTAGTGCTTGTAATTATTCAGGTAACCGTAGTCGTGTCTTATACCACACTTACAACGGTTTTACATGTTTGTCCTCGGAAAGTCCTTCGAACACACACACACAACCGTCCGTCATTCCCATCGGCGATAAAGAGCTTTACACGTTTAGAGGGACTTTAAGGCCATCCGTCCTGATTAGGGTAGTAGTGGTATTAGTGATAGTAGTGGTAGTGGTGGTAGTAGTCGTAGTGGTAGTAGTAGTACCGCGTACTTAAGGACACACTTACTTTGTCGAGTATTAAATGGCCGCACTTAAGAACGCATCGAGTGTTTCTAATAATCGTGTTTTCGCGGGTCCCGCGCGGATGAGTGTAATATTATTCGCCTAAGTGGACGACTACGACGACGACGACCTTCGGAATAATTCTACCGGCAAAGTGTCCTCAAACATTACCGCGGGCGGCAAAAACAAAGGATTGTCCGTGGAATGCTCGGCCATGCGGTACGCGATAATACATATTATTATTATTATTATTATTATTATTATATTTATAGAATATTATAGTGGTACGGCGGCGGTGGCTGTGCTGTCGGTGCGCGTGTATACCACCACCGACATCCGGCACGAGCTGATTAACAAACGACGACGACGGCCGTGGGGGGGGGGGCGACGCGGCGTGTGGGGTAATACTGTCACGTGTGTGTTCCGAACAACCCCCTTCGACCCCTGTCCACCATTTATACCCGTCCAGGTTTCCCGGAATTCGATTAAAGTGCGTGGAGCAGCCCGGAGACCAAGAACGGCGGCGGTAATGCGATGCCTGGCAGTGAATACGAAATATTGCAAAAACACGTATTAAACCGACCACGACAATATACGTTATAATATAATATACGTATATAGGTACCTGCTTCTCTGCAATTCAATATTATTCCTCTTAAGCGAAACAATCATTTGCTAACGGAAAAACAATATAATAGGTACCTCTATATTTTTATGATTTCCAATTTTCTTTCGATGCACATTTTTTTGATAATATATTATAATATATTATACAGAGTTATTCAAAACGTACGTCAAGGCCACTTTATTGGATTCGAAATAGCAAACAAATTATCATACGAAGGTTCAGCGGTCGACTTTAGAAATGTTTAAAAACTTTAAATACTTAACCTCATTAACCTAACTTTAAGTGTCTCTCGAGCACTAAATTTTAAGTCGACCCTCTAAAACCTCCCCTAATATATTGTAAAAAATTATAAGATGACAAATCATTTTAGATGAAATCAAAAAACTCTCGTGTCACACAAATGTTTCTATATTTTAAATATTCATGTGATAAAAAGGCTGGACGTAAATTTTGAATCACTCTGTATAATAAATGACGTTTAAAAAATGATATTAAAGGATATTAACCTAGGTTATACGTTATACGTTACACGATATTAAATAATATTATGACATAGATATAGAGATGTTTCGTACAATAGAAATAGATTTAGAGAGTGATGGTTACATAATATTTACAATAAGGTTGATTTTTTTTTTTTTGCAAGTCGTGATAATAATGGCGATGATGGTATAATGACAATATAAATTATAGTAATAATAAATAACGGTACTTTTATGATATTTTATAGTTTATTCATTAATTGTGATCGTACGAAGAACTGAATATTTACCGTTCACTCATTGGTCGGATCTGGACCTAAATTTTCATCAACAATATGAATCATATTTTAAGTTCATCTCCTTGTTCTTAAATTTGTTTGAATAGATGTTTTTAAATATTCGACATGATAATATTATCTATTTGCGACAAAAGATTATTTAACTTTAAAATAGTTCTTAGTAACATAATAATATATAATATAGATGAGAATATAAATTATTTTGTGATATTTTATTCAATCGACCGTTCCACTCTTAACAAAGAAATATGTATTAACATTATTTTCCATTAGGCCTTTTCACGACGGAATTCAGTACCTACTGAGAACGAAAAAAAAAACAAATAAACAAACCATTTTTCTTAGCAAACGTCGAATTGCCGATACATATTATGATAAAACGCCGTACGCTGATTTTAACTGCTCGGAAACCTTTTTTTCCCTGCAATAAAATATACTGAAAAAAAAATTCACTCGGCTCAAGATTTTCTATTTATATGGCGTATCTACTATATAATACGAGACGGTATTTTTCACGAGGTTTGTATATTAATAATTACAACAAACTCATTTTTTTGTGGGGCGGGCACAGAGAGCTATAAAATAAGACATAGATTTCCATTAATTTTTTTTTTTTTTTTTTAATTTTCCGTTTCGTGAAAACGTCGTGACGCATATTATTCAAACAGTAGCTGCTGTTTAAACTGTGTAAATAGAACTAAATCAAATAATATTGTATATTAACGTTTTCAGAAATTTCCGAAATGTTTTGAATGTTTTAGTATTTTATTCGAACTGTAAAATCTATAAAATGTACGCTGAAAATGTTATTGTTTTAGCGACCGATTTTAATAAGACATTTTGCTACTATGTAATATTATTACCATAATAATATACTCCGAGTTAGTTATTCTAAAGAACGTCAATAATCCAAATAAAAATAACGTCAAAAATCGTATTAGAGTGGAAATATTTTAACTATTGAGCGAATATAATATTATTTATGAAATTGTTTTAAAATAATTTGTTATTTTGGGAATAAATACTTCAAATTTTACTACGATATTATTATGTTAATGTGAACGTCATTACATTTAAAACAATATTATATTATGAGTATCGTTGTTCGTAAATTCGCAAATATTCTAACGAGTACTGAGTATTTTCTTGTGCTCGATTATAAATAGTTCAGAATCGTTTTCCAAAACATATTATGTATAATTTCTATTTCACAAAATGAAAGTACACTTCTCGCTGTGTTCCAAAATATCGAATACCTGCTCTGCTGTTCTGGGTAAATGTGTGCTAAAATTGAGACGATTGACAGCCGTCGTGTATTATTATAATTTAGTTATATTAGTTCATATTTCGTTTTAAATTTGGAAAATATAACAAATAACATTTGACGAATATTATGTAACACATATGAACTAACAACTTTTAATAAATGAACAAGAACATTTTAATAACCGTTTAGATTATGAACATTTTAGATATATATTTTTTTTTAGAACGAAATTGTAATTCTTCAAATCCGAGAAACGAAATATTTAATATTAAATTAGGACCCTCGGGGCATTTGAGTAAAAAACGAATGAGAAACGATTTTATACGATTACTGTGACTACCCTCAGCAGAAATAATTTAATAACAAAGATAATATTTATATTATATATTTCGAGATGTATTGCTTTGTCGAAATTAACATAAAACGGAGTTTCCCTTTAGGGTCAACAATACTATAAAATAAATAAATTGTATATACTACCACATAAATGTCCATTGAATAAAATAAAAAGGGAAAAAAGGCGAATCGTTAATACAAACCAAATAATATTCGTTGTCGTACTTAATTTTTTTCGGTTTCGTGCTTAAAGTACGAATGTATGGATCTATTCGATTCCACGTTTTGTTCGAATCGCGTAAAATATGTGAATCCAATAAGAAATACGGACAATTAATGAAAAAAATGTCCTCGGAGCAACGTTTAGCAAACTAAAATTATTATAATTTTTCGTTTTACATTTTATAATAATTAAATTATGTTTTAGATTAATCAATGTCGATAAATAAAAAAAAACACTTGGGTACATACACTACGTTATACTAATCGAGTAATGCTTCAGTACTGTACCTATTTTATTAAATGGAAAAATACATAAATCATTAAACTATACGTTAGAGCAAAATTATTGGGAACATCGGTTATGTCGCAGCTCGGTTTCGTTTTACAAATGTTTTCCTAGTTTAATTTTAAGAAAAATAACGAAATAATAAATCACTATAACATTATTATTATCATAAACAACGAAATACAATATCGAACGGCGTCCCACTTATGCAATTTCGTTGCACACACTCTCGTAAAGATGTCTTAGTGGACGAAATGAGGTCGTCATACGTGGAAAACAACAAAACCGTAAAAACGAGAATAATTTCGTTTTGCGCGATGTGCACACGACGACGAACGTCGTACCGAATTGATAAAATATTTTACGAGCGATTAAAAACGAGATTTTTGTAAGTACTCCGTTTCTATGGGAAATACTTTTCATAAATAATATCGGAGCTCTGTCTCTTGGAACTCTTTTACTCTTAAAACCTGATGATAATAATATATTATAACAGTAGTAGGTCTCGAACTGTAATGTTCTAAGCACTTTTTTATATATTTTTATTGTTTGATTTGCATTTAAAATCGTTATATGCGTTTGTTCGTTCGAGGTAGGTCGCGTATAATTTAAATCGTATAAAATATTAATATTGGTTTTTTTTTATTTAAATGTAATTTAAAACAGACACGTGTAGTGTAATGAGATGCATATGGAGGTTTTGAAATGAAACATTGTAAGTCGGGCATGAATTCGCAGAAAGGCTACTGAGATCAAAATATTCAATCTTTTCGTTTTCGGTCTGAGGAGCTTTCAAAATCCTCATAATATCATCATTGTGTTTATCACCGAACACTTGTGAAATCGCTTCGATCGCACGTTAAGTCGTAAAAATCAGGAAATCTGGTATTGAAAGTTTAAAAAAAAATCTCTCATTACCTATACCTAATAGTATGGTCGGTATGGACTAGAAACTTTTAACGCTTCGTTCGGAAAGTCGTGAATCGAATTTCAAAACTAACTATCGACTATATAGCAACAAAAGCCTAACTTTAAATTAAAGCCTCACTTCAAAAAAAAAAAAAAAACCAAAACCAAACGAAATACATCGATGCAATACGTTTTGAACCTCCCGAACTCAATATTATAGTGACGACGCGTTTTTGAATTTTCTAAATGTACTCACTCGAAAACGATATAATATTATTACGATGACGTCGTTATCATTATCTGCCGCAGTATTGCAGTCGTCGCACGTCGTATAACGGTCTCACGACTCGATACAATTATATATATATATGTATGACATACAATTTATTACTTTGTACCTCGTCCACATTTGTATATCATTATTTCGTGCGATATAATAAAAAATATAATATATACATATTACGCGGTGTACTATATGCGAGGAGTGAAATGAGTACGCAACACGAGAAGGACCCTGCAGCTCCCGTTGCAGGTCTCCCGGGCGTATCTTATTTCCGCCGCGTACACTGGGGGGGGGGGGGGGGCGATGAGTCGGCGAAGGATAATATATAGGCGGGAGGGAAGGGTGCACCCGCTGCTGCACGTGCGGGGGGGGGGGTGTAGTGTGGGTGTACTACATAATATACCTATAGAACTTCACACCGGTGCGGTGCATCTCTGTGCAGGAGTCGTCTCGTCTGGTCGTCGCTAACGCTCGTTTTACATAGCACCTACGACTACGACGACTATGACTACAGTGATCCTACAAATCCGTTTAAGTACGAAAACAAAACGAAATTAGCGCCGACGCAACGGGAACGTCGACTCGTTACCTACAGGATGTAATACGCGTTTATAATACACACACGCACACATACAGGGTGATCCGTTTAACCAGTGAGACGCTGCTTGTCTTTATTTTAAAAAGCATTTACGTTTTTGGAAATATTTTCGTTACGCGGTGTGTGAAATCGTTACAAAACAACATTTTTCAAAAAAAGTTATTTTTTTAAATATTTTTTAACCTCATTAGTTTTAAGTTTTTTACTTTTTTGAATTACACCATACGGTTTTAACTTTATAACCCAATGCAGAATATTTTTCTTTGTATTTTAATACATAAAAATTGAATTTTAAACGAGAAGTTATGAGTATTTTAAGTTTAGAGGCGTGGAGTAGGCAAAAATGGGGTACCCGCTACCACCCCACACTGCTCATATAAACTTCAAACACTTATAACTCATAAAAAAATCCTCGAAAAATTGATTTTAATGTATCAAAATACTCAGAAAAATATTCTGCTTCGGATTATAAAATTAAAACTGTATGTTGTAATTCAAATAAGTAAAAAACTTAAAATTGAATTAAATAATATTAAAAAAATTTTTTTTTTAAATATTGAGTGCTTTACGTTAAATGGATCACCCTGTATATATATATATATATGTGTGTGTGTGTGTGTGTAGGTAGGTAAGTGAGATGAAAAAGATATAGGTACACACCTACAACACGTTTCGTACACGGTCGTCGTATAAGCAAGCGCCAAAGTACTTATTGGTATAACCGTCACCACCACCACCACCGCCGCCGTAGTCTGAACCGGAGTTAATTCCCTTTATATACCGCCTATACCTATGTACAATAAGTATAGAGAATCGCGGTCGTGACCGGGGATGGTTAGGGGGTGGTATCCGAGTGAGCGTGCGGTGTATAATCGGAGGGGAAATTTACATTTCATCCTTATCCCACCCTCCATCCCCACGCACCACCCACCAAGTCGCTCCCGTCTCGAGCGCCCGTCTGTCCAGCGTGGAGGTATAACAACGACGTCATGATAGCGTAAAAGTCCGCTAATTCTGACGTATTACAACAGTGGGTCCCTATTAAAATAGACCCACGCTGAGTTTTCGGATTAGTCTCTCTCGCTGCCCCGCTCCAGTCTCGACCCCTCTTCGGTCTGACGGTCGAATTTACCTTCACTCTCGTGTTCGCAGTTAAAAAAAAAAAATTAACCGAAAAAAAATACGGATTAGAGGTCATGGCGACGTGATTAATAATTTTTTTATTTTCGAGCAAAACATAATAATATTTAGGTAGGGTACCGCTGCTCCCGATGTCTGCCCGGAGAACGCTATTATTCACGACACCATAATTATTATTATCATTATTATTAATATCAACATAATTCTAAGATAATATACGTGTCGGAGAGAATTTTCAAAATGGGAAAAAAGTAATATCAAATTTATTTTAATAGTGTGTATAATATTGTACTTTTACGCATCGTCGCGGTCGTCGCCAAAAATATAATTCACGATTATTCGAAATAACGAAAAAAACCACCTCTAAAAAATCAAATTTCGGAAAGATTAGATTTTTAAGTTTTAGGTTATTCCTGTTATTTATTGTACGCATATTGTATGAGAATACATAATATGACATTCTTGCTTTTGAAACTGGTGAATTTTTTTTATCTCCTATTGGTTTAACTATAAAAAAAAATTGCATCAATACTTGTTATCCTTATCACCCTTCTTTCTAGTATATTTCTAGTAGTGTACTTTATTTCCATATTCCATTGATAGCAAATACTTTCTATATTTCAATGTTATATACTCGTGTACTTGAGAGATACACCCACCCTCCTATCCCTCTAAAATCGAACTTTGAAACGGTTAGATTTTTATTTGTACGTCATAGCTGTTTTCATAATTTTTTGGTCCGAAGTTACCTCCAACGGTTTAGGTATCGACATTTGACATTGGACGGATGGATTATAGTATAGTTTATATAATGTACCCACTACCCGGTATACTGTATTAAACACAATACAATATTACAGCCTCGTTTGTGGCGCGAACATAATTTCAAAGCCTGCGCGTACGATTTGATGTGCCTCGTTATTGGAAAGGCGATGATGACAAATTATATTATTAAGATTACAAAATATTATGTCCGACGCTTAAATATAATAATATATTATTGCATCAGGTCAATTGCATATTCACGCAAAAAACGAATCGTGACACAATAATAATATAATATGCATTTTATTATACGCTGGGTGTGATTTATAAGATTATATTCGAGCGTATAATACGCGAAATAAATAAAACGCGTGTGTTTGAGTTACGATTCCATCGTATTATAATACCATGGCATGTTAACACGTCGTCGTCGTAATTCGTTCCAGAACCATATTTTGTATACCTACTCTTGTAAAATATATTATTATTATTATTAGCTTTATATTATATAATAATATCGTGCAGACAACACGCATCAGCACGGCAGTGAATTAATAGGTCATATACAGTCAGAGAACTGCACAACTTTTGAATCGTATAAAATCGCGCGATGTCGGCTTATAAAATATAATTATTGCGAACAGTACAAACTATTATATTATTATTATGTACGATTTTATCTGAGCTATACGCGAAACGGCTACGATTTTGTTTGGTTTTTTTTCTCCTTTTTCACGTCATCGGCGCCATATTTCGTAGATCATAACGGCGATATAATATATTATATATATAAACTTCTATTTGTATTATATTTAGACGCTATTTAGACCGCACGAAATAAACTCGATTATATACTTCGAAACAAGATAAGACGAATGTTAATGATTTCGGTAATTTTTGCGCAATAATATCATTATTATCTCTCGACGATTATCGCCGACCAAAGTTTAAACGAATATTTCCGCGAATTATATATTATTATTATGCGATTTTATGATGTGATTTTATTTTTCAAACTACAAAAGTCATTTGCAGTAAGCCGATTACGATGACGTACTACGCGTGTACCGTTGTAATAAAAGTATATTATTCGAGACATCGTTTGAGGTGGATTCTGTTATTTTCACAACCACAGACGTTTTCCGCGCGGTCGTCAAATAATTAAACGCTTTTTTATGTTTTCTTATCATTATAATAATAATTTCTATTGACCGATCCTCAGACAATTATTGACGTTAAGCCCTTATTATTATTATTATAAATTAAAATGCAAATATTATTTATTTAAAGACGACGACGGCTAACGATGTTAATATAATATTTCATGAATGGAATAATAATTATGACGTATACTGTATTCGTATATTATATGAATTAATCATAATCTAATAACCATTAACGCGTGATCGTATACCGTTTTCGAGTTCATCAGAATAACATAATAACAATATGTGTGTAAACCGCTGAAGTCAAACTATATAGGTATACGCGTACTTCACATTCATTACATAAAACAGTTGTACGCAAAGCGTTCAGAAACTTATAGTTGGTATATAATATTATTATACAGTGTGAGCTAAGAAAACTTAAAAATTATCTAGATAATATAACGGATAAAATAAAAATAAACTATCTAGATAAAAGATAAGATGATCTGGTTTTTGTCTATATAAAATTACGTACCCAGTTTTTAGGTTTTTAAAAACGTTATTAATCAAATTACATTCTTTATACACATGCTTATAAACTTATATTTTAAATAATTTATTGTGTCTTAATATAATATAAAACCAAAAATTGAAACCTTTGATGATAATGTTATCTTAAACCAGGGGTGTCCAACCCACGGCCCGCGGGCCACATGCGGCCCATTATAGGTTTTGAAGTGGCCCTGTCGTATATTTAAAAACCATCAATTACTTAATATGTTTAAAATAAGAAAAGAAATTATTAAAAATAAAACCTATAAGGTGTCCATACCTATTTTATATTGATTATGTGAATGTGCTATCGCAATTACTGCAACGATGGTGGTAGCGAAAAAATAAAATGTATTATTATAAAAATGTATTTGGCCCACGATAACGCTTCTACTTACTCAATGTAGCCTGGTATTCCCAAAAGGTTGGACACCCCTGTCTTGGACTACTCAACCGATTGTCTTAATTTTTTTTTTTAATGAAAGATTATATCACGGAGAAGGTTCCAATCGTAAAAAAATTGAATTTAAGTATAATTTAAAGAGGTGCTCACACAAGGATTTTGAAATGCATGATGGAAATCGAAAATTAGTATTTTGTTTATAAATGGTTGCTATTGCAGGTTACAATTATTAGTTATCAGTTACAGTAACAGTTTTTTCTACGTACGCTAAAAATTCTGGAAAAACTGAAGTGCTATTTTTGATGATATATATATATATTATGAATAATCTCCGTTTATTTATAGGGGTTGTCAATATGGTTACATATCTTATAACTAATTAGTAGGAATATGGCATATACACATTTTTACAAATAAATTTATAAAAAAAAACAAATCCTTGGCACAGGCCGCCATTACGATGTTTTTCGTGTGCCTAATATTCTGACGTCACTTACTTATTTCATCTTGACTCGGGCAACACCGAGCGGGACAGCGAGTATAATATAAAAAATATATTACAGACTATAATAAATTTAAATTTAAAAAAATAATGTTTAATGTATTAAACATTTTAAATCATCTGGACGTTTCATTTTATTGTTTAGTTAATTATAGACACAATTAATTGTAAACAAATTATAATAATGAAAAAATCAAGTGAATTATCTGCAGATAATTAGGTAACCGTTTTATTTATCTAGATAAGACAGATAAGACAGAGAGATGATCTGAATTTATTTTATCTATTTATTTTATTTTGTTTATAAAAAGATAAACATTTTAATCTAGATAACGCACAACACTGGTTGTATAATATTATACTGCAAGTGCTGCTTTGGATAATAAAATGCGTAGCTTAAATTTTAAATGAAAACCTGGTCGAGTAAAACTCCACGTTTCATTTGCACGTTTCCGATATATTTTTCGGAACATATTATTAAACAAATTTACACTTACAAGTGCGACATTGTGCGCAATAATAATATGAAAACGAAACACATTGTAATTATCGGTTGTCTTAAGACGAATTGTATTATTTTTAAGCAGATTATTATAATATAACCGCACACAAATGTATGGCCGTCGCTTTGGAACAACGCGCGTATGTGATTTTCGACACAAAACTGTTCAAAAACATTTTCGGTATTGTCACGAAGAATATTAAAATATTATGTAATAACTATTATAAAAGCAGGTTAAATTTATTGTACATTTTTGTCCGAAATACATGAAATAATCGATCATACCTTGAAGAAAAAATAAAATAAAAAATTACCATCGATATTATCGTACTTTGTCCAATTATTATTTTGATGAGTTTCTTTCTGAACTCACAAAATACATTGAACGCAAAAATGTTACATCAAACTTATTTTGTAACTCACCTGTATAGATAATGACTCGGATTAAACTTAACCCGGATGGAATATTTGTTCAATTCGAAATTACTCAGAACTCGAAATATTTTAATATTGTTCATTAACTGTTGATTTAATAATTATTAAGGTCGTTATAAACACAATATTTGTAGCTATATTTTAGAATTTAGGACATCCTGTTAGTATATATATGCATATAAATTATTATAACAATAGTGCTCGGTGATTACAAATATTTGTTTCAAAATGTTAATTTATGGAGAATCATAATATTATTATACATAAAAAATAAAGATAATGATTTTCAGTAGAAACGTATACTGATTTTACTGCTCAGCTACGACGTTATATCTAAATTATCTGTGATTTTGAAAAATTTTGGTTTTTCCTTTCATACCAACCGTTTCGAAATTTGGAATTGATCGGTCGCCACCACAGTGACATTGTCCTCAGACGATCGCCTCATCTCTGCGTCCTGTTCCTTGAACCACAGACATCCTGAAATTTTCTATACTCGTAATTATTTCTGATAAGATATTGATTTCGCCCGATCATCCGCAATGTTTATCGGTTTCGTATAATTTATAAAAAAAAGTCCCGATAAATAGTATTCGCGGTCTCGATGAAACGGTATATACATCGACCTATCGCCATTAGTCATTACCTCCCCCATCCCCCTCGTCAGGTCTAGTAAAAATATTTTGAAACGAAAAACGAAACGAATCTTCTGGGCAATATTATTATTACAACTCGTCGTCGGCCTGGTTTCGATGATTTTGATTAATTTGGGTCGGCGGCCGAGTGCAGACACAATGACGCGCGACTTTCCAGCCACACACCAACGCCGCCGCCGTTGATAAATCGGAAGCTGCCGACCATTGTACGGGCGAATAATAATAATAATTATTAAACGACCAATTAAAACCGACGACCGTTATAATAGTCCTGTTGCGACCGGACCGTTGTAATAATATATATATTATTATTATCTAGCGATGCCTTTGTGTATTGTGTCCGAAGACAATATATAAAATATATAATATGATATGATATAAACTCAATAAAATATTATCACAGCGGACATTTATTATCGTCGCGACGGAGAAAAGAAAACCGACGGCCTTTACGCGGCTCCCGTCGTACAAATATATAATAATATTATAATATATTATAAAAATGGTAAACGTATTCGGTCGGCTACGTGACTTTGATCTGGCGACGATACGATATTGAAATGTGCGTACGCGACCGGTAGCGCTAACCAGTTACCATAGTCGTCTCCGGAAATTTCGGATTCCGCATAATTTTATTGCACGGGAAACGTTTCGACCCTTTGCGTTCGCTGTGTCTACATAATATGTACCGGGTGATCCCTTTGGTGTGAGACGCACTCGTTATTTCAAAAAAGCGTTTACGTTTTTGATAATAATATGCTTTCCACAATAGGTTTGTGAGTAGAACAACATTTTTGGAAAAAAATTATATTTTCGTATAATATTTTTTAAGTTCTTTCATTTTTTTTTTGAACGATTACATACCTCTTTAATTACACGACGTACCAAAACAAAATATCTTTTGAGTATTCAGATACATAAAAATCGAATTTTGGACGATTAGTTTATGAGTTATAAGCATTTTAAGTATAGTTTAGCAGAGTAGTGGGCCGATACATTTTGCGCACCACTCTCATCTCCGTTAGTCCGTTCATCTTTACTTCAAATACTTATAACTAATAAACTACTCGTCCTAAACTGGATTTTCTTGTATCGAAATACACAGAAAAATATTCTGCTTCGGAACACAAAATCAAAACGGTATGTAATCTTTCAATAAAGTAAAATATTTATCTAAAAAAAAATTCGTTTTGTAACCACTTGAAACCACGACGTAGTAAAAACGTTTTAAAAAACATTAATACTTTTTGAATTAATGAGTTTTGCTTGCGTCGAACGGATCGCCCAGTATATTAGTATTACTGTCGACAGACTGCTACTATACGACGACGCCGCCACCGCTGTCGTTTCGTTTTTTGTACGTCTACGACGCTCGTCCGTCAATCTCTTCGTCGGTACGTCATGATGTGAAAGCGGTGACGTCAGTACCTACCTACCGATCTACATCAGCGTAAGTCTGGGACTGGATCCAATTTTTTTTTCAAAATCACAAAACGATGCGCCCAGACCGAGACTCCGCGACGTTCGAACGTATTCGAAGAAAACTCGTCGCGTCATCCGTCGAACGACATTGATTTTCTCCGGTGTTTTAAACGAGTTTAGACTTGACGTAGTAAATCGATCGAAACGCCAGAACAAAAACGACCGAATAAATCTGAATTTTCGATTTCGTATATAGCTATCGCAGTTATTCAACGCAAACACCGAACTCTCGCAATAACTACCTGTAGAGTAGTAATAATAGTTATGCTCAATTGTTATCGAACACAATATTATTCGTGTGTATAATATAATATTATAAGCGAACAGACATTTTTCACGCCGACGTCGTTGTCGTTCCATTTGATTTTGATTTTTCTGCGAATATTGACAGATTCGCGATACGAAAGAGCTCGAGTATGTCGAGTCGGTGGGTCGTGGGAGTGGAATCGCGAGACGAGGGTCGTCGCGAATGGGTGGGTAAGGTGGGTGGGGGAGGAGTTAATTGCATCTCAAGTTTTTCACGTCAGCTAACCTCGTCCGCAGCAGAGCCAACAGATGTTTTCCGACAGGGTTTTCGGAAAAATAGTCGGTCTGAAAACAAGGAGGACGACCGTTATTAGTCGCTCGTCAACTAAATAATTATGTTTTTGCAACTACTCTCCGCTCGCTCACGACCACTCCCCGGGCGTCATCGCCGAGTAACACGATTGCTGTGAAAAAAAAATCTATCGATTAATAAAATTAGGTTTTCCCTATCGTTTTCATCGCCGTATACCGTACCATATTATATTACTATATTGTATATTATAGTTAAATCCGCATCTACCCGGTTTATTTAAATTTAAATTTAAATCGTTTTTCAGTAAAATATTTCAGTATTATTATTTTATAGGGAATTTTCAATATTTACAGAGGTATGTCTACAGTTTAATAAATTCTAACTAAACACATGGGAATTTTAACGTCTTAAACAGTTATTATTAATATAAAATATCAATAACGTTAAAAGCTCAAAGTGGCTATTTTCACTAGATCATTCACAGCGAAGTTATGTTTATAAATTCTAAATATTTCAACATGTAAATTACCCCCTCCATATTAGTAAGTTTTTATTGATAAAGTTAAAATAATTAAACTCGATTCGCCGTCGGAAAATATTCCTGTGGAATTCCAATATAATCTTTCGATATACATACAAAAACATATATTGTAGGTTACGTTTAATATTATTAAACTAGAATTGTATTATGAACATAATTATTTATGACTTATTTATGACTTTGTATTTGAATAATATTTTTTTTTTTTTTTTTGTAAGAGGAAAATGTTTATGAAACGAAATTTGTTCCAAAACGGCAATACGTCTGTAAACCGTTCAAAATTAAATATGAATTGTTTGAAACGACTTAATACGGTAACCTTAGTATAATATGAGTATTACAATCGTTTAGTGTTTAAAAACAAAGTACATTGTTTTAAAGACATAATATTTGCTATATATTTTGTACACGACTTGTATCTGAATACTCAATTCATTTTGAAATCGTATCTAATATATTTTTATAGAATTCGTTATCAACGGACGTTTTTCAGATGACCAAAGCGCGATACCATATATTCATATTATATGCTTACAGCCATCAGACCCACTTCCTTCTACAATAAAACTACATTGGAGAATTATTTTAGCAAACTAGGTATGCAAATCAAAGTTTCAAAGTACAAATATTCGATTATTTTTTATGTAAAATAATAATACTGTATGAATCTAAAGTACTTCTGGGACGACCGAAAATCCCACGAGATTCATTTTCTAGAAACACGAGTACCTATGAAAAAAAAAAACAAAAAAATGGTTTATTCATGAAAACTTGATGGCCAGAAATCAGTAAAAAAAAATAAATAAAAAATAAATGTCGCCCACTCAGTATTTGAATCGGCGGTGGGGCCAGCCAATTCTAATTTAAAAACAATTTGTAATTTATAGCTAAATACACTCTTATATAATACCGCGCCGATTCGATTCAATCTATACAATATATTATTATTTTGTTGTAAAAACGAAACATTTATATGCGCACTGCGCAGTATGTTTATTATATCATATAATAATATTCTAAACGTATACAAAAAAACCAGCCTTGTTGTAAATAATATGTAATATTATGCGATCTCGCTCTAAATCTTTTTCTATTGTATAAAACGCCCATAATATCATCATCTACGTTATATTATTGAATATCGAATTATTTGTACACTATAGTTGGATAATATTATCCTAAACAATTTAATCTTTTTAATTTATATAACATAATATATAATATGTATCGACAACAGCCAAAGTTTTCTATACGCGATCAATAAAAAAAAAAAAAATTATAAATAAGTTTAATTACAAAACGTCCATTTTATATTATATATTATTATATTTTGAATAGAACGAAGTGCGTAGTGCGTAACGTCTCCGATTTTGAATATAATTTCAATTACGATATTATAATTGTATAAGTGCATTTGTATACGTCTAATAAAGTCATTTAAACATTTTTATAAGGCTTCGTTTATTTTGGAGTTTTTTAGAGTTGTAAAACTGTGCATAACCATTGTAGAGCACAAGGGTTCTTAAATTAAAATCTATCCGCTGGTAAATGTATAGGTTTTTAATTAAATATATTTTATTCAATAGCTTTGAGTGATTTAAGTTTCTATTTATGTCGTCAAGTTTAAACAACTTATTTCATTAACAATTACTAAGAAAAAGTTTAATATCATAGTTTCGAAAAATAATGATAATGGCTGATGGCATTTACATTATAAAATGTAGATAATGGATTTTTTTAAAATGTAATTTATTTATTTAGAATTCGATTTTTTTTATTTTTTAATTATAGACATAATATAACAACTTATAATGCTTTTACTATAGTTTAAGTTGAGACATCGCCAACCAGTCAGTGTTAAATATTGTATGTATAATCAATTCAGTCGGTAGGTACTCTTTTATAAACGGAATGGTTTAATGATTGATGATGTTGAAATATCGAACTTACTTGTGCGTAGTAAATCCATCATTTATTTTTGTTTCATAATTTCAATGTAAGTATGTTATACGCGATTTTAGCAGATAACGACCTCAACATATTATTAATAGTATTCATTATTATTTATTACTATCGATCAAAAGAAAAATGAAATGAATATTATTATTTTTTTTTTTATTTATTAAAATAATATTGTTTCAATACACTAAGTATTCTTACGATGTAATTATTTACAAATTAAAAATTAAAATCGGTTAGCTTATACTATATTAATATGTCTAAGTCTAGATCTGGATCAGGATGCTACGAGTAGGATATCCTGTGGTAGACGTGGTTTTAGCCTTAGATCGGTCGACCTTTTGCCAATCTTGTAGTGGGGTGCTCCGTCAGCTTTTTGTGGACGTTTTTGAACTGTTGTGTTATCCGTGTTGATAGGTAAGGCACAAGCTCGTGTCATCGTGTAGCCGTTGGTTTCTCATGAACCACGGGGCATCGATGGCAATTCTTATGAATTTATTTTGTAGAGTTTTAAGTGTTTTTATTTTTGTTTGCGAGGTAGGTATCTGCCCCCATACCTAACCGGTTAGGTTGAATTTATTTTGCATAGGTCATTAGCGGTATTATTATCGCAGTGTATAGAATTAAATGAATATTACCATTGGTATTTTAATAATAATATTAAAACACTAGAAGAACGCGTCTTAATTTCTTACTCAAACGATAAGTATTTTTGTGCTCGGTGTGTTCTACGTCATATTTTTGTACTACTGTAAAACGCACTCTGCGGTTTTGATAATAATATGTTAATTCATTTCATTTTATAAGTTTAAACGTCACCGAATATTGTTTTTTTTGACGACTCTGAAAAAGTTTAATGTCGATACGAGGAAAAACATTAACTCGGTTAAAAATACTAGCAGTTTTGCAGCGTTCAATTTTTCTGAAATAATACTAACCAGTTTGTTAAAAATTCGTCTTGCCGTTCCTTCTATTATTGCATATACTATCGTCATTCATGCAAATTATACGTTTGTTTTTACTAAATATTATTAAATCAATACATTTTTTTTTTCATTTACTTTTATTCAAAACCATCGTAGTACACGGTGGCGCGATAAATCAAAAAATATTTTATTCATTTTTTGACCAAAGTTATAACTGTATAGGTAGCTGCAGAATTATATAAACAATACTTAAAAAAAGTAACCATTGTTTTTCGGACTAACGGAAATAATCAAGTGATAACGACGAGCAACCATAATATTCTAGTCGAGAAAATTGTGGCTAAAATTAACTAACTAGGCAGTTATGTAAAAATATATATTTTATAAAAACCGACTTTTCAGCTTAGCTTTAACTTTTTATCTAGAAAAAAATAAACACCTTTAAGTGTATAGGTACTTATATATTTTTTTTTATCACATCAAGTATAAATTTACTGAATAAGTAATAATATAATTAACAAAATATTTTTTTCTGATTTTATTCATAAAATATACTTATCGCATTATCGAATACAAAATTATAATATTCTCTTTTCGGTCTATTTCACAGGAAAATAATGAATAAGCAATTAAAACAAATCACATAATGTATTATTGTTATGTATTTCATATTCCTTTGATTATTTTCTGTTTAAAAATGTTATATTTTTCGATCAAAGTAATATACTAACAATACGCTGCAAGCTGTTTTTAATAATCGTATATACAATATATTATTATTTTGTATTTTGTAATTTTCCTATTTCATACGAGGTTTTCGCTACCTACATATTATATACGTATGGTTACATTATTAAGATAATAAAAGATATTTAAATTAGCTCGTACCTATTTTGTTTTTGCAAAATTTGTGTACTCTAAGTAAAAAAATATGCACTGCTACTATCAAATTATATTCGTTTGGTGTCATCCGAAATCGTGGAAATAGATATGATTTTTTATATTAATCAAAAGATACTTTTAGTTAGGTACCTATAGTCATGTTATTTGTTAGCCAAAACACAGTTACTCTATATCTAATCCCTCTCAATTAATGATTCTAGAATTCCAAAATTTACCTCATATCATCCCGTCAGCATATACATTTATAGGGTATAATATGTTTTTAATACCTTACATCGAATAACCGCGCACCTCCGCGCATAATTTAATCTCTCCCGGGACCAATTTATTCCGGCAGTCACTTTTGATGTGATTCAAGCAAATGTGTCATTCGTTCGATCTAAAATAATAAACCGATAATAATTAATTGACTTTCAATCATTGTGTATCGTGTATTACGGTGTAATATTAAAGGTGCATAATTATAATATAGTCATAAAAGAAGATCAAATTTTATATATTTTACAAAGAAAACAACTGTCCCAAAATCGCCTTTAATTATTTCTCGTCAACTTAACGCGATACATTTATTATATTTTTTATACGATGGCATTAATAATATTATTGTTTGTTTGTTTGGTTTCAGAAAGCGCGCCGAAAGTCAAATAGTTGAACGCTTATGAACTAAGAATGATCGAATGATTCTACAAATGCATCGCACTAATAACCTCAGGTAAGTCAGCTATTATTATTTTATTTTTTTTCATTATCTATCCGACTTCAGAAAGTATACCTGTATACTATATTATGGTTTATTGTTTCATCTTTAAGCCAATAGTAAAGTAGTAGCCCTTTATTTGTTGTTTTTTACTATCACGGACACCAAATTTACGAATTCAGAGTAAATTTCTGATATTTGTTTTTTGTAAAGAAAAAAAAAAGTTATACATTATTCGTGACTACTTTATTAGCTCTGGTTAGGACGACATTAAACCCGTTTAATTGTAATATGTGACGGAAAATATACCAGACAGACGACGGTCGTTCCGTAGAAAACGCGAAAAAAAGTCATCGAGTCATTGTTTTGAGTGGAAACAACACACACACACATCGGTGAATAATTATATAACATAATATGACCTGTGCTGATTCCGTTTGAACACGCGATAATATGTGTTGCGAGCAACAAAAAAATGAACTCGATCTCCTAACCAGTTTCCTAAACTTTAATAGTTTGTGGTGTGACGATATCAGATCAAGAGTACCTAGACGTGCGTAATACGCGAGTTTCGTACAAGTCTGAACTCGCACATGAAAGGCAATTAGTCGGTTTCCGGACGACTTGCCGTGTGCAAGTCGGAAACAGCTCGTCGTTCGTCTGCGGTCGTCGTCGGGGGGTGCAGGTGCAAGTAGAACGTGTCTGAATCACGGTCGGAAACTCGTGAAACGTCTAAAACACTTTGGGAATTGAATCAATTTCGGGGCGGCGAGAGGTGTTCGTTGCTATATTAATGAACGACGTCGAAACGTGTCAGATAAACGTGTACTTATAATGAGAGCATATATGCAACTTCTGAGAAACACGCGTTATATACATATAATGCATATTAAATCGAAAGCGCCAAAAACGTGTTTTAATTACTCCGCTTAAACCGCGTGTTAACTCTAATATTATGGTGTATGGAATCTTTTTCGTTCGTGGCAGACATTGTAGAATTTAGATTTTATTATATTATACTATAATAATAATATTACTGTGTACTACGCTAATATTCTTTATAGGTACTATCGCCGTATAAAGTGCATCACTTTAAATTCCATAATCAGTTCAACTTCAAACAATATTGTTTGTAGAATAATTATTTGTTTATAAGTATGAATTAACGACTTACGCGATAAGCAGGGCTTGAAACCGAAATAACATTTTCTGATTTCGACCTCAATTATTTCAGTTACTAGTATTTATTTTTCCGATTTTGATTTCAGTTTCGGATTTTGGTATTTATTTTTTCCGATTTTGGTTTTGGTTTTAGATACCGGTATTGATTTTTTCCGATTCCGATTTCGGTTTTGATCCACTTCATACCACAACTTCCAAATGATTTGCAACCTAATTACTTAAGTTTCTAACCATTTTTTTAGAATTTGCAACTTCTTCGTTTATAAGTTAAAACTAGTTTCTCAATGATGGGCTAACTTCCTCTAGAGAGACCCAAATCGATTAAAATTTGGTGTTTTCCTTTTGATTTGTAATTATTTGAAAAAATATATTCAACAGTATTTTACATTTATTTCTAAGCTGTTTGGATTTTGTCTAAATTAATATTATTATCATGGGCGAAACAACGGGTCAGGCACGTTGAATTGATAAATAATCAAAATTATTCTTTTTTATTAAAATTGTTCAAACACAAAATTATTAAGGCAGGGTGCAGATATAATACTTGAACAATATTACATAATATTATGTTTAATCAATATATGTTATAAATCGTTATCATTTTGTTTTTATTTAACTACAATTTAGTTTAAATATTTAAAACATGACACGGTGTTAATCATTATTGTTTTAACTTATCAAAACTATTGCAAATGTATTTGTATTCATAACAAACACATAATAATATTTTACTCGACTATATTATTTGACATTATTGTTTGCTAAAGTTGTGTGGCAGCAAATTATTTGTTTACCACAGGACATCCGGAATTTAATGAGCTTTGTGGTTTCTCAGAAAGTTATTTAAAGTTTGATTCTTGTCTCAAGGCTCGCACAATATAATATATAATAGCACTCTGGAATAATAGAAATCTAGTTCACGTGGATTGTATAAAATAACATAAACTTAACGAAGAAATAAATATATATATTTTATTCTAATATTTCTATACATAAATAAGCGTCAGACTTTAATTCATTCATAACATTCATCAAAAATACAAACTACAAAATACTTGTCATAATTTCACTCGTTTTATAACGAACTACAACTATTTATTTTTTATTATTTTATAATTTGTTTATCACAAGACTCTAATAAACCAGAACACTATTTATTTTTACTAGAAAAATTAATTCGTGTTGAAATTGTGCAGGGAAATGTAATGATTTGTTCTCGAAAAACATCGTTGTAATGCGTTTCTACACAATATTATTCATTTCTTGTTGTTTAAACATTAACGAATAAATTGTTCGTTATAAGATATAACTAAAAATAGGTAAGTACGACGTAAATTCATGTAAAAACGTAAAAAATGAATTATGATTTAAAATTGAAATCACACTTTTGTTAAAAATAGAAGGATAATAGAAGGGTTTGGTATACCGGCGCCGGAAAAATGGTTATGCAGTTTTTAAACGAAATTTAAGTCATCGCAAAACGATCGGTGTTCAAATAGGCCGCAGCCAGTGGCTACGGCGATAATCGAGAGGCGTTTGAGTTTCTCAAGTGGTAGTGGGTTGGTGCAATGGTTTGATATATTATAATATGAGACTATTTTACTAGAATTTTAACTGCGTTTGAGCGACAAGTCGCGTAATTGTTCGCCGAGAAACGAGTAAATTTTCTGTTTAGCATAACCTTCGTCGTCGCAGCATATACGAATATCATATTGTATTAGGACAACAAAAAAAGTAAATGAATAATCGAGAGACAACCGCGGACGACAGAGCAGTGATATTTTATTATTATGACGACGACGAGGAGGAGGAGGAGGAGGCAATGCAACGGCGGCGGCGAGTGGCGAGAACAGTGTAAGAGAGGAAAACGAGGGGAAAGGCTGTGGCTTTTCGTGGCCTTAAAGCAATTTCGAAAATGGATACACCGGACTGGCAGCACGGCGCCGTTCGTCAACCGCAAAATTTTACATACGCACGTCCACACGGTGCTGCCGAGTCATCAATTTCTTCGTGGCTATTTATTACGATACAGTTTTTAACCGCCACCGCCGCCGCCCCGAAGTTGCCTCCATGCAGTTTCGCCGTCTCTCCCGCCGAATCGTGTACAGGGCGATTCGCCAACAGTGGTCCGTCCACGTTTTTGCATTTAACGATAAATTCGAAATTCGAATTCCGAAAAAAATTTTAATATTTTTTTTTAAATATTATATACATACTCGTCTCAAAGCCCATTTCTTCAAATTGTTGGATTCTTTTGCACTACTCGAGGTGTGTTCTATGTTCTATGGCGATACAATAACTTTTGTTTCCCAAATGTGACCTCAACCCCCTTTTTTTATTTTTTTTAGATTTTTTTTTTTTTGAAAATGTTTATGTACTCGATTCATAATTTGAACGACCAGTTTCTTTGTTATTGTAATGATGAGCTTATTCCAAGGATAATAGTCCTTAAAAATGGCTTACAATACTTGGATCGTTTTTAAAAGTTATTAATGTCGATAATATTAATTGCTGAAATTGTCCGAATCACTATAGCCTCTAAAATATCTTCTAAGCCGATTAATCACGGACATATTATTATCTTTAAGACGCAGAGTTCAATGACGAGGTGCACAGATACATATTTTCAGACATATTACCCGCTAAATAATTTACTGTAGAAAAGGACGGTTCTCATATTATTTTGACAAACAGAAGTTTGTATCTCCACAGAACACGTCTTCTTAAGTGGTACCAAAAATCTAGAGAAATATTGAAAATACGATCTTTGAGTATATTATTATTTAATAATTATTATAATATTATTGTTATTATCATACTTTGAATAAATAGGGCTTAACGTGAATCATCCTGTATATAAATATATTATTATGTATATCGTGATGGCGGCGATGTCACAACAAGCTCAGAACGTGTTTTTGAGTAATACGCTTCACAAAACTTTGATAAACAACACAATGTGTACAACTCAAGATGGGTTATGATTTTCACGATTCGAGTGGTCCGAGAAATATAATAATATTATCACTTAATGATATTATTCCGCCGAGCGCGCCGTTTGCATATAATATTTTATGGAAAATACTAAAATACGTTTTATTGATGATAAAGGTTTGGTATATATTTTTTTCAATTTTTTTTTTTTATAATGTTTACCTGAAATTCGTACATCAATATAGTTCACAATGTTTTAATATTAAAAAAGTAATTTGTTGATCTCGTGTCTATGCCACGGTGAAAAATAAGGAATAATGATAGTACTTTGTGATTTAAAATATTAATATTATCTCGAATTTTTCTCATAATATCTTACTCTTCCGTTCCATACGTCAAATTTTGCTCACGATTGCCGTCAAATTCGTTTTTTAGTTCGTGAAAATGTTATTGTTAAACTATTGTATAGTAAAATAGAGCAGAATAAAATAGCACCGACGCTGCGTACTCGGGGTGGGGTGGCATGGCATGGGGGTGTAAACACGAAAGCGTATACAACATTTCATCTGTTTTTGTAATACTGCGACCGATATTATTATTTTTAAATAGGCTCTGGACCACGGGCCGCCGCTATAAATTATCATAATATCATAATATCATAATACGAGTATATCGCAGTATAGCATTGTATGTGGGTGTAAATCATATCGCTGCCTGCAGGAGGACTCAGACGTATTGAAATGTGAATAAAACGGAAACGAGTTACGGCTTCGGGGGGGGGGGGGGGAGGGGGGGGGGGGTGCTCGGTGAGACGAATATCAATTAAAGCTACACATCATATAATTATTATTATCTGGGTATAGGCTCGAGCAGACCGAATACCGCCGCGTTGCCCCGCGCGGTAAGGGTGCGGTATAACAATGATACGAGGGTTCGGTAACCGTAAATATCTTCGTCTCGTTCGTTTTTATTTTCCGGTTGATTTTACACGCGCACACACACCCACACACGGACTCACACACGCCGGTCCCGACCTTGTCAATCGACGAACATGGCGGCAGAGGTAGCGACCGTTAAACACGCGTAGTCCTGCGTAGCCTTATCTGCAGACCCATTTAACAGAATTACCCTCCCCCGGGGGGGGGGGACGACGACGGCACAAAGGAAACAAACAGAGCTTTTTCCCGTTTTATTTTTTTTTCCGACGAACTATAAACGTGCAGTGCGCGTGTGTATGTGTGTGTGTGTATATGTATACGTGTTCGGGTAGAAGTGTGCAGGTGGGGTAGAACACGACGAGCTCGTCGCAGGGGTCCTTAAAATAGATAAAGGACAATTTACTATTATATAGGTACTACCCGTCCGCGATACTATACTAGTCGTGTAGTAGCGATGCGCCCATAAATCAGATGATCTTTTATACGAGTTAAAAGCGGGGCAGGCGGAAAAGGTAAAATAAAAAAATAAGAATATACTGCAACAATTGGAGGGATCTTAATTGGATTTCCTCGGGGAACAACACACACACACACACACACACACACACACACGATATGGCGGTACACATGTGTGGAGGCGGAATTAAACGGGCGCGGAGCAAAAGTATATAATAGATTTTAAATTAAATTACGCCCCGTCGTTGCTTAGTCGGAAATTGAAACAGACGTTATTATCTGTGCAACGAAATCCATATAATATGTATAGTTATCAAACTAATCGGAGACCATATTATTATTATAATACAGTGTATATTGTGAATGTTATAACAGTAGGCCGTAGACGGACCATCCACAAAACTTAATGACGTATTTTTAATAATTATTTCGTGTCGATTAGAAAGTGAGAGCGGTTGATATTTGTGTGGTATAATAATATTATGCAAACAAGGTAAAATTATTATTATTGCCTACCGACGATGTAAATAAGCAATAATTGTCATCATAAATATTAAAACAAAAATATTTTGTAGGTACTCTGACATTTATGGCAATCATAATACAATCCGGTTCACTTGGCAACAGTTAAGATTTTTTTTGTTTTAAAACAGTGCCCCAAAAACTTTATTGTGAGGAAAAAATGTTTGTAATTTTGACGAATTTTGTCGAAATTTGAACTGAAAATGCTCATAAAAAAAATCATGGCTATGAATGTTTATTATTTTTGAACTTTTATCATAACAACTAATGAGGTATTGTATTACATTTTACAAGTCTTTTGAACAAATGAAACATTTTTATCGACAATTATTATTTTAAAAAACAGTAGGCTGAATAGGTACACTATTTTTCCTCCACAAAAAAAAATCAACGAATCATAAAATGTTTTATAATGTCAAATATCAATAAAACATATATTAAAAAAATTTAATACAATTAATAAACTATGATAATTAACCATGGTAACGAAAATTTTACGAAAATAATTCACCTCGAAAAAGAAAGTACTATCCAGCGCCAAAACAAAATAATATAGATCAAAATATGTTAAATTATAGTTTTCGGACCACTGTTTTTTTTTTAAAATCATAAAGGTTGCTGATTTCCAATATATGAACTGGACTTGGGTTATACCTACAATTAACTACTCAAAGCTTAATGTCACCAATAATTAGTGGAATTAATATTATACTTACATTTATTCAGATATTTATATATTCATATCACGATTCGAGGTGAATTTTTCATGCACGGTCTAAAATATGTTTTTATATTTATTTTTCAAACTCTCTTGAATGTTGGTGTGCAACAAACGTTTTAAATAACTATATTTACCTGCATTTATGTATACAAAACAATAAAAACTGTTATTACCTAGGTATGTGTGTATTTATAATTCAATGAAAAGTGTTTTTACGTACAAGAAATTTTACGAGATTTCAGTACAATATGGTCAATTTATTATTGTTGTGTCCGTCCCGAGAAATGTTTACGTGACGGACATACAAATATTATCGTATCTGCGGTTAATTTTGCGGATTCTGAGCTTTAATCAAGGTTTTGCATTTGATTTTCGGTAATAAATAACAATAATTACGTACAAATCCGAATGTACAAATGAATTTCAATGATTAAGTACCCATGTATTGGAACAACAACTACAACAAACACACAATAAACTACAACTCGGAGGTGATGCTGGAAAATTTACTAGGAAAAATTATCGCTTCGGTGTCCACTATATGTGTGACGGTCATAAACTCGCAAGTCCCCGAAAGAGTAATTACGCGTAGTTGGATGTAATAATAATAAAAGCTAAAAAGTTAAAAAAAAAAAAAAGGTTAAAATTAAATTTCAGACACTAAATCGTACAAGCTCGCGAGTGAAAAACAAAATAATTTATAATATCAGGTGTATCGTTGAAAACAAACGGAGGTCTCGATTCGATGTATTATTTTGCATTTCGATTAATCAAACATTTTTTTATTAATTTAATATTATAACAATGCCTATCGCAGTCGACGATACTTGCACTTGTATTGTGTATTTTTTATATTCGACTGCGATATGAATGTGGTTGATAAAATATGTCATAAAAAAAAACAATATAGAATAATATTATCATTTAAACCGTCTGTAGTGACCGACTAAAAATTCACACAGTTGATGTATTTTCGAAAAAATTATCAAACACTTAAACGACTACCGTTGTATCACTATACAAATATTATTAGACATGATAGAAAAAAATTAGAATAAAAAGCACGACGATTTTATAATACGCCTTAATAATTTAAACGATTTAGAGGGTGATCGAAAACTTCGGAAACGGTCGTTGGAAAAATCAGACATAAATTATTAGACCTAAACAATATAATTAATGGCAATAATAGAGCAATAATAACAGCTGAAAACACTGCTGTACATTAATATTAATCCTTTCACTGCTTGCCACAAAATTCTAAAACACCTGCTGTGTGCTGACAATATTTCATAAATAATTAAAACGGTTTTGCTACCCAATAAGAATAGTTCTATAATCAAACATGTTAATAACAACTGCATTTTTGGTGATGAGCTTTTGGTTTTTGTCTTCCATAGGATAGACAATTCAAAAACCTATAGCGCGTTACGTAGACGGTAGACCTTATACTAGTATGAGGTAGTATAAGGTTTATGGTTCGTACATTTATTACATTTATACATTTATTATTCTAAGACTCGCCAAATAATTGAAAACAATAAAAACGCGCGTATACACGTCCACAGCAGTGAAAGGATTAAGTAAAATATATTTTAATACCTCATTACATCACATACTATTATCAGTCCTAATATTAGTCTAATGACCGTTTACAAACCTTTTCGATCACCCCGCGTAATATACTAATATACGAAAATTGATTGAATTGATTTGGGGAGCGTGCAGGAGGGACGCAGTTCCTCTTCTTTTCAGAAAATATTTATGCATGCCCCTTCTAATGATTATATTGTTCAAACAAATAAGACATATTTTAAATGACCAAGTACGTACACTTTTTTTTACATTTTTGCATCATACACTGGAATATTTCGTTACTGACGAATTCGTGCTGATAGAGATATACGGATCAGTGCAGCGAGCACTTCAGTGTGATACACAAACGATCGTTTCGCGAATGCAAAATTACAAATGTCACATTTTTGTTAAACGGTTATTATCGTGTACACATAATATAACAATAATACAATAATACACATAATACTATCTCACTTATTACGATTTATATTTTATTGTTATATTTCAAAGTAATCCACTTATCGTCTTCTCTCCTCGTCCGACACTGCGCTTTTACAATAGTGTGCTCGTACACAGTGTACTCGATACTCAAGTACGTCACTCCGCTTATAATATGGAAATAAACATAGTACACCCTCTCCAATATTGAATTGGAATTTGAATTTTTTATACTCAGGTCGAGAAAAACTGGCGAATTATATCGTTTGATTCGCTGTATTTTTTGTTCGTTTGCAATTTATTATTATTATTCAAGACGAATCAGTAAAAACTATTCTATAATGTTCTATATTAAACGGAAAAAGCACATTGTACGCGAGATCTTGATGTTTCCTGCAGGTCACAAAATACCTCTCCGAGTTTCAGTTTTGGTTTGCGACTGAAACCGAAAAAACTAGTAGGGAGAATTTGACATCAACTACGGCGTATAGTCGTAATGAACATATTATACTTTATAATATTATTATCGTCGTCGTCGTGGTCTTCGCTTATTGATTGGCAAAGTGCCATCTCAGTACGAAACTCGCTCATGATTAGCATAAAATACGGTGTCGAAAGTGGGTTTGATTGACTCGGAAATTAGAATAGTCCCTGTCCAACCGTCTGCTCTGGAGACTCGATTATTTCGTGAGAACCTAAGTAGTTCTATAGGTACTCCTCGTATTATTACAAGCGATAAAATACAAACAACCGGCTGCATATTAATTATTATAAGTATCACACCGATTATTCAGAATTTAAGCAACGTCATTGTAAAATATTATTGTAGTTTTGACGAATTTTGTCAAAATTTGAACTGCAAATGCTCATGACAAAAACCATTGCTCTGAATGTTTATTATTTTTGAACTTCTATCATAACAACTTATGAGGTATTGTATTCGATTTTACAAGTTTTTTGAACAAATGAAACATTTTTATCGACAATTATATTTTTTTTTTTTAAAGCAGGCAAAGTAGGTACTTATTCGATATTTTTCTTCTACGAAAAAATCAATAAATCATAAATACGTTTTTATAATGTCAAATATTATCATTGATATTATTGTTATCTATTTGAATGGTACAATTAATTAATAATAAGTAACCATGGTAACGAAAATCTTATGAAAATGTATTAGCTTTGAAAAAGAAAGTTGTACCCAGCCCAAAAAAAAAATAATATATTATATAATATTTATATATATCAAATGTTAAATTATAGTTTTCGGCCCACTGTTTTTTTTTTTAAATCATAAAGGTTGCTGAGTGCCAATATATGAACTTAAGATGGGTTATAGTGTTATACCCACAATTAATTAGGTACCCAAAGTTTAATGTCGCTAATAATTATTGCATGTTATTGTAGATTAATATTGTAGTACTCGATCTCACTATTACCACTCCGATGGTTTTTTTTTCCAAATAAATGAACTCGCCACATATTTATTATATTGACTTGTTGATATTCCGAAAAAGATTTTATGATTCAGTCCATTAGTTACACCGGCAAAACTTTTGCTATAAGCTATGCTTTACCTTCGCAGAGAAACTTTTCGAATAGCCTTTGTACGATATAATATTTTTCAATTTACTGGAAATTTAATAAAAACGGACTTAACAGACCTTCGTTCGCCTATCTTTTAAATTGATTTATTTAATCCACCCCCCCTCCCCCCCCCAAACAACGATTTTCCTAATTCAGTTATCTACTGTAATATGTCAAACTATTAAGACTCGTCACGGCAGAATGATTTAATGCGCAGTTCGTTGCTTTTGAAAATGTTTTTACGCAAGAATTTTCCATAAAAACAAAATGTCCACGTATAACAATATAATAGTATATGTATTATATTATAATGCAATAAAAGTATGAATATGATTATTTATAATATTTTATGAACAACTGCACAGCACAGCGTGTCAATGTTTTTTTTTTTTTTGTATTCTTACAGTGTAGAAATATACTTTAAAATAAATACCTACACATTTTTTGAAATCTTGTCTTTTCGTCGAATCATAATTCTAAATATAAAATACATTTAAATCGTAAAAATATATTTTTCCGTATACGTGGGTACTTGAGAGAATTATTGTCCGGTCTCTGAATTCCTTCCGATACAAGCCAAATGCTGACGCATTACCTCAAACCAGAGTATTATATTATTTTTTATTTTTGGTTACAGAAATGTAGAAACATATAAAATGTATGTAAATGTATAATATACATATATATTTGAAATACAACACCGAAACAATGTGAAAATAAAAGCAAATTTTAAAAGTCCAATTCTAAAGTTTAATTTAAAACTCTTTATGTAAATATCAAACGTTTTGCCAATAACAATTTCTCCTTTATACAAATATAAATATAAAATTAAAAATAATATCATAAATGTTATTTAAAATATGTCAAACGAATGAAAAATAAAAATTTCATTAAACCATTTTCATTTTTTTGATCACATAATAATTTTTAGTTTTTGTCAGTTGTGACCTTCAAACTTAAACAATAATTTACCTGCACATTTCGCTACAGTTATTTGTCTTCAATTAAAATGTAATTTAAAATTGAATGTGACTGATTCTATAAAATATGTTATTAATAAGGTTTATTTTGGTTCGGACCAACGAACTAAAAATGTATGTACCTACCTATTTTAAATACATATTATTATAACATGATATTAAATATATAATTTATCTTATAACTAAAACAAAATGTATGCGATTTTGAATTTAATATTTATAAGAATGTTTTTTTCATCATTGCCATTAGTCTACTGGCTGGAAAATATTTCACTTAAACAAAATAAACGGTTTTTTCTTATTTTTAATAATTTCGAAAATTGTTTCATTTTGTGATATATACATGATTACGTTCCGTGTATTTTTCGAACAACAATTCTTACAAATTATAATCATTTCATCCAAATGTATGACGCAAAATATAATGTTTTTTTGTGCTAGCTTTTCATAGCATAAATAAACATGATTTTTGTATTGTAGTTTTATTTAATAATTTAAGAACACATTGAATTTCGATGAAAATAAACTGAAAATGTTAAGACTAAATATGGTTAATTTTCTATGTTGTTTTCGATGGATATTGATTTTCAATTGTTATAAAACGGTTGTAAATATTAAATTACTATTATAATATAATATTATTCCCTCGTACCGCAATCTCGAATGAAAACACTTAAAAACATATTATAATGCTTTGTGTTATTAAACCTCGAACAATGTGATGTTAATTTATTAAACTATCATGGAGGAAGAATATACAATTATGACACTTAGAGAGATCAAAGCATAAAGTTCGCCTGGCAAGACTTACCGAACATGTCTAGTTCTACATAAAATAACAACAACACTCAAGTTAAGGGCCACGTTTCGAGGTATTATTTTACAGCTTTAAGGAATAAAGTATACATAATATAATAAGTTAATCTTAAGAAATTTAAATTTAAATATCAAAGAAAAGTTATTTTTAAAAAACCAATTCTTTTGAGCTTGATTATAGTATAGATAATATTATAATAATTAAAAATATTTATGTTGATTCATTTGATCGAGTTAAAACTCTAGTCGACGTTTTTAAATTGTTTTTGCTTTTACGATTTTCTAAATAATTATAATCATATTATAATTATTCATTTTGAATAATAGGTTTATGATAAATATGTTAGAATATAACAATAACATTATAATATATTATATTGACGACATGAATACGACATGGCATATTGCAGAACTAGGTAATTTTGAACACGAAGTGAAGCGAAAGAGTTGTTCGATTAGTTGAAAGTCACTAGTCGTCGTTGATAATTTATTATTCAGTACCAACGATGTAAATTTATCAATAACTGCATAGCTTATACCTAAATAAAATATTGTCTAATAGCTATTTTTGTTTGTAATAATTGTAAATCAAATTACGATTTTGTCGTTAAGCATACACTTGTTGCCAATCTTTTTGTACTCGACTACATAGAATTGTATTTTTTATAATATTCTAGTATAGACAGAGTTCATATAATATTATAAATATCATTTCACATACAATATGATGCCAAACTACTCATATGTTTTATCATGCTTGGAAATCCCATTAAGTTTTTTTCATTTCGTTAATATCGTTTTATTTGAATATTTTCAATCCGTTTTTATGTACAATAACTTCGCATAAACAATTATTATTATTATCGGTAGTCTTATAGAATGGAATACGAAAGTGGTGTACCTGAATTGCCTATCCAGAACGCCGTGCGATCATAGTTTTTAGTATTGAAATTTGAAATACTTGAAAAAATAGCATACATATTAATAATATTATTATAACGTGATAAGGAAAATATTAAAATACTATACTATGATAACAAACAAAATATTTAATGCATTAAAAAAAAAAATCTGATTATGCTGATGTATTATATATTTTTTTTTAATTTCGAGCTAATCTCATCTTAAATACCTATAATAATAAATATATTAAGTTTTAAGTCAATACGACGAAGTTTAAACACAAAATCATGAAACCAATATTCGTGTTATCCTCTATTGTCTAGATTTAAATTTATGACCGTTTGAGAGTTTTTATCGATACCTGAGAGAGTTTGCCAGCTTGGGCCAAATCTCGTTTTTATTCTTTAGGATATTATATGAACACGATTTAAATGTAATTTTGCTAAGATTTCGTTAAAAGTTTAAAGAATTGGTTTTTTAAATGACTTATTATTTTATCATCTTATTTTTTTTTTTATCTTCAGAAATAGATTGACAGTGAATGGGATGAAATCTAATTTTAAAATCTGAGCTTAGCGACTAATGATTGGTTTTACAATGGTGTAGGTTTTTTTTAGTCCGGCGAGTTAGAAAATAAATCTCATTAAAGCTTAAAACTCTTATTAATCATTAACTCTTTCAAATTTCGATTTTTATTCATCATTATATCTGAAAAAATATTCCGTTTTGGAATGTGAAATTAGAACGTATGTTATCGTTTAACAGCGATAAAAATTAAATTTTTTTTTTCAAAAACATTTTTTTGTAATATTATAAAATACTATCTCTCTGATATTGAAAATATTTTAAACGCGATGTACTTACGTATCCAAATGGGATTTACGATTCACGTTTGATAAAAAATACTGCCTACATCATAATAACATGTTACAATAAACTGTATTAAATGCGAGAGGAGAATAAAATAAAAACTTTCAGCGCTCTATTTTAATAAGCACACTGTGAATATTACGTACTCACTCGAACGTTACCTGTGGGGATGATTCGTGCATATCATCGCAATCGTTTGAAGAGATCGGATTGGGTTTACGAGGGCTCATTCTCTTATAATAATTCCCGGGCCCCGATCACATTTTACTAACATTATTAATGTGTAATATACGTGGCATAGGTATTATTGGCATTGGCGTATATTATACGGTTTAAATTCGAGGGGAGGGGAGGGTTATAGAAATCTTGAGTCGGAATATCAATAACAGTTTAATTATTAATAATAATTTTACCCAGGCACTCACTGTTTCATTTTCTGGTGCGGCTTGAAATGTTGGATAATGTTTATTGCAAAATAACTGGTAATATATTTTACGATAAAAGGAACAACAAAAATATTTAAAACACTGCGATAGTGAGAGGCGGTGGTTGTACAAAAATATTTTTCAATTTAAATGTTAGTTTTGTTTAAAAAAAAAACAATGACCCCTGCCCTAAAATTTGATTATTCCCGCACCAATAGTATGTTCTTCTAATAACACAAAATATTCAATCGTACACAATATGTATTAGTATACAAGTATACAAGACCGCTGCGAGCTATAATAAAAAAAATGTTACCTTCAATATTATGAATTTTTAAAATCATATTAACGTTGAAATAATTGCATTTTCAAATACTCGACCGAGACAAAATCTTTCAGAAACTTGCCGATGTACGATCGTCACCGGCGCTCTACTCAGGTTTTTTGAAAAGGGAGGTGGGCACATGTATTTTGACTATTCTCAGACCGCGGTAAATATATAATACTTTCATCGCTCAGTCGTATATTATAATACTATTTCACGTTTCAAAAATAAGCCAAATCGGGAGGGAGATATATGACACCCTCACTCTCAACCATCCCCCCCCCACCACCCGATGATCGACATGACGTCTGATGCCGAGACCGCGAACGTCACGTGGCTTACGACCGCGCTGAGACTTTTGGAGACGGACGGGTAATGCAATCGTTATAGCTTCGAAAATAATTGGTTTGTCGTCGTCGTCGTCGTATTATAATAATAATATTATTATAATACATTATGCGAACGGAGGTACGCGCCACGTCATACCGCGAGAGACGAATCGTTCTCGTCGACGACCGCCTGTCTGCCTGCCTGCCTGCCTGCACGCGGCTGGGGACTATTCGGTTTTTGACGCGCCGAAACGGAAAAATAATAGAGATGATGATGATAATAATGATAATAATAATACGAAATTCGCGACGGTGACGAGCCGCCATACAAATTGGCTTTATATTCGGTGTCGCGGGTTTTTCGCATCCCGGCGGACGAAACGTCGTCGAGTGATCCGAGATGGCGGTGGCTGGGACAGCCAATATATTATATTATTATACTACGTACGTATTACGTATTATTATTATTATTATTATTATTATTATAGCGGTGCGACGAATACGAATCGAGCGATAAGGGGGAAATGGAGGAATATTTAGGGGAAATAAAAAAACAGGTCCGAAACGAGACCCGACGGGATATAACGTCGGATGCGGGTGCGGCTGTGGCGTGTTTTAATCTCGAGAGTCCGACGACTCGAGTTTTGTGTACATATTATACAGTTTAGAGCTGTGGCGTCCTAAATAATTACGCGATAATAATATAGACGTGTCTGAAATCGGTCGGAGAGCGTTTGAAAACACACCGACGGGCACGTCGGAAAGTTTGCAAAAGACCGAATTTATCGCGCGGCCTTCGGTTGATAATTAGTCACAGCGCCGGCGAGCGAGCGGTTTCGAACAGCGTTTGAAACAAAACAAATAACGATAAAACGAAAAAAAACCGCGTAAAAAGTCGCGTGCAGAGGCGGCGGCGAGCGTATAATTTACTGCACGGTGACGGTTTTTTTTTTTTTGAGGACGACGGAATATTTGTTATCTCGGCGCACATTGCCATCGGCGTGCACAGGAATTATTATTGTTTTCGATGCGGTAGCCGAACGCGATAGCTGCACACACACACGATGTAGCCACGACTAGACGATTTTTTTAAGGACCAGCCGGGTGTTGGCCACATATTTTTTTGTCTTTCTTGTTTTGCAATCGGGAAATATCTCCTTTTTTGCCGTGCACGGAACTCTGTCTTGATTCGAGGCGTTTTTCCCACGTACCCGCACAGTGATGGGCGCCTTGGATCTCGATTACATTTGTATCTTTCTATTTCGGCTATCGTTGTTCAGCGTATGTCTGCAGGGGTCGCTACGCCACTTGATGTATGAAGTATTTGTGTGCCTCTGTCGGTCTGAAGCATCCTGCCTTATTTTCTGCGAGACTCGTGTTAAAAGAGCTAATGACAGGACGCCTCAAAGACGGTGCAAGTCACTATAATATGAGGACTATCAAAAAACGAAAAAATCTCAAGTACGCGACATCTAAATTACGGACAATGGAGTATATATATAGTTTACACATAAAACGATATGCATTCTGCAACGGAGTAATTGAACGAGAAATTTCACCGTGGGCCTCCCCGCCCCCTTATAAGCCTCTGGCGGCCTGCGGTTTGAGGGCAGGAAATCGCGTGAGATGAAATTTGAATATAGTCACTCCAACTTTTGAGAAACATAGGATCCGGACCGAGTGCAGATAAATCGCAGAGAGAGAGAGGAAAAAAAATTGCGTGCGAGACACTTCACTGTGCATTGTTCATACAACGATAATAATATATAATTCAGACTCGCTAACAGCGCCGCCGCAAATTATACGTCATGTGCTATACTATATTATAACACGACTGCGAATAGTACGAAAAAATTTTGGAACTCTACCAACGAGAAAATATAAAAAGTAGTATCAATTTTTAACAACGACGTTGTATTACATTCCATAAAACGGACTCTTATAGTAGTTGCAGATATAAATTACCAACGGGTACATTTGTAAAATCGGCAATATAAGACATTATAATAATAATATAATGGTACACGTCTTGGACGTCAGTAAATCAACATTAATTTCGAATAGGTTCCATCGCGTTTACTATTTTTAAACATCCGAGATTTGCAGTTTTTTCTTTAACGACGTCTATATACATGCATACAATATGATATTATGTGTAATAAAAAAATCTAATGGGTTTTTTTTTTGTCGAAACATAATATATTATATTGACATACTATGATATTATAATATAAGCTAATTACAAATTTTAAAAGAAACGACTAATTTCACTTTGAATGGGGGTGCAAAGCTTCTGATAAATTTTAATTAAAAGATCTTCAAAAAAACAATTTTAAGGGTAAATTCTATTGACGTAACATAATATTCAGAGTTATTAAATTTAAGTAATATTTTCTTACCTAAGTCTGGTTTATCGGTAAGTCGTCCGTTACTTTTGATACAGTTTGTCAGAATGGCATAATAATATATGGCTCCTTTTGATTGTCGTGCAATTTATTTTTGCATTTATTTCACCATAGTCTTATTGAAAATGTGGACGCATTAAGGTGAGTCGATGTTTTTACTAATCGTTCTTACGGAGGCATCGTAAATGAATTATTGCGTGTAAAATATAATATTTTATAATGTATTCAAAAAAATATTTTTTACACTACGAAAACATATATTTAGGTAAGTATATTCTATTGTTTTCATAGACATTTGCCACTAAACTATGTCAATTATTCGCAATCGCGATGACTATTACGGCGGCTTTGTGTTGCGTGCTTTTTATACATAATAATATAATGCGTAAAGCGTTAGCGTCCAGCCGTTTAGGCGCCACGAAAAATACTAGACGCTTTTAGCCGACGCATATTATGTACTATGTGTTGTCTCTTTAGTATTTTTTTTTTTTTTTGCGGTTGAACGAATGGTTTTTGGCACAGACATAATAGCGCGTGGTTCATAAATTGTACCTGATAGACAGACGAAGGTTTCAGAACACGAGTTTTTTGGCTTTTAACGACGGCACAATGCCGGAACAGAATTCTTTTCAAATTCCATCTCTATATACATCATACGTGTATATATGTGTCGTATATGTATAGTAAAGAATATATAAAAAATATTTCTTTAAAAATAAAACTCGACGAAAAAAAAGAAAACATTATCGCCGGCACTCAAATAATTATTACATAACATTATGTGTGCGGATTACGACAGGCGCGAGGCGTTTGAGTACGAACGAGACTATTAATTCGTACAGCAGGTGCCTATTTAATGGCCATTGGCAGGTGCCTATTTTCATTTTATTTCGCACCAAAATCACATTTTTATTTGATCGTCAACTATCCTTTCCGCACGACGATAATACAAAATAGAATAGTTATTACTATTAAACTCTTTAGATCTAAATAACAATATGCTCGTCTGATAATATTAATTTTTCTGCTTATAGCTTAATTAGAATAATTTAAATACATTTTTATTTTTATTTGTTACACGTTATAATGTAATTCTTACTATAGTTTTAGCCAATGAATATTAATGATTATTAACCCTCACTATCCCAAGCTTTGGATATTGGAGGAGTGCGTCGATATTGTAACTTTTTTTCTTGTAATCCAAATGTATTTACTGTCGTTTTAACAACAAATAAAAATTATTATTATTAATAGCAGTAGAGACACGCGAAATATCGTTTTTTTTTCCATTATATTATTTGGGCCACTTGGCGGTGTTTGATATTATAATATTGTTGTAATATTCTAAACTACGCAGATGAAAATCAATTCATACTGCACTGCAATATTGCGAATGCTGTAGAACGTTTCGATTTCCCGGTTGTATTACTATCGGAGCTCGTTTACTATACGGCGATAAATAATTACAATTCGATTTTCCGGAATAAACTTTTGTTCGTCGCCATTGTTTGCCAGCGACGAACAACGAAACTATATAGTAGTGGTCTAACCTATATTAACACAATAATAGTGCGTTCTCGTCTCGATGTCGTCAATATTATAATACAATATACGTTGCAGCCGTCGAATCTCTATAATTTTGTTGTAATATTATAATATGCGTATGGCCATTGGTGAGGTGAGCCCCAAATATTTTACTCGGCGGCCGGCGATATCGGTATGTCCTGAGAGTACCCTGACTTTTTTTTTGTTTTTCCCCGTTCAGAAAATAATATCAATTAACAGAGAGAGAGAGAGAGAGAGACACACAAGAAAGCGTGGGGCTTCTAACCACCACGAAAGATTCGCCTTCGGACCACAAAGCTCCTTGGTTAGGTACGCTTCTCTATAGTAATAATTATTATATTAATTATATGCCCGAATAACCTCGCCCGTCGGTGAGGCGAGCCCCAAATATTTTTACTCGGCCCTAAGGCGGGTGTCTATACCCCGACAGGTGATATTATTATGTCCTCCGAGTACCCTTCTTTTTTTTTTTGTTTTTCCGTTCAAATCATAGAACTGTTTGGCACGATACCGGGTCATCCAGCCCCATATCATTTATTCAACACAATTATTATAAGACATATCAAGAGGAAGAGATATACGAAAACGTGGAACCTCTGACCAACCTGTAAAATTGGTCTTCAATCCACACAGCCTCTTAATTTATTGTTTTTTATTAATTGTACTAATCGTCGACTGTATTATAATTGATGTTATAAATTTATCTTAATCTTTCCCAATCCCCACCCAAAAAACACAACGATAAGTACTGGATCCACCATTGTAGTTTTACGATTCAAAAATTCGACGACGACGACTGTACCCGTGAAAACACATATTATGCTAGAAAAACAAAAATAAGTATTTACAAACTCAAAAATATATGTAAAACAATGCACTTAGTACCTTATTTAATGGTTTTGCTTGGATTTGCGTGTTTTTACATTCGAAATTATTGCAAGTTTGATTTCAATGTTAGTACATTTTAAGTAATATAGAATATCATGTGCCAAAGGTTCTCTACTGTTCACATCTACTACATAATATACAACAATTAAGTAGATACTTACACCCGTAGTATTTTAAAATAAATACGTATTTCAAAGTGTAATAAAGTATAAAATATTGTTGGTCATGGTGCGACCACAATAGATTAAACCTTGAATCGATGATTTTATTTTGAATTTACGGAGGTATGACCAATATGGACCAGTGCTCTAAGGTAAAAAAATATCTATAAATTAATTTTTTGGATAGGTATGCTATTAGTAGATAAATCTTAAATATTATTATAACTATAATTGATTGAGTAATCTAACTACCTATTTTTACTTTGTTAATTCAATTACTTAACTAACTAAAAATAAAAAAATAGTTTACTACATAAGCCTTGAAATTTCGTTTATTTGTAACAGAACGATACAATTATCATAACATTGTAAAATATTGAATGCATAATTTTTATGCTACAAAAAAAATGTTTCATATTAATACAATTTTTGTACCGAGAATCCCATAGTTACACAACATGGTAAAAAAACTAACAATTATCGTATCTATATACATTGTATTGATTAGATTAACCAGAAATATAAAAATGTTAGTTACACTTTAATATAGAATGGAATTTGTTAATTTAGAAATTTGAATGCTATTTTTTTATTAAGGTTATTAATTGAAATGTACAATAATTGATTTATTACAGTCAACATAATAGGCTTTATAAATACATTTGTTATGACTATATTAATACTATTACAAAAACTAAAACATTCATAATATTATTTTAATATTATAAATCAATATTTTTATTTGAAAATTGTTAAATAGATTGTATGTCGTAGCTGCTATGTAATACCAGCGTGTAATTAACCCTAATTATTTTTTAAAAGTGTATTTATATCAATGCATGGCCAATGACCTAGTTGTCGAAGCCGAAACTCAGTTTTCACGACCGATAAAAAAAAAATAAAAGAAAAAAAAAAAAGCTATAATAATTAGTGAAAGCTATTATTTATCGACGTTAAAAGAGACTACAAGAAATTAAGATCCCTTAAAAAAATTAAATACATTACTATAATTTACGTACGAGCTAATAGTTATATATAATATTATTACAAGCTCTTTTTCTCATAGGAAAAGTTTACTGAAGCATAAAATTTGAAGAACCCTTTATATAATATTATTATATTGTTTAATATAATATATCTTTAATTAACTTGAACGCTGACGTAGTTTGGTACACCTTCGCTCTTATCTTAAGCTTCCACTACCGTAATTTCAAATGAACTATTTTATATTATCTTTTTTGGCCCAAACCTATTTTACTTGAGGAACTATTCTCCGCTATAACTCTTTTTTCACCCCGAAATCGGAGAAATGATTTTACGATATTATCGAACGATGATCAAAAACCTATTTTTTTCGTACCAGCCGTTCTGCACTAGTATAATATATTATATAATAATACATCGATTTCAAATTATCATTATTTTTCAATCGAGGATTATTTTGATTTTTTTTTACATGCAAAACGTTAAACGGTATTTGACCGTTTATGAAATGTTTATAATTCACATTTAATCGATATAACGATATACAATGTCGGAAATGAAAATTAATATTGTCGTTTGCTTTCGTCGGTTTATTTTTAAACGTCGTCTGTCCGAGCGTATAACGCGTAATAATATTATTACCGTCAAATACGCGATTATTTACAACTGAGTATATTTGATATTATGACGAATAACCAACTCTTGTGCGAAGATCGCCGCATAAATTGTGTAAACATTACCCGATGAAATATGGTCTACGGTTATGGGTTATCAAAAATAAACCCATAGGTATTATATATACATACGTACCTGTATGTTTGCTGTGCACCTTTTTATTACTGCCGAGCTATAATGTATAAGATATAACGCGCAGAAGATGGCGAGTATTTTATGGGATAAAAAATAAAAATCGTCAACTCGGAGACGTTGCGATATTCGAAAACGGCGGTGAAATTCAAATAATATATATTATTATTTCGACGGACGTGTTTTATTGATGATTTTATTTATATTTTATGTTTTTGCCGCATTTTCGAGACTTTAGGGCGATAACTGTAATAATGTGCTACCATTAAAAAAACAAAAAAAAAAACAATAAACTCGCGTGTTATCTCATCTTATAATGATATCGTGTTAAGAACGTCTATGGGGAATAACCGAATAGGTCCCCAATTGGCCGAATTGGTTCCCTTTTAAAAAATGTATTTTTTTAGGTTGAGCCGAATTGGTTCCCGTTTGTGTACAGGTAAAACAGTTTCGAATCGTTCAAAGCTGAATAAAGAATTTACAAGTGCCCATCCTAATATATTTTATTTTATGGAGACTTTAAACAGCAAATAGACATTAAATTATATTAAATTTCGAAGTAATGATACAAGAAAACTTGCTAGCAGACAGGAAAGAAATAACAAATACAGGGAAAATTGTATGGCTGAGTACGTTACTGAGAAGCTTAGGCGAATTTAATGTTTAAAGAAAGTTGGCTCAAATTTTGCAAATCAACGATTTTAAATATTGTATTTATTATATTTTATTATTTGTATTTTGTGCACCTAACCAAAGTGATGACTAGTTGACTTCCAAATCGACAGTTTAAAAGTTTTATATTCTATCATTTTTATTATCACACATTAACGCACATTTTTCACGAAGCCTATTTTTAAAGTTGACAGTCTCAAGCCTGTAAATTTGGGAAACAATGACCAATGAACCTAAAATGTGCGTAATTAAACGGGAACCGATTCGGCTTACCTTAATAAAATATCTTTTTCAAACAGGAACCAATTCGGCACATGAGTTTGGGGATCGGGAACCAATTCGGTACTGACCGAGCATAGACCTTATACTAGGTCTATGGTTAAGATAACTAGTAACTTTTACGAGTTCTGAAATATTAGGAAAATTAATCGCACTGTTTCGATCGGTATAGTCTCACGACCATCGGGGAAAATTGAATTTCCAAAAAAACTACCAGTTTGAATATACCAATAATCAATATTAAATCGTATACGACAATATCTCTGCGTGATTTTCAATTATAACTCGTTATTTTTCAAAAACGATTGGAAACATAACTACTTCCCAACCGTTGTATTGTATTGTACGCAGCTAAACGGGTCACATATTTGTTCGACGGTTAAACGGTTATTGGTTTACATTTTTGCGTAGGCATTTTACCTGAAACAAACTTTTATAATCTCCTCGGTCGTGTGTCAAAGTTTCAAAATAATATAGCTATTAAGAAGAAAAAAAATACTTTTTGAAACAAGTTTACGTCGGTTACGGACTACAAGATAAAGGTATTCTATGAACGAATGGTATGTATGTATAGGAGAAAAGTTTTTCAATTTCAATAATGCTATGCGAGAGCATCAAATTTTGAAGAATATTTTTAAAAACTCACGTACAAAACCACACGGCGTGCAACCGAAAATAGAATGATTCGTTTTCATTGACGTTACGATTAATTTTGAAGACGGAATTGCATACATATTCTTTTATATAATCTAATGATTAATCAGTATCACAAATATTTTTTATTTCTACACAATACGTCGTGATGATTGTCTTGTATTTTAATATTATTTAACTCGACGTACTAGATGCGTATACGTCATACGACTGATGATAACAATTAATAAAAAAAAAATTGTACTTTAAACGCCGGAACTTGTTATTTTTCTAATTTTTGTAAAATTTTGTGAGATCCAATTTTAGTCGCTCAATGTGATAATAATATAGTTACTTTATTTATAAATCTTTCCACCTACCTAACATCCGGTGTGCCTTACTGATGAGAACTGCCATTTGGCGTATTATTTTATTCCAAGTCAGACCTAAATATTGCCCCGAACAAAAAAATGGATTTCGCAACTCAGAATTGGTATAAGTACTTCAAATATTTATTTTATTTTCATCCGAAAGAATTAAACATTTTGTTTTATTTTCACGCGTTGAATCTGTTTTCATAATTTTGAATACATTTTACGTAGAGCATATAAGAGTAAGCGTCACGCACGCATTTTTATAGCAAATATAGCACTTTCGCTTTGACTATAAAGTACGCGCCTACTAATTCAAACACTACAAAGCTTTCGCAGTAAACGTAAACTACGTAATATATAAGTAAAGTTAATAAACTGTTTGAAAAGAAACCGTGAAAAAAACCAAGAGTTATTTTTTTTTTAAACATTTATACATCATAATAATATTATATAAAAACCTTAAAGTTATAAAAATTCAAATCGGGAGAGGATTTTGCGGAAGGGATTGTTTTTCCTGTAAAATCATGACGCGATGCATAGATATCGAGCAAAAGATCGGTTGTACTCGGGGAAAAAAACGATTTCCCCCGCCCTCAATACCTACATTCACAAAACCGAAATGTCTACCTACCGTGTATTGTTACCGCGTAACACAATATCAATACAATTAGACGTGAATAATACGATTATTGGACGTGCGGAAAACCGCGATGACGTGTTCAATAATAAAACGCCAAAAATATATAATGACATTATTGTAGATTTTCCTACCTATACCGGGAAAGCGGCGACGACGACGGAACGTATTATTTGGACGATCATCGGCCGTTTCGCAGTGTACCTACATATGTGTTCGTGTTGCATTATTATATTATCGTCGGATACTTATGACCTTTTTTCCAATAAAAATAAAAAATAATTATGACACTCGACACATATTATTGTGACCGATACCTGCAGCGGGTAACGCGTACGCGACACAATCGCATTGTGAGTTGTGTACAAATCGTTTACGACAATGGCAAAATATTATAATGTTCTACGAACTCGGTGACAACAATAATAATAATAATGACGTAAATATCGCGCGAGTACCGTGTGTATAGTGAACCAGTGGTTCCCAACCGCGAAGAATTTCCCCCCAGTGGTGGGTTTAGATACTGCGCGGGGGTGATAATAATGTGATGATGACAAAATTATATAGTAAAATATATTATGGTAATGACTTGGTTAGAAAAAAAAAACAATCCAAAATTTCTCATTAAATTTTTTTGAACTATAATATTTAATAAAAAAAACTGGATAAAATTGTATTTAAAAAATATATAAAAATAAAATAATTAAGTTGATTTATAATAATGATATATATTTTTAAGTCATCACAAAATGATGAAAAAATATATGTCATTAGTCGTATAATGCGTATAGTAGTTATTTTGTATCAATAAAACAAAAAAAGGTCTTCTAAGCTCTAATATTTAATGGAGACGTGAGATTTTGAAAATTTACAAGGGGGGCATAGAATAAAAAAAGGTTTGGGAACCACTGGTGTAGACGAAACGACACATTAATATTGCGCAGCGGTGCGAAGGGATAATATAATATTATTATTATGTAGGCATAGACAGGTCGTATCCTAAATCTCGGCCACATAATAATTATTACACAGGTGTCAGCGTATAATAATAATAATGATAACGCGATATTTTGCGGTGTCGTAATAGTATTATAGGTATACCTAGCTATATAAACCGTGGTATACCGTGACGTCCGGCGTCGTTTATCGTTATTATAAATTGTAAAGAAAAAAAATAATCCAGACGAAATGTGGAAAAAAAACTGCTCTATATATATTTTATATAACACGCGTACCTAGGTCGTGCATTATAAAATCGCGGATTCCATAATAATAATAACAATAACATTGGTATACGATATAATATTTTATAATAATAATATATTATATTATTTTTCCGGATTAAAACGTTCCGTACAGATAATACGCAGTCTAATACTATTATATTTCACCGCGAGTTTATTGAGTGTGTGGTCGTCGAATATAATATATTATATTATATACAGGGTGTCCCGTTACCCATTGCGATATCTCCTGAAATAATGGAGATATTATCATAAAATTCTGATTTTTTAATAAGACTCACGCGGATAAAAACTACGAATAATTCATGTTTTAATTTATTTTAATAATGTTTTGGTACAAAATATAATTTTTATTTAATTATTTTCAAAAAAATTGAAGATGGCCATTTTGTAGAGTTCATTTTTCTGAAAACGTTGACGTTTCAACATTTTATTTTCATTAATCTTCTGATTTTTAATATTTTTTTTAGTTTCGAGAAATATTGTGAATTATTTAATACCATAGTGACCATAGGCATCAAACATGTTCCACTCGGGCTCGTACGGCCGGCGAACGCTTTCAGTGTGAACCGCAAATAATTCGCAATTTTTCTCGAAACCAAAAAAAAAATATTAAAAATTAGGAGATCAATGAAAATAAAATGTCAAAAGGTCAACGTTTCAGGAAAATGAACGCTACAAAATGGCCATCTTCAATTTTTTTGAAAATAATTAACTAAAAAAATATAATATATTTTGAGTTTTTTACCAAAACATTAAGATAAATTAAAACATGAAATATTTGTAGTTCTTGTCCCCGTGAGTCTTATTACACAATCAGGGTTTCTTCATTATTTCAGGAGCTGATATTGCAATGGGTAAATCCTCATGGTACACCCTGTATACCTAGGTATATTATACATACCTACCTACTATTATGACGTATAAGCCGGGTCTAATACGGCAACGGGACCGTTTAACATACTGTAGTATTGCACACTCGATTATATTATTATTGTTCTGTCTGTTGTGTCAGCGTTTATGAAAGATCGTCGATCCGCGTCCGCAGTATATTATTCGTCAGCAACTATATAATATAATATTATTATATTATTATAACAGTATTATGATTACACCGTAGTCGGAAATCATATATAATTTTCCGAGTGTAGCCGGGGTACAGTAGTAGAAGTTCGCGACCAGAGTTCATCAAACTATCGTATACGATGATCAAAGGGGGATGGGTATAAATTGGGTCCCCGATAATTATTTGTGTGTATATTTTGAAAGCGGTAAATCGAGTCTCGGAGAAAGTAAAAGGTAGTAGGTAAGTTGAGTCCCGGTTACAAACCCATACTTACCCTCCTGGCCCCACTTTCCTATCCAAAAACGAGATACCGTTTTCCAAAAAACTATTTTTTTTTTCTTAAATGCCCGTTTTCCTCCAAATATTAAAATATTTAGTTACCAAACAAGTTTTTACACAGAGCATATTAATATCATATAAAACACGAGTCATATATATTTTGCGTTTAATTAAAAAAGTAAAAATAAAAATTTTATAAACTATAAAATTTGACTTCTTATAAAGATTATTAGATATTAAAAAAAAAAACAACATACCTACATAATTTGTTTTTTTTTTCTGAAACTCTATCATTTATTATTATACCTTTTGTCGGAACCTAATTAACCAATAAAAGGTCACTTGGGACCCAATTTTCCAATCCCGGATCAAAGGTCTGCGTTATGTACACATTATTGTAGTACGGTTTTTGTATCAAAAGTACCCAACAACACACGCTATAACATATTATTATCCCCCTCCCTCCTCTCCAAAAAATGAGGTCTTAGTTGCCCTTTGTCTCCACACCAAATTGATGGGTGTCAAGAATAATCACGATATTTTAAATTTGAATACTGTAGATTGACGAATATTACATAATATAAGTAACGTTCGTCGTATAATGAATACAATTGTTTATAATAATTATCATTACTGTGGAGGTAATGGTAAAATGTAGCCGGACGCAATATTTACCTCCACCACGGTTACACTGCCAAGATAAAATTATATGACCACCACCACTACGTTTTAATAATTGATCACAAATAAAAATACAACACGGTTGTATTATTTGATATCAATTTGAGGGGGGGGGGAGCTGTCCAGACCTCGTTTAAACACATTTTTTAAAAATATTTCTAAAATGTATTATTAACAAGTACGCACGACCGTTTAATACAAGTCGGGAACAATCTGTTATTTTTCATTTTTTTTTTTCTTAGTTTTAGTTGGTACGTAAATGTTTTGCGGCTGCAACCGATGCAATCCGAACATATAATTATCTTTACTGATATCAAACTAAGCGCCTTATATTGTATTGTAGGCATGGTGTGTTTCTGAAACTTTTACGCTGTTGGTTGTCTCAAAATATTTTATAATATCATAGTCATGTTTTGAAAAAATGAGACATTGGAGGTAATCTGCATAAAACGTCTCTGGCGCGTGACTCCTATAGTTTGATATTACGTATATTTGCAACACTGTATAAATAATAAATATTGCCATGTTATGTACCTTTCCCCGATAGAGAACTGAAATATTGATAGCTATATCAGGATGTGTGTATGTATATATTATATTATGCATAATATATAGGTCACTGCGTCGTCCAACTCGACTAATACTCGTTGGAAAAACGTATATCTAATATAAAACGTACAATATTAAATATTACAACAATAAGGGTATTATAATATAAATCTCGATTGTTATACACTGTACTTACGGTCAATGCATGGGCAGAAATTTGACGTGGAACTTAAGGAGGCTGAACCTCCTCAAAAACGTACAGACTACAGACAGATAAATTAGCTCCCCTCAAACTAACTGATAGTGCTGTTGTACAGGTCACTACTATATAGGTAAATAATAAGTATACATATAGATAGTAACTTTCGATTAAAATATAGTCGGAGCGCATATTAAAATAAGTACAGTTTCATAAAAACAATCGGTGAATAACATAAAGCATTTAAGCATTCATTTATACACATGTCTTTATTATCTCTTTATTTCTGGTATCCTCATTTCGTTAGGTTCGCTTTTGTTTTAACTACTCCTGCTCTTAACCCATTTAATGTCTTCCATAAATCCATGGTTGGTTTCCTCCACATGGCAAATGCACAAAAGGTGGGACAGGTTTTTCACATTGTAACTCTTCTCTCGCTTTCGTGGTATGTGTTGTTCAGGTGGGTCTTGGATCGTGATTGAATTGGCAATAAAGTTTCTTCGGGATTTAAGTCTCCTTTGGGATGGACCTGAGTAACCATGCACGGGGGGTGTCTTTGGTCCATAGTTTGTTTGTTTGTTTGTCTTTATGCACGTGGCGGCCACATGTATTCGTATTCTCGGTGGAGCTATCCCTGCTAATAGATATTTAAGTGGCGTTGGTTTAAGACATCCGGTTATTATACCCTACAGGGTCTAACATGATTTGTATGTTTAGATATGTTCCGTACTGGGCTAGCACACTCGCCAGCGGAAAATCAAAGCGCTAGTCTATTTTCCGTATAAAGTTATTTCTAGCTTCGACTTTAATTTTAGTTTTCTTACACTGCTTTTTGAACGTGAGGATTCTGTCCAGTGTAATCCCTAGGTAAACCGGGTGTTCTGTGTTTGCCTGTGGTTTTCCAAGCCATTCAACTCTTCGACATACATAATATTACGCATACTCGTATATACGTGCGTAGGACATAATAGGATACATTCTAAAATCGATCACATTTGGGATTTTCACGGTGTTTTAGGTGAGATGATTTTTGAAAGCGTTGAGGGTGATTTTGATAATATGCAATACAAAATTTCCAACCTTTAGCCTCCCCTCTAAAATCGTAGTGAATTTCCGTCCATGGATTTCGACAGACGATCGTCGTAATAACATAATATTATAATTTATAACACATGCACCAGATCCCTTACACTTCCATTATAATATATTATTATTATTACTATTAGGTATGTACCTTTGTAATACGTCTACCTGGAGCGTTATTAAATTTGGTCGAACACGGTGAAAACGGTATACCCCCAAACAGCGTTCTGGACGCATTACCGCGACAAAACAATATCGCAACGTTTAGGTGGCCTAAACATTGTCCGGCGATGCCGCGTCTTAGCGATATATTATATTATACATATAAGCAAACAATATACCCAGGTACCGGGTATATGTGTGGTTAAAACCCAGATAACTTCTTCGCCGAAATTATAATATTGTTGTTTTTTGTCGGGCACCGCGAATATTATGACGGAAAATAACGAAAAATCACAAGCTCGTACAACGTCCACGTACACAATGCATATCGAATTAAACAAACTCAATTATTTTTGCAATTTTTCGATTCTGGTGGTGCTTTCAATTAAAATCTAAAACGCGTTTAAGGCTTCATTGTTATTACAATATTTTAATCAAAACAGAAATGTATATTACTAAAGTCGAAAATAAATCACATCGGTGACGTTTTTTTTTTCTAATATAAAATTTTATTATTATAAATAAATAATTGTACAAATGTTACCATATTTTCCCCAAATATTTATTTTATAGTTATTGTTATTATTAATATTATTATTATGACGTAAGTACAAAATTTGACGACGATTTGTTTTGATTTAGTATAATAATATTTGTTTTATGATTCAATTAAATTTCAATATGTTATCATCAGATCAAAACCCCTAATCTCTTCACGTAATTTTGATATTTTTCGCATTTTTTTGTTTGTTTAAAGGAATTGTTTTTAATAAAATATAAACACGGTTACAAATATTGCTAATTTCGTTAAACATCTTAATGAATTTCATATTTCAGCGATCGTTTAATATGTATTTATCATACACAATATTAGTATAACGATGATATAAGTTAAGTATATTATATTAAAATGTTAATTATAGTAAAATTACCTCGCAGATTTATTTTCAATCAACGAAATTCGCAATGAAAAAATACTATATTATAGTTATCAACTTTAACTTCTGAAGATATAAACTTTTAATTTTTACTGAACGTCACTCGTTGCGTAGGTATTTTTTCTATGGCAAGTTTAACTTCGTATCGTCTAATGCACGAAGCAGTAATTATTATGAACCACTTTATACATCATAATGTCTTAAAATAAACGACGTTTTTGCTTTATAAGTTTCAGAAACTTAAATATTAATAATGCAAATTTATACGATATATGTGTTATGCTTATTGCCTCTTTGCCATACAGTTATATACCGAAGAAAAAAAAACAAAATTTGATAAGAAAAGGCTTCATGCTGGAGTAAAATTATCGTAAGAAAACCACCAACCGTTATTAATGACATCAAGATCACTCGGTAGAGATTATAAATTAAAATTCAATGGAAACATTTTCTTCGCCGAGTATATTAATAATTAAGATAATATTCGACGAAAATATCGATTCTAATAGGTATATATATATATTATGCTTATAGTTTCAATGAATTATAATATGCAATAAATAATCCATTGAGATAATGTTACGTTAAAAAGTCATAGCGTTTTAATTTATGAAAGTTGTAAAATATATCGTTTTATTTCATAATATACGAGTTAACCAAATAAATTTACAGGAAACGGAATTTTCGTTGATTTAAAAAAAAAATTATTATTTGTACAACAATTCGGTAATATTATGTCTTAAAACAATATAAACATTTAAAAATAAATATTATGTTTTTGGGCTGGATACAACTTGTTTTTTCCTATAGGCCCATTTTCATAAGATTTTCGTTACCATGGTTACTTATTAACATTTTATTACTTTTAATAATAAATTATTTGTATTGATGTTGATGTATTATTGATATTCGACATTGTAAAAACATATTTATGATTAAAATAATGCGCGTTTTAAAAAATCTTTCTGTGAACATGCAAATTAAACATTTTCTTTTAAAATAAAGGTAACGTGGAAAATAATAATCAATAACTGTAATCGTATCGGATTTGTCGCGATTTCGGTGCGTCCGCTTACACCAGTTGTCCACAAATATTTAATAAATATTCCAAAAACAATTGAATCGCTAGTCGTATAATAATAATATTATTATTTCGCACCTATATACCTACGCAAAATCGAACGATTGCCAAAAAAACGTAGCACTCTTATCACACATACCACACCAGCGGCCGAGCATTAAAATGTTTAGGTTACACACGCGCACATAACATTATAACGTCCTCGAGACGCGCAGTACGATATTATATAATATTATTATAAAATACGTACGACGTGGACGGCCGGGACTTAAAAATATCGCGGTGCCGAAATGAAAAAAAAAAATAAAAACTCTGCGTCGGGGGTCTCACTCGGCCGGACACAGGCCATTGTGTTGTGTCGTATACTCGACCATCGCCGGTGTTATTATTATTATTGTTACTACTATTATTATATCGTCGACGGCGGCGTACAATATAATAATAATATATTGTATACATTCATATCGCATATCATACGTGATATAGTGAACCGTCACTTTTGGCCGACTAGTGCGCGCATTTATTCCGGAGGAGGGTCTGTATTTTGTGTTCTCGTCCGAGTGCATATTATATACGTATAATACTATACGACTACGACACAGTGCTACTGCTTCGCCACTCGCTCAAACCGTCCGGCGCACCCCACGCTGAGCGTCCATCCACTCGTCCTGTGCCCACCCATCCCTCTCGTGCAGGTACGGATTTTTTTTTTTGAGAAAGCTCGCAGGTAGGTAAGCAATGATCTCGTGTAACAGCACTTAAAGTATACTGAAGTGTGCGCTAGAAAATAAGCGTCCTTCAAATATGAAAAATAACAACAACACATTTTTGTTTGATGATGATGATGATTCGATTGTTAACGATTGAGAAAAATGTATAGTGAATTTAAAAAAAAAAACTTGACTTGGCGTGTACAGCCGATCGGGAGGGAGTCGGAATAATAATTGCGCACTGTTCGAATGGCCTTCGAATACGACGCCGGACTACCTAAAAATTTACTATAAAATGAAACGAAAATTTGGGTATTTTCCTCATACGGATTCACAAATAAATGACGAATTGTTTCTACTGTTTTTCATTCTATGTGAACGAGCTTTATGAGAATACAAAATATTTCATTATATAATGCATATAAAACCAAAACTTGAAAAATATCACTGAGTCTTAAATACTTCAAATATGTGCATAATATGACCATGTAGAAGTGTCTAGGAAAACGACGAGATTCCCATCAAGAAGGCTTGGAAATCGCTCTTCGATTTATATCGATACGATCACCTACTACTAAACTATTAGGAGTTAATTGAAATGCGCTCATTATTCAGACGCCTCACTAGTTTGAACCTCTAGAGGTCCACCAATCATCTGTTTAGGTCCAAAGCCTGTGGTCCCAATCCGGTGGTCCCAAGTCGGTGGTCCTAGACGTGGTTAGATGTATCTGTGCAGGCACTGGTTATTCGATCTTTTAAATAATTTGAACCATTCGATAACTCGCGGAGAATGTTTAATTTAAAAACAATCGTTTGATCCAAAAAAAAAGCCAGACATCGCATTGAAGTCAATTGTTAATAATTACGGGCAACTCAAATTATTGTACAGTCAAACTCATCGTCTCGAACTTTTGCCCAGGCTTCTATAATTTCCTTGTCTATAATATATAGTTTCTAAACAGAATTTGAAGCTAAAATATTGAAATGCTTTGTGGTCGGTATACTTAATAACAATAATAATAATAATAATAATAGTAATATTATAATATTATTGTGCGGTATCGGTTTCAAATGTCGGCTGTGGTTCGATCGACGACGGGACGTTTGACGAGGGCGGTGGTTATTGTTTTGCTCGCCGCTGTAATAATTCCTCGCCCGTTCGGCGACCGAGTCGACGTCGATAAAATATCGAAGAAAACTCCGTTTTTCAGCCGCACAGCCGTTTACTGTACAGCCTCCGTGTCACCTCTACGGCCGAAGGTTTGCGGTTTCCTTCGTGGTGTGCGTTTCGTCGTCGTCGTCGTCGTCGTCGTCGTCGTCGTCGTCGTCTGTGAATAAATAAATAATTATTTGCGGAAAATAGCAAACCCGTTGTCGTCGTCGTGCCTTTCCGGTCGTAGCACAAATAATATTATATGAAAGTTTCGCGATAATATTATTATGCTGTGTTCGACAAGGACGCGTACCGCGGTGCGCTCCGAATCGCTCGGTACGATTGTTACCGCGCCGGCGGTAACATGCACCGACTAAAAATAATATTTCTACGTTAATTTGAAAAGCAAAAAAAAAAAGCGATCGCCGCTACGAATGTAAATATTTTTAAAAAGAAAACTCGAACAAAAGTTTTTTTGTTTTATTGTTTTTTGTACGCTTTTCGGAAAAATGTACGAAATTGTTTTAGAAAAAACGATTTTTGTGCGTAACGGCAACAAAAGGAAGGGTCAGCTTTTAAAATAAAACTCGCACCGATTAGAATACATATATTATATTCCGTACACCTAATTACATATTTTATCCGTGAACACACACACACATACTCAAATGTTTATATATATAGGTTATGTCGTCTTATTTATAAAAAAATAATAATATGTGTACCTAAATAATAATTGTATGTACGTTAATTGTGTGTTTGGTCATAGGTTTATATTTTTGTTTCCAATAGTTAGAATAGATGCACACTAAATGCCTATTATATTATAATGCTACTTTTACGATGCAAATAATATTGTAGAACGAATAATATCTACTGATCATCATTTTAATCAAAGTCGACACACTTTTGTTAATCTTTGCAATCAAACACGTTTTGTTATGACTGACGACTAAAACCCATATATATATGTGGGCAATCTAGTCCTGCCAGGGCAATTTGAACTGCGAATATAAAATATGAAAATCAATAATAATAGTTAATATGTTTCTTTACTAACGATGTAATGATAATAATACACCTAATATTTATGACACAACGACGTACAAAATAAATAAATAAGTTATTATATACCTGCTACTATGATATTTACTATATTCAATTATGACATCGCTAGGTCGCGTGCTATTCGTACCACGTCTATTTTAGAATTATTGTTTTCCCACACGGCCATATGAGATTGATAAAAGTAATTGTTAAAATGTCGATAAAATCGGTCTACAATATAATATGAACAATAATTTATATTTTCGATTAACCAGTCGGGTTTTCGTGTTTTTCAAGACACTTTGTGCGCGTGTATATAGTATAGATTAATCAGAGTTTGTTTTAATCAATGTGTGTTTAAAAAAAGAAACCTAAATTTTATGACGATTTAAACGAAATTATTGTAGTGAAAAACAACTAAAGCTGAAGAAGAAAATAGATCCAAAATTAATGAAGAATTCGTTCGTATTCGCGGTTCGAATTGCCCGGGCAGGACTAGATGTATTCCACATTGCCTGTAACATATCCATCAATAATCCCACGAAATAATATTTAAGCGGTTTCAAAAATTACGATTTTGTATTAATAACTTCGCGGGTATATCGATATCGACGATTTAATATGTCTGATAATAAATTAACGAATACGCATAATTTTTTACCGCTACCTGTTGCTGCAGCAATGACGACTGTAACCGGCAAAAATCGTATATTTATTTATTTACCGATCGTATATCATTTTGATACAGATACCGGACTTTTATACGGCGTCTTATAATGACGGTAAAATAAAATATTATCCTCACATTTTGTTGTTTGGCACGATTATGCATATTGCATCATAACAATATTATAATATTATATATATTGTACAAACAAACTGCCTCCGTCGTTGCTGCTGCTGCTGCAGGTAACGTATACACGGTAAACGAACACATTATACCGGCACCGATGTGCGTTGTACCGTGCGTATGACTATGACGTGTATTATTATATGCATATTATATACACCGTGACTAAATTATAGTGGATTTCTAAGCTTTGGTTCTCCGTTTCCACGCACGGCATACTAATTATTTGAGCGTGGCAAACTGATTTAATATTGACGGGGAAGACAGCTGCTGCGGAATAGGCGCAGATTTGCGATGTGGGCTTTGGGGGGGGGTCGTTAAGCTAGGGGGACGATTGGTGATTGGGGGTGGGGAGGGGGTGCAGTTACAGACGTTATATTATTGATGCGATGCGTGCAGTGTAAGCGTATGCCTATAGGCTATAATAATATGTATTATATTATGATTTGCTTTTTATTCGCTCACCGAATGCCCGACTCGAATATATCGTCCAAGTCCCGAGAAACGAATATTATAATATGGTATTGTATAGATCAGAGGTTCCCAAACTGTGAGGCCCGCCCCCCCCCCCCTATGAGTTATTTAACTCGGCGTACTGAGGATAATAATTGGTCCATGATGGCAATGGCTCTGGAGCTATAATAGGGATAAGCTATTAAATTTGAACATTTTAGTAATTGATATTAATCTATCAATATTTATAATTTATTAAAATAGTCTAAGTATCATAAATACTAGATCAGATATTACATATATTTTAGATTTTTGTAATACCATTTGTAAGGACTGCTGTTATCCTTAGTAAAAACATTTTAATAACTAAAAAACTGCTCGTTCGAATTTCGAATCAAAATCGGGAGATTCTCGTACGAAAAACAGAAGTTTGTATCGCCACACGACACTCCGCGAGTATAGTACAAAAAGTCTAAAAATTCTTTAAACCTGGGTGTATTGAAATTTCCGAAAGTCAAAATTTGAATTAATTCATAATTACCAATGAAAAACGGGAGTGTGAATGCTTCGGCGTGAATCGCTCTGCAGTGTGTTGTATATATAGACTAGTTTTGTATAATATATACGTTTATAACCTGTACCTACCATTGATTTTATAATATATTTTATTATATTATAAAATCAATGTCTGTACATATTATTTTACATATAACAATAATAGGTAGTCGGTGTTTGTCGGTCGTTCGACAACGGTTAGCGGCAAGCGGAGGTGGCGGTGGCGGTCGGTCGTCGTATTAGCACTCGTGATATCAATATTATTAACGAGCCCTAAGCCTGCGCCCCCCCCCCCCTAATCGGCGCTCCATAACTTATCGATGTAATGACGACACAATACACGTTTGATTTCGCGTAATGGGTCGTGTGTTATAGAATTATTAGTAGTTCAAACACGCGGCGGTGACACGGCAGCCGAATAATAATATTATGCGATATATGCGTATATAATATATTATAAATCGCATAAACACGCTCTAAAATCGTTTGCCATCCGCTGTCGCCATTACGCGTCGTGCATCTCGTATAATATTATAATAATATTATTATTACGACATAATATTTGCCCGTAAAACAGATTTCCGAGCTGCGCGTGAAGACCATATATACACGTCTGCGTAGTATATTTTAATATATTATGACGTCGTCGTCGGCGGAGGCGCTATCGGTTTTAAATCCTAATCGCGACGACGACGACATCATAATAATATATTCTAATATTATTATGGTGATCGAATTAATTGGCTTCGCTTGGCGATCTTAACCCGCAACGGTATAATATTTTAATTTCAACGACGAATCCTAGTAATGTATTTAAACATTGTCTGGTTTTTGAAAATAATAGTCGAAATGGTAAACGCGTAGCGTGATATTTTTCCTCCGCGAGGAAAGTCTATACGAGTCATAAATATTATGTTTTTATAATGTCGAATATCAATAATACGAATATCTCTGTGAGCTTTAATACGAATAATAAATAATAAGACGTAATAAAATGTGTTAATAAATAACCGTGGTAACGAAAAGCTCATGGAAATTGGCCTAGCAGGAAAAAAAGTCGTTTCCGGCCCCAAAAACATATTTATGATAAAAAAAAAAAAAAAAATACTATACTTTTGATCGTAGACGTATAGAAACAAATAGGCTTGTCGTAAAAACCCGTAGCGCAAAAGTAGCGTAAAAATCTAGGGTCGTAAATAATTCGAACAATAGCTGCTGCGGCACGAAAGCTGCACGGCAATAATCGACTTGGAAAATAAGTGCGGCCATTAAAGGGCGGCGGCGGATCGGTCTCCGCGTGCATATTAATAATAATAATATTATATCGGTCTCATAATAATATTATCGCGGGCTCGCGAGAGAAACGACGAAGACGTCGACGATTGCTCATCCGAAAACGATTTGAATAATGCTAAATAATAATAATGATGACGCGAACATCGCGTTTTCAGAACCATTTTCGGTTCGCATTTATAGGATCGTCACAGTAATATTGTAGGTACAATATATAGACGAGTGACATCGAAAAAGTGTGCTTTGAGTATGTTTAAAAGTTCCAAATATCAGAATATGAACAAATTGAAGCTTTAAATTGGGATAACGTCTTGTTCGGTGAATCGCCCTGTATATATATATACGATTCTCCATGCCTGACTATTATTCGGCATGTACAGGTATAATTTGGGCGGGGACCTTTTGCCATTAATTTCCCGCGTTAAAACAACCGACAACAACTGTAATCGAAAACCGACGACGACGACGGGGTCAAGCTCGTCGGGCCCGCGACGGTGGGCAGCAGCAACACACAATGATAATATCGGCTCGTCGTCCCGAACGATGATGTGACCGACGACGACGACGATGATTAATCGTGTCCGACGAGCCGAGCGCACCCACCCCCCTCGGGGCCGAGCGAATAAGGGCGTCGTGTCGTCGTCGTGGTGTTTTTCGCGGGTATAGGTAGTGTAAGACTCGGGGTGTTTTCCATTTTGTTTTCGGTCGTTATCATTTAGGTAATAATATACAGGTACCGTATTATTATGGCGTTTTTCGACGAGCTCGTACGCGCCGACGTTTGGAAAACATAAAACCGCCATCGCCGCCGTAGGCAAGGAGGTATAACATAATATGATGATGAAATATAATATATATTATATACTAACTGTCCGGCCCGACGTCACCCGAGCCAAAGATTAAGTTAAGATTAACCTCGAGTAATTTACGGGCAACGCTAAGCTTCCTGGGTATGGACAATCCACCGTGGATTGATGACCCCGAGAGGTGCTTAAAGTAAGTGAAATCGGCATTAGAAACATGGAAAAAATAAAACGATGAGAAACATTGCTGGTTCGTGCCAAAGAAATGTTTTTTTTTTAAAATTTATTTGTAAAAAATTGTACGGACCATATTACTACTAATTTATTATAATAGTAATAAAATACAACCAATGGCAACCCTATATAAATAAACAGAGGTTATACATAAATCCCATCGAAAAAAGCACTTCAGTTTTTCCAGAATTTTTCGATATTTCTGGCAACTTTTCCAATTTTTCTTTTCGTAAAAACCTTATTCTGGCTATTACGAACATTGAAAAAAAATTAGCTCAAACGGACCGTCCGTTTTCGTGTTATACGCTTCCCAACAAACTGCATTTAATTTTGATATATTCATATAGATAGCTGGCGCCACTGGTAAGATATATGTTAGCTGTTAGGATATACAAACTTTCACCCATTTCGAGTATTATTTTCGTGACGAAAAGTAGCCTACTACGTTTTCTCCGAGATTCCATAATCTATCTCTATACTAAAATTCGTTAAAATTGTTTCAGCGTTTTAGGAATGCATAGAAGGCAAACGGGCAGACAGTACAATATTATTGGGATGAAATGATAAAAACAATTAAACTGATTTACACCGCCATCTGTTAGAGACTCGTAGAACTTACAAACAATTACAACCCGTCGTCCTATGATAAACATATTTTAATATTTGTAATAAAAAATTACCGAGGTCATGAATCGAGATATCCTTATCCTATCACTCAAGTGGGACCAAATTACACGCATTGAGAGAAATATTATCAAGATCGGTTAAGTAGTTTCGGAGTTTGTCGTGGATTTTCGTAATGGAGTGGAGGTAAGCACTGAAGCGTTAAAGATGAGTGGTGGTAATGAAAAGGCCAACACGTCTCTTGTGTGCGTCGACGGAGGTACATTTTTGCATTTTTGTAGGTGGTACAATTTTTAAGGCTGTTTATTTTTAATTTAGTGGACACATTGTATTTTTTCATCAAAGACAGATCGTGATAAATTCCACACAATTATATTAATCGATTCGATTGTTATAGGTCAGGCACACCCACTCAGTTTTAAATTTATGAAATTCGTTTGCCTCTCGAAATCGAACATCGTGTCCATTTTTACGAGACGCGTTTAAGTTTAGCAGCTTCCCCGAGACTATAAGGAATGACGCTATGCGAGGCTTAAAGAAACGTTAAAGATATAGTGTTTTTGTCGTATGGCTTATACGATATGATTTTACGGATTCTCCTGAATAAATTGCTCGTTTAATTAACGATTGGTTTTTTAATACCATGGTATCTGCAAAAGAAACATCAAACACAAAGGAAAATATGAATTGCTTCTTGGAATTATAATATTACCTACTACCTTTTGTAGTTCAGCTCGTTTTTAGCAAAGTTTTGTTAAAATATTCGCTCATTTATTTATTTTCAAACAATGTACGCTTATATCCGGACTTTTTCATCTATCCGTAATCACTTTTCCCAGACCCGATGTACACGACTTCCTGCAGCTACAACCCTGACAGAACCCAATTTTTTGTTAATTTATTAGGAAATTAATAAATATTGTTTATAATATAAAGTAAACGCATAACTTTGTATATAATCGCTTATCCGAGGACTCATATTGTATAGATCATATAAACATTTAGCTTTAAAATTAAATAAAAAATAATCACATACTTTGGATTCATGAACAAGTAGTTTTTTCATATTATCTAATTTGTTCAAAAATATTGATTGAAAATATTAAATTCGATAGATTCGATTCCATCTATCTCTAGTTTAAATTGTATCTATTGAAACATTTGAAACACTGACCTGTGACAGATGATCCTCGCCATCGATCCGTTTTTGAAGATACTCCTTATTTTTTCCTACAACTTAGTCACTAATAAACCGAATTTCTGGCCATATCGATTTTTTTTTTTAAATCACAAAGTACGAGCGTCGTGTATATTTTTCATTAAATATTATATTCATCACACGTCATCCATTGGTCACCTATGTTAGGTTACTTGTATTGTTATTGTACCTGCGACAGATTATAGCTGCGTCTTATTCCTTAAAAACTTTGTCTTAGGGCAGATTTAAAAAAAAAATTGATGACTATTCGTTATGCACGTCGTGCACTCGTGCTTATTCCAAAGGGAATTTTTTTCGTTATTACAATAAATAAAATAAAACGTGGCGCCGTAAAATTTGTCCCCAGGCGGAAAATTGTTAAACACTCACTCACTCTGTAGCAGTAGGGGTAGTGTCTTACTTTGTATACGGATGCTCTGTACAATATAGTACAGTCGTGCTGTACTAGTTATTATATTATACTGCTTTGTAAAAGTAAAAAGCGGAAATATAATATATATATTTAGAGAGAGTGACGTCGGGACCGTTAAAAAATATGGAAACGAAAATAGAGTTCAGTACCTAATTCGTAATCTCGGCAATTCCGCGGGCTTACGACATTCTTCTGGGTCCTCCCACGGTTTTCGGTTTGTTTTTTTCAATTATTTCCCTCGAGTCTTAAATATACGCGTACGGTAGCGCGCGTGCCTCCTCCGCCCGCGCGTCGCTCCCCTCCCACCCCCTTACCACCACCCTGGAAAAGCGGCCGGCCCCGTCTCGCTGGCGCGGGGTCGTTTACGTCCACTTGAACGATTCTTGCGCCGCCGCCGCCGTCGCCGCCGAGGCCTAATCAACCGGGCGAAATGGGTTTATTATTCTTTACTATTTAATAATGTGCGCACTTTGTACATCCGAATAAAAAACGACGGCGAAAGGAGAACGGGGAAAATAAAAACCGAAATAAAATATAGAGAAAAAAAAACGCCGCCCAGTCTCCTTTCCGGCCGCCACCGCCAGTGTATAATATAATATTATGTATATTTTTTACATTTTTCCCCGTGCGGCGGCCTCCACCGGTTTGAAGAAAAGCTCGCAGAACGCATATAAATCAATGTCGCGATTGTTTTTTTTATACTTTTTTCGTTTTCATTTCTCCCCCCCCCTCCCCTCCCCTCCGTTGACTATTGTTTTCCCCTCCTTTCTTCCGTCTTTGACGACGTTATAACGACCACCCGCGTTTCGCGTACGTTGTTATCTCGCCCGGCGTATCTGCCGGTTATACTGTTATTATTATTCAACCCCCGAGTCTGTCCGACTTTGCCCCGGACCGGCGCCGCCGAGGATACACTTCGCCAGAGATCACCGACCTTGCCCAGCACATCGACGTTATACGTAATACCGATATATTATATGAGTCAAATGTGCGTCGGATAGGCAAGGTATAGTCGGCCCACCGAGTTTTTGGATTCCCGACGTAGTCTGATTACAGCTACAACCGAGGGCGCCTAAGTCGGTATGGCAAATTGCATACTAGGTAAATCAGTGAGTGGGCGGGTGGGTGAGCGGATAAAATGTGAAGAAATATATAGGGACCTCAGGTGTTTACTGTCTATACATTTTACTATATTAAGTAGTAAGTAAAAACGTAAGCATTATTTTTGTTAGTGAACGGGTGGGTGAAAAATGAAATGACTACCGAACTAATTTTCTCTGTCAATTTTTTACGTTTTTGAAAAAAAAAATGCTTTTAAATCTTATACATATAGTTTTTAAGCCACAAGCAAAGTTTTCACGGAAGCCACTAATTGTTTACCATGGTGTTATTTATGTTTTATGTTTAATGACAATTTTACTATATTTTTAATTCAACAATTAAAAGCAAAAACTTTTGTCAATGTACAAATATCGATCATTATCAATTTTTTTTGTTGATAAATATGCATTCGAAGATAGATAAGATGTAAAAGAGTAAGTAGACGATACTATAATACAAGAGTGCTGGTCAGCTACTCGCTCCTATTCGTCTAAATTTAAATACTCAAATACTAACAATCTACTTATTCATCATTCCATAATATAATAGTTGTATAGATAATAGCTGGTGTACTTGCCAACATTTTTTAATTCTTAAATAGTTTATTAAACGTAAATTAACGCGAGGTTTCAAAAGAGATGTATACACAACCATACTATCACGATAGCAAATGATAGAAACTTAGTTTTTTTTTAAATGCAACCTAAAGGCTTAAACTATATTATTTAATTATAATAATAATTATATAAAAAACAAAAAACGAAATGTGCTTACGTTTACAATTATAGTGTAGGCAGAACGGATCACCTTGCATGATAATAATCCTCGAGGGTAATTTTATCATCCGTAGAATATCGGTACGAAAAAATCTAAATGCGAGACCGGATAATATCGCATTCTGCTAACATAATGGTATTGCCTGTGATCATATATTTTATGGAGGCAGACATTCTGTACCCACATAAAAAATAAACGCTTTCGTTTTTGTTTATAAATTTATCATCGACACAATGCATATACTCACAAATTATGTAAACGACTTAGTGCTTTTAGTAATACGACTTACTGCTTCCTTTTTTTTATACCGTAGGCCGACTGTGAAATATACATTATTATAACATTTGTAAATATTTGACAATTTGTCGATTAAGATTACCTAATGCAGTGCAATATTGCTCGAAGTCCGTTTATCGCTATAACTTTGACGGCAACAAAAATAATGTATATCAATTAAACTTAATCGCATACTTCAATAATTGTATTTAATTATGAGCCGTATAATTTTCAAATAAATAATACGATTTTGTAATAGAATATATATTTTCCTCAAATGCTGGAACTAAACGGCTTATTACGTTTATAAAATTCACAAATTAATTAACGTTTCATAAAACGTTGTTCGGCCTATAAATAAATATTATGAAACTGATCTAAACATAATAATATAATAAACTTCAATACAAAAATTTAATTTTTCTCATTACCCACTTTAAGTTTATTGTAATACCATATTTCCGACATTATAAACACGAATTAATTTTTCGCTCGCAACAAGAATAATATAATATCGATCGTATCCATCACATTATAAATTCAATTATTGCTAATTTAACTTGTAGGTAAGAGTAAAATACCAATTTTAGTAAATAATAACAAAATATATTACCTGGATTGAGAATTATTGACTTTATCTCATGAGCGAATGGCATTATACAATAGATTAATAATTTCAATCGTATCTTAAGACACTTCCGTCTCTCTCGATATTGTTATATTCGATAAATTTAACGTAATATGCATTGTCGATATGTGGCATTCAATACATATTTAATTAAACCTCGAGTAATAAATAGTACCGTTAACACGTGGCGATCAGCGGATGACATTTATTTATTTTACATTTTAAGAATGAAATTTGTATTAAGCTATAAAATCTGCAACCTTACAAACAATACGAATAAAGTTCATTGGTACGACCGCGACGTGAACAAAATATCTTATTGTATAAATAACACGTGGACAATAATTAATCACCTATAACAGATGTACAGGTATTTGAAAAATTCAATATTATGCCTAGAAAATATAAAAAGTTAACTGATTTATAACATATTATTATTATTATGTATTTGGCGATTTATATGATATTATGAGAAGAATATTAACATTATATAATTTTAACTTTAGCATAATATAATATAGTGAAGGTATTACTATAACGAATAACGTTTACAATATTACTATTGGTTTTTATGTGCAATAAAATATTATATTTGTCGACAAAAGATGAACAATTTGATCACTTGATGATGAAATAATAACAGACTACGGCGGTACGAAATTTGTCACTGTCCGGCATTATTATCTCGCTCTAAAAATTACAAGGTGTCATATTATTATTAAAACGGATTAGGTACTAACTTAAATCGCAATTTAATATGATGAAAGAAAAAAAATAACGGTGTCTTATTATTGATTAATAAAATATAAAATATATTTATATAAAAATATACGGTACTCGCACAAGAAACTTTTTCTGAAAAACATTATTAACGCTTGTCGTTTAATGAATCAATCGATTTCTTGCGATACGACTATAATTACGACTAACTTTATGACGACGACGATAAAATAATTAAGAGTAGCTGTCGTCTTAATTTACAGTATTTTTTAAAAAACATGAAAGTCAAACATTTTCCTACGGTTAAAAAATACTAAATTATAACGTTATAATAAGCCTAAATCGATGCGTCCAACTATGGGTATTTTTGCAGTCCAGTCACGAAATAATTTTTTAACCGTCAGCTCGGTAGGTTAGTTATCAAAAACAAACAGCCGGACCAATACCGCCATATTATATTTTAATAGATTAAAATGATAATAATAACAATTTATTTAAAATCAAACCTATCGGCACGGAATGACTGTTAACGGCCACGGCGGTATGACTTAACGGCCCTGACTAGGGGTGCACAGCACCCCCGGGCACCACCGGAAGTCGCAGCACTGAATATGACTGGATTTCAAATAAATGATAATAATATTCTCAAAGCCCGAAAACCTTGTGGACGTTTTATATTTTTTAATAATATACAATCCCCGGGTACGTTAAATTTTAATTTTTTTCGTTTTTATTGCAATGTAATTCGTACTGAATACACGATGATAATATGCGTTTGATTTTTAAACATTTCTATTATAAAAAACGGCGAATTAAAAACTAAACGTCACTGCGGACGAAGTGTTCACCCCGCAGAAACTATACCGCGCTATAGTGGCATTTCGACTTCCAAGTACGAATTCGCGGAGTGATGAATTACGTGCAAGCAACATAATAATTATTTCGTGTCAAGGTAAATAGCGTATATTATTATGTTTGCATACCGAATAACAGCACGGGCGCATGTACATTATCCGAGTGAAATAGTTTGAAAATATTAAATTGTTAAAATAATACACCGACATAACTTCGCCGTTACCGCACCCCTATATTAAATACTAAAGCGTCGACACGGGAATATAATAATGTAACGCTACTCCGTGTTTGTTTAAATAATTGTACACATAATATTAATATAATAGTATTCGTTTTCTCAACGTTACGTTTGTAAAATATTTCTGTACGTAATCTTCTGTAAATTATAATAATAATAATATAATGCTAGGGGACAAAACTACCCCTTCACTCCGCGCGCCGTGAGATAATATTCGCGTGTAATTATATTCGTTACGATATTATAATTATAATAATAGTTAAAAACAGAAAGAATGAAAAAAAAATTCGCTCTCGCTGTTTCTAAAACAATACGTCTGATGTGCAAGTGTGTCAAGTGTGAGAGTCTCGACAGTGCGAGTGCAATTTTTACATAATAATAATATTATGTATACCTTATTTATTTAGGAAAATCTAATTGAAAAACATTCGGTAAATTCGATTTTAAAACTAAACGAATAACGATTAAGGGCGCCAAATTATCACACGAGTTAATACTAAGACGCATTTTGTATCTGTTCGATTGCCATTTTTTTTTTTTATTCATTAATTATGGTTAAAAAGTTATTCATTTTTTTTTTAAACTGATATATTGATAACAGTTATATTTTATGTAATAATATGACCAAAGATTTTCACTGAAACAATCGTTTCGTGCGGGAAACCACCCAAAAGGCTTTAGACAAAATAAAATGTAATAATATTAACATGACAACATTTTTTTACTATGTAAGTGTTTGTATACGTTAATAGTATATAATAATATGCTTATTTTTCCATAGTGGTGCATATTTCTTCACTAAAGATATTATTTTAAACACATATTATAAAATATTATATAATATTAAGAGTTAATTTCTATAGACCTCCCACAGTTATCGTATTCAAATGCACAGAAATATATAAAAATGACTAAAATAATTATATAAATCATTATCGAGTTTAAAGTGTGTATGTATTTCAAAATTGTATTTATTTACATAATATATGTACAAATACGATAAAATATGTATCTTATAAATCCACACAACAGCTAAATAAGTAGAAAAATATTTCCGAGACGATATTTTGTCGTCAAATAAATACTGAGCAAAACATTCATGATGTTATGAATTATAATTGTATTCAACGTTTTAAAAATGCCTCCAGTCAAGTCGTCTATACTTCAATAATAATTGTTCAAAGGACATTTTGTTTGAACGCAAACCGAGCGGCAGCAGCTGTTTGCCATGGAATCTTTCGAATCAGCTTTTTTATAATCATTTTGAATTTTTGACACGCATATGATATGTCGTCATAAATCAGCTCGTAACGTACAAATGTGTCTTGACAACGATCCTTATATACATAATAATATATATAGATTGAAAGGTTTGAACCGTACACGTTTGACACGATAAATCCAAACAGGGCAGAGAAAATACATTCGTATAAAACTAAAATAATAAGAGTCGTCCGTATGACATAATATATAGTATTATACGTATGCGATTCGAATAATTGAAGGAGCGGTTTTATTTGATATCGTCGTCGTTGCCATCGAGTCTTACATTGATATAAATGAACGCGGAACTAGCTGGGCACCTCCTAAACCTTTTGTCTAATGTTGAGCCGTAAACTCTAAAAAAAAAATAACGGTCTAAGAAAGATTTAAATGCATTACGTTTTGTGTATTGACAATATTATATTCGTGTATAAACTGCAATTATTGTATTTTATTCGTGTTTTGTACAATTAAATACCTAATAATAATATGTAAAACCCATTTCGTATTGTTTATTACAATAATATTGAATAAAATAAATAATAATGAATACGTTTAAGTGTATGATAATTTTTTAGGTGTGACGCGGTTTTTCGGGGAACCAATTATTTAAATACCAATTAAACAACTGCACCGTGACGTAACGGTTAAGCACTCGGAGCACAGCAATAATACCTAATTGCAATGAAATCGTATCAATCGTTTTTTTATTGTGTCACATCGCAAAAATGAATCGACTCGGTTTCTCATTAAACGCTCCTCTATATAATAATATAAGTAAGTACAATTTCGAGAGAACAATATTCTTTAGACTTGTGTAAAGAATCGTTCTCGGAATTAGATTTTCTACATTTCTTCGGACCGACCTAGGACCATAATTCATTTTTAGAACGCTGATATTAATATACGCCTAACGTTTGTTTGAAAAACGAGTGTCACGTCGGATGTGCTCTGTCTCGAACGTAGGGTTTCAAACGGTTAATTAATACTAATAATTTATGATCACTTGACTTTTTAAATATATTAGAAAGAGATTGGCAACCTTTGCGATTAGCTGGACGTGAGCCACTACACAAGGCTCGGGTTTTTTGGCACCGAGTGGGAATCACATCCTTCACCGTGGCCGCGTACCTATGATTTCGATTTCGACCGAAATTTATATGACTGATAGAACTGCCGTATAAGTCCTACGGGTATAAGGATGGTAGACTTTTTGATGTCTAATTTTTTTTTTTTAATTTACACCTATACTTATTCTTTTGACAACTACTGTTCTATATAAGATAGTCGCTAGAGCTGTTTTGTAAATGTTTGAGTAATTATTATTAGTCAAACTTTCCCAGTAATTACGACCCCATACGTATAAGTCTAGGGCCCGGAATTATATGCACTAAAAATGTACAAAATGTGCAAAAAAATATGTAAACAAAAATACATTTACTTAAATTTATTTAGTTTAAAAATGTATATAATTCATTAAATAATTAATATGGAACAAAAAAATTTAATATTTGCCTAGTTGAAATAATTTAACTTTATTTACTATTTTGTATGATGTATTCAACTGTGATAGAACTGATGTTGCGTTTTGAACATTTACTCATCTAAATAAAAAGTCATGAACGAAAATCAATTAAAACAAATATACTAAGTATCTTAAAACATTTTAAAGTTACCTGGATAATTGGTAGAATTGACTACTTAAGACTTGGATACGTTTTCAAATAAAAATGCACGTCGGTTTTCATCAAGAGAGACATCAGAAGCTTCTTTTTTAAACACTTGCAGGTGCTTTTAAAAATATTTATATTTTTTTCGTAAATAATATGAATCATATTTTAGAAAAATACTAAAATATGCGTAATAATTAAAAATGTTCCAAATATGCAAAAATATGCGACATTTAATTTTGCATACCAACACATTAGGTTAAGATTCAAATTTGTGTATTACCTAGTTACTTTTTAATTTAATAAATAAAAATATGCAAATGCATAAAATTCCGGGACCTACATAATATAACAGTGTGAGCTCTCGCATTTGAAAAGAAAAACAATAAAGTTTATTCGGGCTTGAATAAATATAAGAAAGGTTGTTAGGTCTTATTATTACAATTTATAGTGGTTTTGTTGTTTGTATTGTCATTATAATTTCATTAATAAATAAAATTGCAATACCGCAGCGTAAAGGCGATATACACATATTATATTGGATTTTGTGAGGGTGTTTTTTTTTTGGTCGATTAAGCTGTGAGTTGTTAGCAGTGTCAAATGCTAAGTCGACAGGTACGACGTACCTTTCCCATATGTGTGTCCTAACATGCTTTTTAATTATTTCTAAATTAGGCATCACGATGTGTATATGGGGGCTGTCTGTTGTGCTTTAGAAAATTGAAAAACAAGTGAAAAATTACTAAGCCAAAATGCAGTTATAATTTAATTTAACTCTATGGTAATAATGTTTAATTGACCATGAGTTATGAAATATTAATATTATGTCTAACATAAATCATGACTACATAATCACAAAAAAAGTCTAATTAAAGTTAACAAATCGATGTAATATTATACATTTTGGGAGAAAATAAAAAAAAAACCTCGTGAAACAAACGCGTACACAAAAGCAGACAAATGAATAAACTTTTTTGTTTTTTTTTTTTTAATGAAGAGTATTTGAGTGAGAATTTTTATTTTAGAAAAAATTATATTTTCATTTATGGTAAAAAGTTTTTTTTATTTTTTTGTATAAGTTTGGTTAAAATAGAATATACTAAGTTTAAAAACTTTCTGTTATTTTGTATTTTAAGACGAAATCTAACAAGATTAAATATTTTGAGAAATCACTTTAACACGACACATAACTAATTATGTAATATATTTATGTTTCAAAACAAGCCGCTGCCCGTGCACAACGGATTACTTGGAAATTAAATAAAATTAAAAATTAATATATAATTTTATATTTAGAAAGTCCGAATAAGCTTTAAATTAATAATTTACATCAACAGTAAAAAATATCAACGTCGTGAAAATAATAATATTATTATGTTTGAGTGATTTTCTATAAAAGATTTATCGCTCTGTTAGTAATATTATTATAATCAACTCATTCATTCTACTCATGTCTAGATCATAAACGATCACAAGATAATGATTATCACACCGGACATATTTTAATCTTTAAAACAGGAATGGAAGAACGAAAGTTTTTACACGAGTAGGTAATCCCATATACGTTCCTACAATCTTCGCGACGGTTCTATATAAGTCTTACAATTTTGAAAAGATAAATCTTAAAGCGCAATGTCGCACACTGTCCGCTAAATAAATTACCCGTTTCCACTCGGTAGTACGCGTCTTATCTAGACGTTTCGCGTAAAAATTATCAAAAGTTTTAATCTCTCAGAAGATCGAATTTGAAGTATGATACAATGCGCATAAACACAATCATAATATTATGTTATTCTAATCGTTCGCGCAATGAGTTTCCTGCTATTATTCGGTTTATAAATCGCGTGCGATTCGTCACCGCGAAGAATTATTTCGAAAAAAAATTCGACGTACAACACGCCACGAGATATTAATAATATTAAAACGTGATAATGTTCATTCGACGACGAACAAAATACTTACCTGCAAGACAAAAGTGAAGATGATTTATTGTCTCGGCGAATTGTACGCAGCTGAACGACGACCGTTTTATAAAAACAATATCCATTTACGTCCTAACAAATTAATAATAATATTATTATCGTTCATCGGATAATCGTTTGGTATTATTTTCGTTTTATTTTAGTACCTATTGTTCGTATAGTTTGGAACGTCGAAAAATAATTATTAACGTTTATGGGAATAATAATATACGTCTTTATATCAAAATTAATACCAAATAATATTGTATTATGTAATACAAATAACGTATATTGTATAAGATATATTATATTAATCTCTTTTAAAAACAAAAATTAAATAAACGTTATTATTTTTTGATAATATTTTTACGGAGAAGAGGATTACGCCGACGACAATAGTACGATTTTCATAACAAAAGCTCAATCTCGTTCTTGTACTGCGCGATCGTAATATTTATTGGATAACTTCGATTACAAAAAATAATAACAATCGTTTTACAATCTTTATTACAATAAAATATTGTATAACATCGGTTTGCGAAAAAATAAAACGAATGAAAAAAAAAATAGGTACTAAAACTAATCCGTGGATTATTTCGAAATGCGCTCAAAAACACATTCATAACCAGTTAACTAAGCGCATTTTTTTGATGGACGACCTAATTTTGTAATTTTTTTTTTTGCCCCAAATCCAATCCATAACGAATTTTTAACGATCTATAATCAATCACATTGCGCATAAAAAAAAAATGTTCAATCGGTTCGACCTCATTGCACGTAATTACAAGACGTGTGTTGTGAAATAAAAATTATTTCACGACAGAGTCCAAACCGAAAAACTATTTTGTTAATTGTTTATAATAATAATAATTGTTATATTTATTTGTACGCTCTTGGCGTACGTTCCGAGAACGTCCAAAACTCTTATTTTTTTAATTTATGTATATTTTTTATTACAATAAGCTCGGAACCGAATAATATTTAATTTGCATAACTAAATATTATTAGATGCGCTTTAACGGAACGTTCGACTAGAATGGAATAATATAATAATAGAATATTGCGACGGAAACGTATTTTTTATTTAATTTTACTATTGACGACTTTATTCTGAGAACGCAGCTATACGTTAGAGTGCCGTTCGTATAAACTCGATTTTAAATTATATTTGCGACACATGGAATTTTTTTATTTTTCATCTCCTCAAAAGATCAAATAATATGTAACACTGGTGAATTCGTAAAATTGCACATTGAACCAAATGGTAAATCGTGTACCTATATATAATATAAGCATTCGTTTTGAATTTAAAAAAACATTTTGTAACCGGCGCTGCCTCAAATTAAACACGTTGATCCCGGCGTTTAAAAATAAACGTTTAGTATATTAGAGTCTGAAACGTTTATTGAGAACTGCAATTTACTAGTAAAACAAAAAATAAAATCACTCGTACTGTACACAAAAATACATTTTAAAATTTAAAATAAATCCGACGAACGATATTTACTGGATATTTTTTATTTGCAAGCAAGAGGTACTGCTGCAGGATCACATAAGTGCACCGTACACACACACACACGCCTACACGATCGCCACTCTTTAGAGTTAACATTTTATTACGATAAATTTTTAATCAAACCGAAATCGTTTATCGAGAAAAATATGGTTTTCATTTTCTACCCGATTTCGAAAAAGCACCGTCTAATCTGAAATACCTAACAGAACAGACCTGATACCTGACATTATTCACCTTTACTGTGGACACTCCGATCATATTATTAAGTATTTTTTTTTTTATATACAGGATTGTCTTTTCAGCTTTTCAGCTGCTTCCGTGTGTCCTGTTGTCCTGACGAATTTCTTTCCAATTCGTTGCGATACATTATAAATCAAATGTAAACGTCATATTATGTCGAGTGAGTACCCTGTTGGTATTGAAACCCAAATCGTTTATCGAGAAAAATATGGTTTTCATTTTCTACCCGATTTCGTAGGAACACCGTCTCATCTGAAATACTTAACAGAACAAACCCGACATTTGTTTCTGTAACCGGTCGTGACGATAATAGCGTGACGGCAGATACAGACGCTTCAAATATTATATTATTCGCTCTCCAAACCTTAACTATGGTTAGGGTGACCATATTGTCTTCTGTCTTATAAAGGATTATTTCAGCTGCTTATTAATTGTGTCCTGTTTTCCCGACGAACTCCGTTCAGACGCTTCTCGACCTGTTTTTATTATTCTAATTCCAATTATTCGGCATATTACTTCCTATTAATATATTATTATAATATAAATGTGTATACATTTTTTTATTTTATTCCTTGATAATATGTATTGATAAAAGTATTATGTCGTTAACAATGACAGTGATAGCGATTGTATTCGTGAAGAATAATAATCACGAAAATCGATGTCGGTGAAAATTTGTATATCATAATATTCCATATTATATTATATAATAATATGAAGTTCCGCGTATAGTGTCTATCATGAATGTTTTTTTACAACAATTAAAAACGAACAATAAAACTAAAATAAATATTAATTTACTAATATTATGAACATTATTTTAGTGCTGTTTTTTATTTTTTAAATATGGTCAACCTGGACTATAAAGGTCACATTGGTTTTGATATTCAAAAAACAAAATTATGACATTATAACGATCTCTGGACATCATTCCTAATATTGTGTATAATATTGTCAACATTTATTATTTTTACGGAGGTAATACTTCCATAATCAAAAAACAATACATTCCAGAAAAACTGTCAATCAAAATTTTACTCTGTGAGTTAATATTATAATGAAATTATTATCTACTACTATCGTTGTAAAAAAAATTACTATTAAATAATAGTCTATTTAGTCTATAAAATTATACGAGTTGTTTAAAAGTTTATCGTGAATAAAAATAATTTACGAATGTATAATAATATCATGTAATTTTTATAATAATACATATATAACACGAAAACCGTTCAAAACTATCTCGGAAGTCGCATAAATAATATTACAATCGTGTGCATAACAAAAACTTGGACCTATGGCAAAGCAGATTATTATTCCTTAATCCGTTTTCAGCGTTCTGTCGCGACAATACTCTAAATCTTTTATGACACGCGAGAGCATCGGGTTTTGAAATCACATAAGATAATGATATATTATGTGATACCAATAACATATAGTAAGCATAATATATATATTGTAGACAAGTAGTTTTTGTAGTCGTGTACAGCCATAAAGGGAACTAATAATTTTATTGTAAGGTGTTCGTTTTTATTTTCAATTTGATATACGTACTTAATATATAATATATATATATTAAAAACGTAAAATCTCGATAAAAGTGTATCATAATAAAATAGGTGGTAAGAACAACGAAAAACGGCTTAAAATAAAACTCGTTGAAACTAATATTGTATTAGTAGTTATAATATATATAGTAAGGTACAATATTATTATCATATTATTGTTTCAAAAAATATATTTTTTACACATAATAATGTATACAGAAAACTTATCGTACAATATCGTAGTACGCGATACGTCCTATCGCCATGCGGACTTACACGATTATAATAAGGCATAATATATTATATTTCTTATATACTTAACAGGCAACAAAAACATCGTAAAACTATTACTATTATTATCATTTAATTATTACGACCTAAACTAAGGTATACGCGGTTACACGTCGTCGTCAATAATAAACTAAAACAATGCATAATATAGTATACATCAATGGCCGTTTTTGCCTTTGGGTGCGGTGGTGGACAGCTGGACGTGGGTCTCGCTCAGGTTCGTGCTGTCGACGGACGCGTCGTTGTACTCTGTGCTGTAGCCGCCCCGGAGCATCAGTTCGTCGGCGTTCTCGTCGGACGTGTCACGGTCCGAGTCCATGGAGGTGGAGGCCGCGGCGGTGGCGGCCGCGGAAGTCGACTCGGCCTCGACCAGTTCCCGTTGTTCCGGCGTCATACCGTCGCCGCCGTCGTCGTCGAAGCGTTCGGTGGAAGTCGCCTCGGCGGTCGTGGAGACGGCTACGTCGGCGGTAGAAGCTGCGGCGGTCGACGGCGACGTCGACGTCTGCAAATCTCCCCGTCCGTACCTCCGGTGCACGTAACCGGAAGTGTCGCCTCCTCCACCACCACCGCCGCCGCCAAACTCCTCGCCCGGCGACGGCAGAACGCCGCCCACGCCACCGCCCCCGTGCCCGGGTCCGTAATCACCACCTCCACCACCGTGCGGCTCTTCGCGGTTCTTGTACTTGATGAAGTACACTTCGGGCTTGAGCGGCTGCGTGACCGGCGGCGGCGGTATGTGTATGGGCGGCGCTTCTTCCTGCTTGGGGTGCAGCACGTAGATGAGCGTCTTGTCGGCGGGCTGCGGCGGTGGCGCCGGTATGATGGGCGCGGTGGGCGACGGCGCGGTGGGCGACTTGATGAACACTATCTGATAGTTCTTCTTGGGCGGCACGTTGGGCAGAATGACGCGCTGCTTGCGTGGAGGGTCGTCGTCGGGTGGTGCCACGTGCACGTATATCGACTTGTGTATGACTGGAGCCAGCTGATGATGCGGCGCGTAATCGTAACCGCCCGAATCGTAACCCGAAGCTCCACCACCACCACCACCGCCACCACTGCCACCACCACCTCCATAGCCGGCCAAAGGAGAGTCCTGGTCGAATCCGGTCGGGTCGAACGACGGTGTCATGTGCTGACCGCCACTCGAACCGCCGTCAAACGGTGACGAGTGATGGACTTGCGACGCCGGCCCGGTAAACGGCGGCGACGACGACGAATGGTATTGCGGCGAAGCGGAGAACGGAGACGAAGACGACGAATGGTGTGGCGGCGAACCGGAGAACGGCGACGAAGACGGCGAATGGTATGGCGGCGAACCGGAGAACGGCGACGAAGACGGCGAATGGTGTGGCGGCGAAGCAGAGAACGGCGACGAAGACGACGGCATGGCCGGTGAACCGGTCGAACGGAACTCGACGGACGGCACGAAGTCCGTGAAACCGGTCGTGTCGAAGTTTATGTTCTCACCGCCGCCTCCACCACCGCCGCCCAACGACTGGTAGAAGTTGTCCGACTGATCTGTGAAACCGCCGCCTCCACCGCCGCCAGTGCCACCCGGAGACGAAGGTCCGAACCCGAAATGATCGACGGCCGCCTGTCCCCGACCTTGATGGTAGTACTGATGCGAATGATGGTGTTGCGGCTGTGACTGTGGCGATTGCTGCTGCTGCTGCTGCTGCTGCGGTGTCTGTTGTTGTTGTTGCTGATGATGTTGCGGTTGCTGTTTTTGGTGCAGAGGGTGTTGGTGGTGGTGTTGATGGTGCTGTTGCTGGTGCTGCTGCTGGTTCCGTGGGTGTTTGTAGTGCTGCATGTGTTGGTGCATGAAATACGGTCTGGAGCTGGAAGTCTCCAGCCCCAGGTCCGTGGCGCTGACCGGCACGATGAACCGCTTCAGCTGCCGGTCGTTGGAACCTCCACCGTCCACGTGCGTAGCCTCCAGAGCGCTGTCATCGTCGTACGGCGACCTCTTCGTTTCCTCGTAAGACGCGGCCGCCGTTTCCTCTTCGACCGACGACGACGACGACGATGACAAATCGCAACTGACGCACACCACCGTGAAACAAGCGACGGCGGACAGCTGTCAAAAACGTGTGATATTACAGTCATTATTTGTCATCAAAACGATAGGTACATTATTTTATATATATACGTCATTTGTACGCTGAAAGACTACTTCGTCGATGTCGTCTAAAACGCAACATAATATTTAATATGATTATACTACCGCTACTATAATCGTGGTAGCTGGTAACTCAGCCTGCGTGTACCTACTGCGGTTAACGCGACGCTGTGCGTAAAAATACCACAGCGATGTGAGATAGGTTAGCGGTTCTCAAACTTAATTTGTAGAACACGGACCTCCGATGAAAAATTTTTAGAAGCCGCTAACCCGCTTATCAAATTTCAAATACCTTTTTTTTACAAAATATCTCATGTCATAATCAATATTAAAATAATTATTTTATATTACAAAATACAAATTATATTATCTCGTCGCCGGTGTAATTAAGGTAAAATAAACTACATGAAAAAAAAAAAATAATAACCCAAAAATATTGTAATAATGCACTAGTGTCACATACGCTATGTGTTAATGCCTCCCCGTGAGTTTTGAGAACCCCTGGGGGGGAGCGAGAACCACAGTTTAAGACTGTGTTTTTATTAATTAATAATTTTAAGTTTATTATAGGTACCTGTTCAATATAATGAGTTACGCGCGATTGGTAAAATAATTGTTTGATAATATGTCACCATCTACCGTGGTTGCTTACCTACGCGTGTGTATTTAAATCGAAATATGTAAAGCCATCGGGTCGAGACAGATTCACATAAAACATAACTCGCGACATATTTGGCCGTCAGTCGTTCAAAGTAAAGAATATCGACCTGCACGACTAATGGTAGACATATTAATATTATGCGACTGTATCAATCGAGTTATTTTAGCCGAATTTTGGTCTAGTCGTACAGAAACTATCGAATATTATAAACTCCGTGACTTTTTATCGACAGCGAGACGAATAAAAACTCGTGATAAACTTACTGTACGACGTTTTTAATGGGGCAGACAACTGCGGCGTATAGTTTTCGGCGTCACCTAACCGCACGTCGTCGCAGTGGATCGCGCGAACACGCCGAGGAGACTGCGATATTATATTATATTTTGTTTTTAATATTTAATTACTCGGGAAACGAAACCCGACATGCCAACAACGGTTTGCCGACGGTTGTTTTTTTTTTTTTTTAAAGCGTATTTCCCAATTGTGCCATTGCTCATATCCGTTCGAGTCCGTTCCCCCGGCCCCCCGCCGCTGCGCCGTCTCGGAGATTTAACAAAACGTCTGCCAGATTAGATTAAGAAAAGAACGGAAAACGCGTTTTTTGTTATTATTGTTATTATTCGTTCGTACCGCGCCGGCGAGATCGTAAGTCGATACGGAGGACCGTCGAAAACATAATATATACGCCCGCGTGTACGCGACAATAACGACTCGCGCGCGAAACAGCAGAGGAAACGTCATGTAAATTATTCCAAATAATTTATCCGATGGCATTTTCATAAAAATACGTCAAACGACAGTGTGTGTATAACGTCAAAACGCGCGTATATATATATCGTATATATATTATTTTATATATATATATATATATATATACGCGTATACGTAGTATAACCCGGCGAGGAATGCTATGAATGCGACAAATGTGTGCGTATGTGTGTGTCATTGTGTCCCCCGGACGGGACGTAAAAACAAAACGCGCCATCGAGTTGGACTGCGACGACATGCCCATTGTTGAAAACGTTGGGATAGTTTCTATATGGCGCGGGATTTTTCTTTTCTTTTTTTTCTGTTTTTTTTTTTTTTTTTTTTTCCCCAATCGCAGAAAACGAGAGTATTTTTCTATTTTCATTCCGTTCGGTCGTAGTCCGCCGACATAATATTATATTGTGCGGGCTAGGAATTTCGTACGCTTTTATATCGTGCGTTATATATATATACGTATATATATATAGATATATATATAGAATATAGATATTGTATGATAGATAAAAATCGCCAACAGAAAAACCAAAGTCGTTTCTACGACGCGCGGAAAAATGTATTTCTGCGATATATTTTTATATATTATATAATATACGAAAGCGCTGAAACGCGTATACGGAACGCGCGATTTTTCCGATATTATGACTCCGCGGGTATAGTGTATAGTACAGTACAAAAAGGAAAATCCATTCTTACCGAGCAAAAATACTTGACGCCCATTTGTGCCGGGTTTCACGACGAACAGTAGATTGTACGGCTGGCGTCTTCCACCGTGTGAAACATGTCCGAACTCGTGACCGCAGTGTTAACGTGACCGGACTAAACGTGAAAACGCATACGAATGTGGACGCGGTCGGGTTTTCCGATCGGCAGGAAAACTCGCGCTGGAGGGGAAACGGCCGCGGCGAGGGAAGGAGAAACTGCAGACTTTCTTAAACGGCGTTAAGGGCCTTCGAATAACATTTATATATATATATATTATAATAACGCGCGTGTGGGCACTGTTTTCTGGACTATTTTTTTGTAATATCGCGCGTATAATAGATATTATTTTTGAAACCGAGCAAATAAAACAACAAAAAAAAAGGAACAGTGTAATCCCGCGTTTAACACGTAAGACAATCTCGATATTTCAAAAAGTATTTACGTTTTTGATAATATTTTTATTACAATATAGTATCGAGTCGTTACAAAACAACATTTTTTCAAATATTTTTTAACCTTATTGCTTATTAATTTTTTTACTTTTTTGAATTACAACATACGGTTTTAATTTTATAATCCAAAGCAAGATATTTTTCTGATTATTTTGATACATAAAAATCGAATTTTTGACCAGTCGTTTTTGAGGTATAGTAAGTATTGGAAATTTAGACGAGCGCAGAGTAGTGGACTAACATTTTGCAGGGTACGCGCATACCACCCCACACTGCTCATCCAAACTTCAAATACTTATAACTCGTAAACTACTCGTCCAAAATTCAATTTTTATGAATCAAAATACTCGAAAAAATATTCCGCTTCGGATTTCACCCTTTGCATAGGGACGACTTATGAAACTATTTAAATGCGTCTTAATCGAAATTAACATTATTACGTTTTAATGACCTATCTAGATATTATTTTACTGATGTTATAATCTTTTGTATTTTATTTTCTGTTCGCAGGTAAGACATATATTGTAATGAAAATAATTTCTTCTGTCACAAAAATGTTATTATGCTCACCTCTCGTAAATCAGGTAATTCGAGTAATGTTATTACACATTATTTTAAACTTAAACCGTTAAAAAGCCAAACTTTATTTTTTTTAACTCAATAGTATAAAATATATAATATTACTAAAAAACTAACTTGTATCGCACTTAATCCGTTATACACCATAAGCGCAACTAGAGCTCTGTTTCTGGGTGGGCTAAATATATTTAATAATATCAGGGCTTCGCCCTCACACTACTATAATCGATTATCAACACTAACATATTTATACTAACATTATTGCTTGGAAATATGATATTAAAACGTGATTTACGATAATAATTCGGGAATAATTACACATTACGTTCGAAAACTGGATGGGCTAAGCCTACCCAAGCCTCCCTCCCCTATTTGCACCTATGTGCCACCCACACATTTTTGTCAGAGGCGATCTTCTCAGCAAAAAAAAATCCCACTTCGGCACGACACCGCCTGTAGACAGGAGGTCAGAATGGGTGCTTATACCTCGTACTTCTGAGTCGACTCGATTATTACAATATTATTATCGTACAAACAACAAGCTATTATTTTCTCGTAAGCGGATGCACACACACACACACACACATAGCACGGATTATCAGTTCAATGGGATAAAAATCATATCGAAACACACCGTCTTTCGGATGATTCGTGTTAATTCGTTAAAACGCCATTAAGGCCGAGGCGTTTGTGTGTAATGGCACGAATCCAAAACGCGTCAACACGCACCCTTTCACCGCGGCGCTCGTTTCAAAGTTTTCCAGATTTGTTCTTCTCCGGTGACTTTCCATAATAATAATAATAATAATAATTTTGCTCGCGAGTCTGAAACAACAATCGCAGTCTCGTCGTATACCGTGCTGCACAAGCAGTTAAACATTGCACAGTGTACGATTGAACGAATTCGATCGTAATAATAATTGCAGTTTACCGAATCTCGAAATTATAAAATATTAAAATTCATTAGATATGTTAGATGATTCACTAAGTACACGTTATTTCATAGCTCGATATAATTTTTCGAATACTAGGTACGTAGGGCGTAAAGATATTGAGGGAAAAAATAATAGGAATAAATATAATATGTTATTTGAAGACAACAAAATAAAACGTTTTTGTTTTTAAATGATTTATATTTTAGTTAAACGACAAATTTAAGACAAAACCCCTGTCACTCTTGGTCTGACAGTAAAAAAATATAACCAATGTTCTATCTGGCAATGTATATTAATGCCCAACCTCTCCCCCCCTCCTCCCCTCAGTAATAAATCTTAGCTCCAAGCATGCAACCAATAGCATAGCTACCTATTTAGCCATTGTAAACTATATTATAGAATATAATATGTAAAATACAACAATAATTATTAAAAAAGCACAGCCACTTGAATCAAATCCCATTTTTTAACGATTCTCTTGCAATAAATTCATATTTACCGCCACCAACACGAAAAATTAAATTAAAATACAAAATATACATGATATATAATATTTTATAACGTTATATTACGTTACGAAATACAAAGAGAACTAATTACGTCGGTAAAACTGTACAAAAAAAACTTGTCATCGACAATATTCCATGACGCCTATTGTCATCCATCAAAACGCGTACTTATAGTGTTCAAAAACAATAGGTAGGTTCTATCTATTTGAATTAAAAAATAAACCAGCTGACGGGAAAAAGTAGTAAAGCTATAATATTGTAACAAACAAACAATAATAATATTGTACATCAATAAATGTCATATCGCGTAAAACCAAATGAATAAATTGACTATAAAGAGTTTTACGAATTCGACCAAAACAAAAATAACCATTAATTTCAGAACGTTTCAAAATTTAAAAAAACATATGATGTACCTACCTTATGTTAGGTCAACTATGACACCTAAAGCTTTGTAAAGCTTTGTAGAATGCAATTAATTTATTCCTGTGTGTCAAATGTATATTACACAACGCTGAAAAAAAAAATGCGAAAAATACCTTTTTATGTGTATAAATAAATCAGTGAGGTATTACAATAATTATTGTGAAGCCATAATTCCATTATATAAAGTCTAATTTTTATTGCGGCCAGTAGTTTTTAAATATGATTAACACTCGCACTGTTTGTAAACATAAGTAATACAATTTATTTAATTAAGTTTAAATAAAAACCGTACTTAATTGATTGATCGTGTTAGAGTTGAAAAAAAATTAAGTTACATTGTCATGTTCGAAGACGAGGTTTTATAAAATTAAAAACGACTTTCGAATTGTCCCGTGAAAAGTTATTGGCACGTTTTCTAAAATCCAATCTCATTTCTAATTTGATCGCTTTTTTCCCCCTCGTACGCGAAGTGATCTTATTTCGGACGTAATAATATACAACAAACATAAAGTTTTCTGTAGTGCGCCTTCATTAAGTGCAAGCTATTAATCTTCCTACTTTTTAATTTTTATATTGATAACCAATAAATTATCAGAATTCAGCAGACACTCTATAAATATCAATTTACATTTAATTAAAATGTTATTTTCGAAAATATAGTGAAATTTAATAAAGCCAAAGCGAACTCAAAAAAATATTTTTGGTATCAAAATAATTCTCCGTAGACCGATACTGATTTTGATCAATCAACTATAGTATAATATATAATATGATCATAATGAATAGACCATAATTAAGTATAAAATATAATTTATTTTACTCAGGTTCCGAAAACGTGGTACGGTAATTCAACATTTCAAAGATTCGTCGTTGACTGTTATTATTTACAAGATGATTGCATGTAATAGAAAAATTATATTTTTTGGACGAGGTTATTTTTTTTTTACCAAAAACCGACAGAATTCTTTTTTTCCGTCGTTTATTATGATGATATTATTAATTTAGATAGTATCTAAATGAGTGTTAAAATATACCTACGAGAAGATAATACAAAAACAATTTGTTTATTATAATTAATAATAATACTATTATAATATAAGTAATAGCACCAACCCATGCGATCTGCATATTATTCGGCTGTCGAACGTAATAATCAAATTTAATATTTTTCCATCTATATGTTATGTATATTGTTGTTGTTGTTGTTGTTGTTGTAACACAGTAAATCTATTGTGGGTCACAATACAAATTTTTATCGGAAAAAAATGCGTTTGTTCGATATAACGCGTAAACGCGAAACATAATATAATAATATTACATTAAGAAAAACCTATAAATTGGATTGCTTATATAATTTATGTTACGAATACGACAATCGGCACAAAGAAAGAAAAACTAATAACAATCGGATAATCACACTGCCCGCTGTGACGAAAACGATTTCAATAATGCAATAATATATTTTTATCATCGTAGGCGAAACTAAGGCCCGGGCCTCGTGTCGCAACGCAATCCACATATTATTATTGTTATTGTATTTTTGTCGAAATAATAATCGCCGATCGATAATTTGTTTGAATAATTAAAATAATATAATCCGGCAGGTTTACCCATCGAGTGTCCTGTCTCGTGAGAAAAATCGACTTTGTATTCGTACAACAATTATTATTATTATTATTATTATTATCGCGACTGCAGGCGAACGTCTCTGAAATGATATTTTCTATAAAACACCTCGCATCGTCGTATCCTTTATTTTCTGCTTTTACCAATAAAAATGTATAATTCACTTACGTACGAAAATATGCAGGATCGCGTAGGTATATTATGCAAATTCCCGAGATATTGCACACGAAATGAACATAATAATATGCCATAATATCATATTGTATTATATAGATAACACGAATACTGAATAATTTATAAGAAAAAAAAACCATGTTATTGAATCCGTTTGTGTTTTAATAATAATTGTTCTCTGACGGATTTTAATATTCATAATAAAAAACCCTTTGTAAAATTTAAATACGGGACGCGTATTACGCTAAAATATTATATTATGTACATTTACATAATACGTTTAATATTTTTGATGTCTGATCAAATATGTATATTAATATCGTACGGGTACAACCGCTCGGCAGTCTGACAATAGTTGACAATCACGGTTTCGTATAAATAATACGGTCTCGTTATGCACTTTTATATTTTACTGTCGAAATGTCATTGCACGCGTATTCGTGTAAATGCTTATTGCGATGACTTGTACGCGATCGGAGGGCGAATCGTGTGCGAGTATAATATTATTATTAGAGAACAAAACGAGGTCGTATTATCGGTAATAATTCTTCTCGTATATAATTTGTACATCACCCACGTGGGTATACGAGGTGATTTTTTAAGCAAGCTCACCCTATTTTCATGCTTGAATTTATTATGCATATATTCGCCGATTCTGATTTTTGGAATTTTTAAACACTCTTGAAGACCATATTTTCGCGTTCTTGAGGTTTTTTTTAGACTACCTACTTGACGATGATCCTGTGACAATATAAACTTGTGTTTTTCAAATAAAACCCCCTATTTTTCGCTTTAAATTATTCAGCAAATATTTTTTTTGAAAATTTTGATGAGTCTAAATCAATATCCGAACGAGTAGTTTTTGAGTTATAACACTTTGTGCACCAAGGATAATATTATAATATGTCAATTAAATCATTATAATAATGTTATAATATTATAATAGATTAAGTAGATATGGAGTCTTAGATGATTTTAAAATGTTAGAAATTACTATTGATCTATCAGTATAAATAATTTGTAAAAACAGTTCAAGTATAATCAATACTACATCTAATATTATTACATATTATTATAGTTTATATTTTTGTAGAACCATTTTTAAGGATTATTGTCCTTGGTATAAACGCTCTAATAACTCAGAAACTACTCTTTAGAATTTTGATTTAGATACATAACATTTTTCAAGAAAATCATCCACTTATATAGTGGTTTGATTTGGTGATATAAATTTGAAGTGAAAAATGGGGGTTTTCATTTTTAAAATAAAAGTTTTTATCACCACAGGACACTCCTTAAATAGAACAAAAAATCATAAATTTTAAAATATGGTTTTTAGGTATACTTAAAAATTCTAAACATCAAAATTTGAATAAATATTCTAATAAATATAAATAAATAATAATAATTTAATAAATATTGAAGGGTAAAAGGGGATGCTTAAAAAATCACCCTGTATACGTTTGAATTTTGTTCTTTGTACATTATAAATAATTTTAGTGGCGTGGCGAAGGGGGTAATCGAAAAGGGGGCCACCTCTCGGTTATTTTTTAATGGATAGTGGGTGGGCGTAATGGACGATCGGTGAATCGATGAATTATCTGATATTAACCATATATAGTATTTTAGTAATAACTACGAGACAGGTTATTAAAGTAAATATGACAGTGAATGAGCCCTTATCGGGTCATTGCAGGTGCTCTGTGGAGTGACGTATCGAACTAGCCTCTGAACAATTTTAAGTTCGTCACGCGACTGTACACACAATAGTATAATATAACACTTCGAATGCGCACAATATAAAATACCGAATTTTTCGTAATTTTAATATGATAATAATAATAATAATAATAATATTATAGGTACCAGTCGAGTTCTAAATAATAATAATAATAATAATATAATCCAGTCGGTCGCACACCGCCAGTTTTATAGGCAATAATAATATGCACGTCATAATAATATTTGCAATGTTGTTTCGTATACGAATGCGATGCAGTCGTAATAATAATAATAATAATAATATGCATAATAATATTATCATACCTTGGTCGTGATACGAATTAATGTCGACACGTCCCCGTACTGCAGTGCAGGCGATTCCATTTAAACCGTAACCCTAACCTAACCTAACCGCATACACACGTCGGCTATAGCGAACACTATTCGAGACGATTGAATTATAATATATAATATTTTATTAACAAAACGCGTTAGTTCGACCTACCTGTATAATATTATAATAACAAATAGTTCGTAAAACAATATTATTATTAAATTGTACAATATCGTAAATCTTGTGCAGCACTCGGTGGCGTGGTGAACGGTAATTTGAGAGGCAGCAATTGCCTCTGAGATTTTTCTTAAATTTAGAGGGGTGGGTGGTATTCGGTGGGTCCCCCCCCCAGTAAATGTAATATGATGTACTCCCCAACAGGTAGTCATTAAATAATGATCTGAAATAAAATTAGTTATATTAAATTAATATACATTATTATGCGTTAATATTTGGGATATTAATTGTAACTCGCCTCTGGAACACGTCTTTTTAGTTCGCCACGCCACGCTACGCCTGAGGCAGTACTTGCGACCCGAGTGCCGACGGTGGTGTGCCGTGTGACCGTGACGTAGCACATCATAAGTTACAGAAAAGGTGACCATTACGTTGTCACACCGTTTTCCGCGCGAACCGTGTGTGGTCGAAGCGTTACCACGGTATACCGAACGGTTGAAAATATTCAACTACTTCGCCGTGCGGTCGGCCGGTGCTGCCTGCTGGCGGTTATTAATGGCTGGCGAAATCGTTTTACCCAAACGATATTATTCCGTTCGGTGAATAACGAGACAATTCTCAACACGCGGGCCACACGCGGTCATCGTGGAACACGGTTATGGTGGAATAATATATAATATTATTATGGTATCGATCTGCAGTATAATAATAGCAGAGGGTTACCGCGGTATACCTAAACGATATTATTTCATTCGGCGAATAAAACCTACAGATTTACAACCAAGTCGTGTGTCGCTTTGTACTTGAGAGCGGTAACTATAATATGGTTACAACAATACAACTTGTAACCATATTGGTTTAAGAGAAAAGCTGCAGTCAACTCTGGTGTATTCGATTTCAACTCGGTTATTAAGAGATATAAAAAAAAAGTAGAATATGTGATTTGATCGAGACACGAGACGACACACGACGCGTATAGCTGTGAAGTGTGAATCCATCGGCTTAACAAGACCATTCTTGACACGGGCCCCATACGGTTAGGAACGCTGTTATGGTGGAATAGTATGTTACAATGTGTATTATAGAGCATATCGATCTGCATAGTCGTAGTGGTAGAGAGAAGGTTACCGCGTTTTATAGACCGCTGCAACACCTCGTGGATTATAATAATTGCGACACGCCGTTTTGACACTTTGGTATTGGCGTTTTAATGTTTTATACATAACATTATACGATCGCAGCGTAGACTATGACTTATGGGCGCGGATAACCGTCGAAATGGAATCTGTTAACGTCGGCGGTGGCGGCTGGTTAATACCGCTAAGTACCGGGCAAACAAAATACTACATACAGTCGGCAACGCGCAGTTTATTTAATTGATTAAAAACGAACGATCGCCGCCTCCTGCAGCCTGCGATTCGACGATTCCACGACCGGAGATTTGTCACGTTTACGTTCGGTCGTTTATTATAAAACGTGTATTAATATATTGTATTGTGTGCAATAATAGTATGTTTATGTATAAGGCGTGCGGCGACGTGTCAAAAAAACTTAATTAATTAGACCCGAAGTCGGTTTGACGCGCGCCGCTTTTAATTTCGTCCGTTCCGTTCGTTTGTACGCGACCGTCGTCGGAGTGACCAAAAGCTGTGTAGGCTTACGTCGTCGTCGTCGTCATCTAACAATATGATATTACATCGACTCGCCTACACAATACGATTCGGTGTCGATGTACCTAATTGAAATCGAATATAAAATAACAGTTTATAATAATATAATAGGTACCTATAATATTATATCATAGACGTGTATTATATACTATTTTAATATCGATTGATAATAATATATACCTACACTGCACGAGACGTATTGTATAATATATAGATTATACGTCATAGGTACAATGAAGAAATTAGACACATAATATTATTATTGGGTATGATGTAAAATCAAAAATAGTTAAAACGTCACATCTCGCAATTTTTCGATGTGCTCTATTAGCCGAATTTATCGATAATATCCAGTGTTGTTGTGCGTTATCTAGATAAAATAAATTCCCATTATCTTTCTATATTATCTAGATGTTTTATTAATTTCACTTGCTTTTTTTACAATAAATTGTGTATAATATAATTAACTAAAAAATAAACTAAAGATAATTTAAAATGTTCAATATATTAAACATTCTTTATTTTAATTTAAATTTGTTAATTTAGCCTATAATATATTTTTTTATATAATACAATAAACTATCTAAAATATAAGTTTATAAGTACCTATGTGTATATATAATATAATATAATATAATTAATAAAGTTTTTAAAAACCTCAAAACTAGTTGTATAACTATCTGTTTTTTTATCTAGATAATTTATTTTATTTTATCTGTTATTTTATCTAGATCAATTTTAAGTTATCTGTGCGTTAACACTGATAATATCACACTGGCGACGAGGTCTTACGAGGACAATTAATAATATAGACGTTAAACGCATACCACCTCGTACTTCACGTCAAATCGACATAGCTGGCCAATTAAAATAGATTGGTCATTAATATTTATGAGGTACGAATGACGATGGGTAGGTGCATACCATATCATAATATTATTACGAGTGATACATATAACAGTCTGCAGAAGCCAATGATAAATTTATGCTGTTTCGAAACCGTTCATTTTTTTTTAAATCGGTGTACACATAACGGTTCTATCAAATCATTATTGGACTAAATATTATTATTATAATCATAATACACAAGAAATAGTCGCAGATAGGATGGTAGTACATTCGACATGAGAGGAGTAGTGTTTTGAGAAATGTTTTCTTTTCTATATCCTTGTAAATACTAAATTTGACCGATTTTAGAAGAAAGCTCGACTATAACTACATTTAAAGAAGCCGCATAAAAGTAAGCAGGTACTTTCTGCTATTAATTCGAAGTCCGTCACGACTTAATATTTACATGTAGTTATCGTTGTATTCGACCTATGTTATGACTGTAGTAAGTTTTAGGAGTAATAAGTATTCATTATACTTTATTCTTTATATATGCAACTGTTTTCGTTTAGTTTGGAACACAATATACAATATCTGTGTAGTTACAAAATAATATCCAACTCAAAACGTTTGGACCGATTACATCTGCCAAGAAATAATAACAATTGTATTCTTCTTAACTGTTGAAAATAAATAAAATATAAAATACAATTTGGATTCGGATGACGTATGGACCGTAATATACAATACTCTATATCGCATGTAAAATCAATAAGTTTTAATGAAATTTAGTCAATAATTTAACGTTAACTGTTCCACATGAAAGACTAGACTTAAATCATCGGAGTCCAGAATATCCTCCCTTATTCGTAATCTGTAAAGTAAAATCTATGGTTCCCATAATACATCGTTAGCTTTTGTTATTTATCATAATTCAAATAAATATCCAGTTAACTCAATTTAAGAGCAATAACTTTTTGTAGGCATTTTAAAGGCGTTTAGGTATTTTGATACGTATATATACGACATACGTACAGCATTTGCGATGGTTTCTCCCAGAAACCATATTTTATGTTTCGTGATTTATTTCTCTATTAAATTTGAAAACAAGACTATTGAAAGGATAAACAAATATAGCGTTATTTTTATCGGGACGACAAAAGTAGTTTGTGACAATGTGTGCCCATGTGAACTAAAATGTGTCATTATAGGCTGTCGCAGTTTGTAATATTTATATGTAAATAATACATGACGCACACGCTACACATAGTAAACCCTCTGAACTTTTTAAACGTATCGTAAAGTCGTCGACAAACATAATAGGCCATTATTTTATTATTGTTATACATGAAAGTAATATGGATCGTCTTAGATTAAACTAATGAAAATAAGTCTCAAGTATCTACCTACCTATACGCAGCGATTAAAATTAAGTTTAAAACAATATCCGTGTAAACGTATAAAAAATAGGATTGCAAACAGAGTTATTCCGTACGACGGAATATTTAAATTTAATAATTATTTTCGAAAATTAGTGTCTCGCGGGTTTCCTTGCAATCGACGTGTAAAACTGCATTTTTTTCTTATAAATACAGTAAATTCTTAGTATGTTGGACGCCGATGTCTCGAATTTTTCGTAATTTCAGACTCGATTGAAATTTCTTTGAAATAATTACCACTGTACAACAAACCCGATATCCAGGACTTTTTTCTGTCTATAAAAACTTCAGTTTTGTACGACATAATATATACCTATTTCGCGACGGATAACTTTATATGACGTATAACCTTATAAAATATATTTCATTTTCAAACAAAGTATGTCACTTGCACTTTTCACATTGGAATAAAAATGTATAAGTCGATTAAATCAATGGCGACATCTCGAAATCGCAAACTTTCATAAAGTGTGTATTGTATTTTAAGACCTAAAATTTATGTTGTATTATTTTATTAAAAAAAGGTTGTTCAATATTGTGACATTTTAATTAATATATTACAGTTATTGAATATGAACAATCGACTGAATAAATACGACATACCTGTATACATCACCGGTTACTTGCATTTTAAATACTTATTTAATGTTTATATTACAATGTTTTGAGATTAAATATAAAATAATTATTTTCTTGTGCAGTTATTCAATATAATTCCTATCGTATCCGATTTTACTTTTTGCTCATTTCTAAAACAAATAAATAATTATTTTTACCGCGGCATCACGGCGTGTAACCCCAAATTTAAATATTCGGTAAATCGTAAACGAAATCTGAAAAGAATATATTTGAAAATTAGTACTTAAATGTTGAAATAATCAATAGTTTTTAATTTCTATCCACGATTTAAACAGAAATCCGCAATATTTGATGAATCTGTCGGCACGATATGAATAATTTATTAAGCAATAATCACTTTGTAGTTATACCAATAAGTCGGAAAAAAAATATCAAATTATAAATACTTTTTATTTTGCACTTTAATTTATTACAATAATGTTGTACTATTTATTATGAATAAGATACTCAAAAACAAATTAAAACTCTTAATGAAAAATCGAATAACGTTTATACTCGGTATTGTCCATCATTGAACTTCGTGTATTTTATATAATATTACCGATTCATTTTATACGTATCATCGTCTCTAAAACAATATCGATTTATAATTATTTCCGGATATTAATTTCATAACAACTATAGCACACGACGATCGATCAAATTATTCCTCTATAATATTAATTGCAATAAAAATATAAGAAATGATATCACACCCTGGGTGTATTTGACACTCGACTCACACCAGTACTGCCAAGTAGAGATATATTTTTATTTTGAATGAATATAATTATAACATTTTAAAATCAATACTTAATAAGAGAGCTAAAATATGTTTAAAACTTTATTCAAAATATAGGGTTTTTATTTTATTTGTATATCGTCAGTTGTTTGTTGTGATTTTTTTTATTTAGCCATCTGGAAATTTTGAAAACCACCTTTTAGGGTTTAATAATTATCATTATAAAATATAGGTACCACAAAAAAAGCACACATTTCAATTTGCAATTACCAATTAGAACTTCTTTTTCCTGCAGTTTAAAATTTTAAAAAAAAGTCTGCGGGTGTTACATTTATCTATGATATTGACACGTGTAAGCAACATGAGTAAGTTATCATATTTCGCGTTAAAATTATTACTTTTTCGGATTTTAAAAAATGCTTCCAAAGAGCTGCTTATTCGAGTTTTTCAAAACCGTACAATTTTGTAATACGACTCACTACCAATCCCCAATCGAATGACATGCCACATTAAACTTTTGAAAGTCGAACACATTTATTGCAGTAAAAAGTGTTTTCTACAAAAAACAAAAAAACAGTGTAAAACTAACAACTATGCTCAAAACCTAAAATTAAAATTTTAATAAATATTATAAAACTCATAATGACCATAGTTTATTATCAATTTCAAATATTATTTACATATAAAATACCTATAGTGCTGACGTCAGTGTTTTTAATAAGCATTATTCATTTTAATGTTTTGAATTAAATTTAAAGCATTGCTTTTTTAGCGAGAAATTAAAAAAAAAATACTCAGAGTACACAAACTAAATGTTATTATTACTTCTTTTTAGTTCATTTAAATATTATACACCTTAACTATTATTATAATGGGTCGTTAAATTATACAAATAAAAAAAAAATGATAATAATAAAAATAATACCATAGAATTTCTAGTGATTCTGTACTTTAAAATTATAATACTAATTGAATCGTTTAGTTTCGGTGTAGCCGAAATTAAATCTTTGTATAGTTATATGCATACAATCGACTATTATATAACTACTCTATTTCGTATAAACGTGTTAAACGAATTTAAACCCTGCAAATCCAAGACTCGTATATTAAACTTTCAAAATTTATAATTATTGTTATTATTATTTAAATTTTGATGCACGTTCTATATTTTACTGCCCATTTGTAGAATATTGTAATTTACGCACTTAACTTTCGGGGGTGTAAAGGTGAATCATAAATCGCGCACTGATACTTTAGCAGAAGCGTATAGTGAATAATGTTATGCGCTTTGGTCATCCCAAGTTTACCGTGATTTGTGTTATCCTATTAATTTATAAACAGGAATATACAGGTGTATTTGTTACGAAATATTACAATACCGCGTTCGAGTATAATATGCGACTTATCTCACTGCGATTTACATGTTATTTATGCGACTCGTTACGTTTTAACATATTATTATCGTACTATACGTATAACGTGCAATTATAATATTATAATTTTAAGAGAAGCGTTTGTTTTTCGTTTGTACACCAGGAAAAACGTTCGTAATTTCGTATTCATCACGTATAAAATATAACCGTATACTACTATATAAGCAAGTCCCGATTTTTTGTCACGCATACAAATCCACACCGTTCAACGTATCGTCGCCAAATTTTTTTTCAGTTGTTCGTAATTACAGAAGAAGGTTCATATGTAATGAAAAATCAAGAAAGTTGTGCAGAATATTGGAAAATTTGAATATTCTATGTCTTGCCAGTGGCGCCATCTATCTATTAATTTTAATTTTAACCTAAATTTTAGGCCACCCTAACTAATTCACCTAAGCAAATCACTGGGTCCGCAATCCCCATAGGTGGTTTGCCTACCTGATAATTTACTGCTCGCGTAATTAATATTATTAATGTGCGACGAAGTGCACGGGATCAGCTAGTATAATATAAATTTAATTATTCTTACGCCGTCGTATTATATAGAGTTCTTTTTACGGAAACTATTGATACCTACTCAATCGCATTTCTATTTATTAATCTCATGTCGTCCTACTTTTTTATGTATATTTTTCCCTGTTATTTTTGTGGTTGCTTTTCAGAATGTAGTAATGTACAAATAATTAACAACACCAAAGCGTAGGTATAGCATGAAAAAATTAGAGGCACAAATTTCGTGGCATATCCATTAAAATTAATATCGCTGCGGAAACACGCGTTTAAATGACTTCGACACCAAATGTGGCGTTAAATTATGAAAAAAAAAAAAATTAATTAAAAAAATGCTTCGTGTGATTTTTCAACAGTGTTTTAATATGGTGTTATTCGTTGCGTGCCATTTCGCGTAAAAATGTATCGGTGTTAAATTATATTGTGTTCGACGAGCGCATCGATATAGCCAAAAACGTAGAACATTTTATAATAAAAGCTTTGATGTCGAACAATGGTGTCCGTAAATCATTCCGATTTTGCGCTCTGCCCGATACAATATTTGCACACTTCACGGCGGCACTTGTATCATCAACAAGGAGGAAAAGCGTAAAGCCCCGAACGAAAGCCCTTCACGTGTGGACAAGACTCTCGCATTCGACGTTACAGACTTCTCATACAAGCACGTCTTGTCTGCAAAGATAGCACATATCTCGACAAAGTAGGCAGTAATAATATTATATTTTTTACTTAAAAAACAAAAATATATATACAGTACTATGATCCATTTATCGTAAGACACTCAATATTTCAAAAAGCATTTACGTTTTAAGAATTTTTTTTGAAAAGATGTTGTTGTGTAACGACTTTATAACATGTCACAAAAATATTTCCAAAAACGTAAATACTTTTTGGAATAATGATTGTCTTACTTCAAATGGATCACCCTGTAGATCGCCTCTGAGATTTTTCTTAAATAGAGGGATACGTGGTAGCCGGTGGGTCCTCCCCTAGTAAATGTAATATGATAATCTCAATAAATACTGTCTCATTAATGATATCCTGAAATATAATTAGTTATATTAAATTAATATACATTATTATGCTTCTAATACTTAGGATATTAATTGCAACTTGCCTCTGGAAAATGTTTAGTTCGCCATGCCACTGGCATAATATTATAATATTGTGTTGTCGACTCGATCGTGTTTGGAAAATAATTCGTCGATAATGGCGTAATATCGTATAGTACCTATACATTTTATAACGGAATATTTATCGTCGATCATAAACTCGCTCGGGGAAAACAAAAACGTACGCTTTTACTATATGGAAAAATATAATTTCTTATCATCTGCATATCTCCACCGTTTTTATTGGACGGATCGAATTCATATCAAATATGTCGGGAAAAAAAAACTATTGTATATCCGACAACAACGACGATATATAGGTATAGTACCTACACTATAGGCCCATATTATTGTTTAGTTTATAATGCAAAAGGAGCACTGACCGCGACTAATCGCATCGCTGCAACTATATGTTATTATAAAACAGCTGCGCAGTTTGGGTGACTTATTGTTATCCGCAGACTGAATTACCTATCCGACAATCAATCTGCGCTTATATATTATATATATATTGTATAGCAGGCGATTTAGAACGTTTTCAATATAGTGCGAACCGGAAAAAAAAATGTCGGGATTTTTTACCCGTTTTAATTTTATAAAATAGAAAAAATAATTTAAAATCCGTGACAAAAATCTCATTAAAACTCGATATTATTTCCACGTCGCGGTTTCGACCGACGCGACACGATATTTACAACAAAAACATAATAATATATTGTTTAAATATTCATTATCTCGTTATCATAATCGGACAGTGGTGATATACGCGAGTTGTACGAATAAAAAAAACTCGTTCTCCGGCATAGGTCGCATCGTTGTGCAAACCAGATTCGAATCAGACGACCATGACACCTGTTGTATACCGCGGACACGCCAATAATATTATTGTAATGTCGGTACGAATTTTATTTGTCTAATTATATAATAAAGGTACGTACGACGAGTATCGTGACGACGAATGCCTACACGTAGACAGCTGATACGCTTACCTACACGTCACGACAATAATAATATATAACACGTCTTGTATACCTGAAAAATTTCTAAAATACACAATCATCGACGCTTTTTACTTTACGCAATTCGAGAATTAAAAACGAGCAGTAGAACAATCGAATTTTCGACAGACCGTTCCTACCATAGGTACACCTAACAGGTGTCACCCACGGTGTTTTTTTGATCATAGATCCTTTACCACTATGTAATATACTATTATGTACGCATCGTGAAATTCATGAGAACGAGACGTGACACTCCGACACTCGATACGATTTATACACTTAGCAATGGTCACCCTATTTACGCGGTGACGTTTTAAGCAACCCAGGTTCCCAGCCTTTTTTGTTGTGCGGACCACCTATTTTGTAAGAAAAAAACCATTGAGACCCACTTGCTCGATAAACAGGTAAAAAATGTAGACACACGCGAAAGGACCTGGTTATTATTGATACCAAAAATAGAGACGTTTATAAAATCGTATAAAAATGTGTGCGATGCCAATCGGCATAAATCGAAATTTTCCTACCCTCGGCTTAAACCCTCGACCAGCGTCTGCAGCCCAGAGCCACGTCGCCCAAGGCCCACGTGGGTCGGGAACCGCTCTGGTCTGAGGTATTCGCGGCTATTCGCGGCGTCGGTGTTTTTTTTAGCAGACACTGACGACACGACAATATAAAACAATATAATCGTAATAATAATAGTTGGATAAGTGGCGTGTGTACCTACGCGGGTGAGTACTTACACTCGAATCGTGATCATTGTGACGGGAGACAACACTCGAATCGTGATCATTGTGACAATGTGACGGAAGACAGCGAGTGGCATGACGAAACGGTTTCACGACTGTTTCGCGATTGTCACGGAAATCCGACGGAACGTATATAATAATAATACAATATAATATCATTATATCAATAACACTGACCGAACGACCGGTTAATACCATCATGCGATTTGTGTCACTAGGTACCTATTTCGATACTACGAAGAATCGTCACAGAGTAACACAATCGCATTAGTCATCTCGGGTTGGAGTATAATATAGATGACTCTTTGTGGTTCACATTTTATGAACATTGTTATGACATTTTTCCGACCGTCGATTTGGTAATATTTCGACTCGATGTACGGTACTATATCACATAAATGTGCCAACATAGATCGTAGCGAAATGATATCGTTTGAAAATGTAGATGCAATTACAGCTATAATCGTCCAAAATATTATAACTTCTAGCATAATTTTTTTTTTTTTTGAAAATCTCGCAAAAGCTATAAATGCCATAATGCGTAATTATTATGATTGTGCCGCCTTTATTTTATCGCTGAAACGTTGCTCCCGAAACAGGAATACAATACAGAAAAACACATTTAAAATATTTTAGTATTGTACAACACGTGGCGTAGGTGTATTATATTATTATAGGTGACAGCATGACAACAAATTCTTAATATTTAATGACGATACTACCTGTACACCAGACGGCTATATCTATAGTTAAATGTATTGCTAAATTAAACGTTTTCGCCTTCTAACTTTGGCTATGTTGATTATTTTTCAGCCTCGAGAGTAGTTTAAAACATTTACCCTAAATAGAAATGTATCCGTTTCATTTGAAAATGGGATTTTTAAAACTGATCGTCTGTTTATTTTTAACTAATCTCAAGTTTAAATGTTTTAACTATAAGGCAAAACAAAATGATCTAACAATCTTTATGTCGCCTTAGGAATAAATAGCCAAAATGATTAAAATATTATAATATTATAAACGAATTGTGCATACCTGCTATACACAATTTAAAATAAATATCTTACAATTATTAACCAAACAAAAGAACAAGTGACACGGTTTATAATAAATAAGTCTGTCAGAGTGTAAAATGTATTTTTATGTTATGTACACTATATAATAACTATTTAAAAATGGTAATTTTCTATGACATTCTATGAGTTACACGTATACTTTCTGTTGTATAATTTACACGCACACATTTTTATACAAACACCAAAAAAATTTGGTTTATACAATACTGAAAAATTTAAACAACTTTAAAGGTCAATAATATATTGTATTCTGCAAAATTCAAATTTGCTCTTTAGTTTACCTTAATATAAAAGAATAAACGACTATTAAGTGTTGATCAAACCATATATTACTTATTTTCTTTGGTGAAAAAAGTGTACATATTTATGATGAACGAAATGATTACTTAGGTAATCGAAAATATTAAAAATAAAAAATAAAAAAAAATGAGAGAATATTTTTCTCATTATATTATAGAACGAGATAGTAAGCTGGAGAATCTCAAACGGCACTTTTTGCCTCGATACGCGCAAAGACGCGAAGGGCTTAGGTGAAATATAGAACCGAGTAATGGTGTCGTTTTATCATTGAACCCGACACCTGGTCTTTAGTGGAGTACCACTGCCGGCAAAAACGACAAAAAAAAAAAAAAGCATCCTCTTCGAACACATGACTCTCTCTCTCTGTATATATATATATATATATATATAAACAGGAAATTATATATCAGCACATTTTCTATAGGTAAAAAAATTTGATGGATACAATGACCATACCAGGCGCACTCGTGATTACATTGATACATCAATTTATCACGTCTTAAACTCTGAAATACAATATAATAGTATGAGATATTTTGTTTTGTAGGTTCGACATAATGACTTTGAGATTAATTGCGAGATATTAATAATCGCATAGGCGTTGTTTAAAAGTTATATGAGAGTATAATTTTAAAAAAATGTCTCTCTTTAAAGCGAGTTATACTTATAAGTAATATAAAGCAACTTACGTGTTATATGGATTAGCTGCAAATGAGGTCGTTTCACCGTATGAGTATAATGTACAAACACATAACGAACTAAATTCATTAATATAGTCATATTATTTAAATGACGATTGAACTTTTCGTGTTACGTTATAAAAATATATGTATTTATGTTCATAACTACTATGGTTTAAATGCTTTTTACTCAGTTGTATTATAAATATTAAATTACAATAGGAAATGTTATTAACTGTAATAAAAACGTTTGTGATAATATAATATAATACAAAGTGATAATACTTTGACCCCCAAAGTGCAAACTACATCCAACAGTCTGCCAGAAATTGAATCACTCTAAAAGTTTAAGCTTAAAGTATTTTTACTGATCCAGAAGGTGATGACCGACCCAAAAAAAAATTTAAGAAACCCACATCGTTCCAATACATTCATCGCGACGTTTATAACCTAAAAAATTATTTTATAATGACTTCAAATTTTCTAAAAAAAAAAATTCTCAAATATGTTTAAACTTTTTGAGATAATGTTTACCTATAAAAGGACCTCCTTGTATTTCTACTATGCAGAGATCTTAAAACCATTATAAATTAAATTGTTTAAAACTCATTAACATTGTATAGCAATAATATCCTTTTTTTTATTATACTAATTTTGTTAAAATAGAAACATTTATAATATAAAAGACATTATTGGAATATAATATTATATTACGTAATGACAAATTAAATTATTTTTGTTGCCTCGAAAAAATTAAAACGTAGATGAAATTGAATTGAATTAATAAATAACGGTCGATACAACTCACAATAATAATATTTTATTATTATTATTATTATTGTCATTACTATAGAGAAATCTAATGGAGCTACTGTATTAACACGGTTCAATTATATTCAATATTGCTAATTGATTAAGCATTAATTGAAAAACATATTTCATTAAAAACACGGATCGACATTATAATAATTATGATAAAAGGTCAAATACATAGAATATTGACAATGTTAAGAGCTATTTGTTTAAAGCATTAATATGACATTAAATATGATAATAATATACAACAGACGGTATATTAATTTCATTAAAAAATGAATAATTTAATGAGAGTAAACAATAAGTGCATTAATAGAACGGTTTTTAATAAAATATTAACTGTGCTCCCGAACATATTTTTTAATGGATTTTAGAATATTTTGAATTGATAACTTACCATAAAAATGTATTTACGCTATACCTACGTTTATACGTATAAATAAATATCAATGAAATACGGATCCAGGGATTACGTCTTTTTTTTAAAGTTAGATATTATTAGGGTTTTAAATTTCACTCCTCATGAAATATTGAAAAATATTTTTTTAGTACCTGGTAGTAAATTAAAAGTATTGTCGTATTATTTCATATCAGCTGTATTTGTATGGAGATAAATAATATTATTTTGAACGTTTTGAGAAAAAAAATAAAAATACATAATAGAGCAATATTGTATTTACATGTAAATTAATATAATAATAATAAATTCACAAATAATAATTCACAAATTTATTGGTAAGTGTATGATTATTAGTGATTACTGATTAGGTCTAGCCGGTCTAGGCCATCTTCAGAGAGCCATGGACACTATTGCACTAGTAGTCACTAATAATAAACAATAATTTGTGTATTCATACAATAGACAATGTCTATTGTACATAGGTGATTTTAAACGTGTTCTTCTCTCGCCCTAATTATACGGGTATAACTCGAAAAAACTTTTTTTTCTAATTTTTGGTATATTTTTATGAAACTTTCATGAAATATTTTTAAAAAATAATTTTCATGAAATTTTAAAACCTAGATATTATTGAGTGTTGTAATTATTGTATTGATAAGAACTATTCGATAAAAAAAAAAAACTGAAATACAAACAATACGTTTCAGCGTAAAACGCATTACAGTAACTATATAATATATACGTAGACTATAGACTATAGAGAGACGTAAAAAATAACTTTTCGATCTCGAGATGGAAAGTGTTGGTAAAATGGTAGCTGCGTTTGAAATCAATTAGCATTATAATCGAAATAATAATAATATGTGCGGGTTGGAAATTCGCAAAAAAAACCACAGCTATGCCCACTCGAATTACTATTAATCGATTTGTTTTTCTCGTTACATATAATCGTCGTCGTCATCATCTGTGCACATAATAATATACAACCCGAGAGTCGTAACCGTAATAATCGCGTACGGCGAAATTTTCCATTTCTCGTCGTCGTCGTCGGTTCCGCAGACAATAATCCCCGCACATACCTGCTATACTGTTGTAATTAATAACGTGAAGTACAATTGATTTTCGTTGTGTTTTTCCGCGACCGGAGGAAAACAAAACGGGTTTTCAGTTCCACACGTACGGATTGCGAGACTAAATATAATTAAAAAAAACACAAAAAAAAAAGAAAAATCACTCGGAAATATAATATACAGACGTCGTACAGGCGGGTACTTATTATATATATTATACGAAAATACCTATACTGCTGCAGGTGCGCGCACAGTCTTTTCCCGTCCGATTCAGTCACGTAGAAAGTGGAACGAATAATAATATTCATTCGCGATATAATATTATATGGGGTCGCAGACTTTTTCGCTACCTACCTATGTACCTATATGTGTACGAGTATTTTTTTTTTTTATATTTTTTAGCTTCTCGTATGTGTGTGTGCGCGCGCGTTTACATTTATAATACACGAACACGGGGTTTTTCTTTTTTGCGTGGCGGAGGTGGCGGCGGCGGCGGTCGGAGTCACGTACGAAACGGGAAGTGCGTAAAAATGTTTGTTGTCGGCCGTTCGGCGGGCCACATATTGTGCGCGAGTTAATATAATATATAATATAATATTACGTCATCGCGACTCCGGCACCCGCACCTCCCCACCCGCGAAAACGACAAAGATCGCGTCTGAAGGTTTGAAAAAACCATATAATATCGGGCGAGTATGATGCGTCGGGGGCCCGCGATCGTCCTTAACGCCGCCGCCTCGACGGCAACGCGAATAAATTATCGATCAGCGGACGAAAAACAACAAAAAAAACTACTGCCTACCACCTACCTATACAGAAAAATATAATAATAATAATATGTGTTATTAGGAGGTATGTGCTGCAGTATACGTAGCGTATTTTTCGGAGAGACGCGTCGTATATTATATTAGAAGAGAGATTAGGGTCAATCGATTTTTGAGCGTTTTTCGTATTAAATATAATAATAATAATAATAATAATAATATATAAACAATATAAACGTGTATCGTGACGCGTACGACGACGACGACGACGACGACGACGCATATTATACACTTTTCGAAATTTTACACCACAAAAAGGGCAGACGATTTTTCGTGTTTTTTTTCGTAACGAAATCAACGTGTTAAAACACTTAATGGACGTTTAATAAGCAAACAAAAAAAAAAAAAAAATGGCATATTTTTAGTAATCATTTTTTCGTATATTTTATGTTTAACGATCCGCGAGACTCGTTTGTTTAGAAACACATGCCGCGTATATACTGCAGCTTTGTGTAGTCGCGGAAAAATAACAACGTCTGACGTTTTCGCCTTTAAAGTCACGGTATTTAAAAAATCATTTATGACTGCAAAATATATTTTATCGATATTGTTTCTGTTGATTTCGATAGGTCGCGAGAAATGACTAAATTTCGGTTTCGCAGCGATTACATCATATTTGACACATTTAAAAAATAATCAAACTCGCAAAAATAAAATTGATCGGTATATTATATACATAGGTACGTACTTATAATAACACGACCAAAAAAAAAAATGTATATTTAACAGGCAGTCATTGCACAGATCAAAATAATGCATTAATCATATTAACTCAAGACCCTAATAATATTGATCATAATATTATTATCTACTCGTATACTACAAATTACAATGTGTACAATAAATGTATATTATATTGTTTTAATACTTATACGATTTGTCATCGCAGTATATCACACGGAATAAAAAATCGTTAATTGTTATTAGTTTTGTGTATTTTTGCTTATCGCGTGAGGACAACATTTAAAATATGTTTAAAAATAAGTCTTAACAAATTATTACTAGGTGTACATTGTCATATATATTACGTACCCGGATGATTTAGTCGATTACCTATACATAATATTGTACACGATCTCATAATATTAAGTCTTCGATCGTCATTGCGGTACGTAAATATTTTCTGATGTCGAGTTGTGTTGTATAAAAACAATTTTTGGCAATTTATAAATAACGAAAAATATTATAATCATTAGTTTCATCTCATATCTTTGGACTCATCGAGTTGTTTCACAGCTGCAGCTCACCTCGGCATTTGGTTTTATTATTATAATATATACCTATATTATTATAGGATATAAGTAATTAATAATTAATAATAATTAATGTTATAACATAATATACTGCCTCATAGTTCCCCATAAATTATTATCAATTGCTAGAGACGTGTGCAGTATCGATTGTTCAACTCATTGATTTTTCCAAAGTCATTTTATTTCATTTCGTGTTTACTACCAAACTTTTTTGGCGAAAGAAAAGTCGTGTACGGTTGTTTCCTCTATAAATTCAACAAAACTTCTCACCAAGATGAGATCAAAAAAACTTTTACGTCCGTTTTCTATGATGACACCGTTCGGTTTCATCAACCCTTGTTCGTTACACACTTCATAAATATTGAATTATTTTCGTTCGGCATCAACTATATATAAAATATTTGTTTCATTGTTTCAATAATATATATCATTTGAATATAAATAATTACAATAATAATTATATTTGCCCACATGTCTGCGTATAATAATAATAATAGTTATGCTCAGCTGCACTAATTAATTACTAATTACCTGTACATCATTTTATTTCCTCATCACTTATATTCTTGTAATATTGGTAAATAATATAAAAAAAAAAAACAATAATATTTGTGCGGTATTTTCAATTTGTATCGACAGCATGAATTTGTTTCTAATATAAGTTATGTATAATCATTGGTCAAGTACTTAAAAGTTATTATTTGTTTTCTTTATTGTTGATCATCATTCATCATGAATAAATTCGGCGTCCGTGACGCATCTATACATATGTATATAACATTTTTTTTTTATATTTAGGATATTGACTTATGGTATATTTAAGTAATACAAATTATAAAAAAAATTCAGAGTATAGGTAGTAAGGTAGCTACATATATTTTACAATAAGATTTATTTTTGATTATTTGAATTACTTGGAAGCAGAGAGTTTTCAAATAAATACCTAGTTAAATGTTGTCAGAAAACGGCACTTCACCGTTACCTATATTGTTTTTGCTGGTTTTTAGCGATATCCTGAAAAACTTAAACTATAATAAAACGTGTTCCTTCTGATACAATAAAATAAATATCATGTAATTTTGGGTTTTTCAAAATTACAATAATTAAACGTATAAAACTGTAAACTTTATAAGTTTTATGTGCTGTTCTTCGTAGAAATAAATAATGTTATACCGTAAAACGTATGTAAAATTAGTTTTTTTTATGATCAAACTGTGTACACTCGAGAATAATACAATCATACTTTAATCGATGCTTCGTAAATTAATTATAAAGTTTATATTATATAATATTATATTATTATCGATCATTGGATGTTAAAAGCTCGTTGAATTATTTATCAAGTCTATTTTCTCGAAAGGTCTCGGAGAGCCGCGAAACAGATGAAATGCGCGGTGTAGGATAATTTATTAACAACCTACCGAAAATGTTTACATTTATACATGTATACAAAATACCATATTTGATTTAAGGCAACAACGTTTACCGAGTGCTCCATAAATTATGATTTAACGGTCTCTCTCCAGTGCGCGCAGCCACGGCGTCATTGAATACACTACTATACAATCAACTAACTACCACTATAATATTATATAAAGTATAATACCGAATATTTTCCAGTTTTCAAACGAAACCGTATACAACATAATAATATACATAATATAATAATAATCGTATGGTACACGAACACGTCGTAAAAACACACCCAAATAATATAATCTGACGACAATTATTATTATTATTATTATTATTATTGTGATTATTATTATTTTAGTTATTGCGCGTTGTTTCGCTAATTGAGCTAGGAGCGCACAATATAATGAATTCACAGCTGCAGCAGCAGCAGCAGCAGCAGCATTACGTCTTTAGTTTTACGCGAAAACAAAATACAATCAAAACTTGGACTAATAAACCAAACTGCAGGTGTGCGCGCACTTGTGTGTGTGCGTGTGTGTGTGTGTGTGTGTGTGGGTGTGTGGAGGTGGTGGTGGAGGTGGTGGCGGACGAGGCGGACACGTTAAAAACCAATAGATTGTTAATCTCGTGCGAACCATAAAGTGCTAAGGGAAAAAAGTTAATTTGGGTCGAAATGAAAAGAGGTACGCCAAGGTACGTCGTACATCTCGGATTGTCACGGCCCCGCAAATCCCACCGAAGCGTTTCGTGTACCTCTGCTATACTCGACGGCGTGTGCGTGTACAAGCACGAAAAGGCTTTGCACAAATACCTCCGTATATCGTTTTCCGGGTTCTCGCGTAAGTCTTCGTTTGTCAAAAAAAAAAAAAAAACCTAAAAAAAACGGCGAATACTGTCGGAAAAATAAATCTCGAGATGAATTCATCCCCCAAACTATACATAATATACAACACATATTGACCTTTGTTTTTAAATGATATGAAATATAATGTAATTTACAATAATAGTGTATTGACGAAAGTAAATTCAAATCGAAATTAATAATATTATTAAGTCGAGGACTTATAATACTAAAAATTATATATTTATGATCGTTATAATTTTTTTAATTTCTAATTTCATATCCCAAACAAAATATTATTCGAAGTATTTCAATCCATAAAGATCAAATTTCGGACAAGTATGTCAGTAATTACTTTCAGGATTCCCGTGCAATCGTATCTTTTTATGACGTGTTCTAAATCCTATATAGAAACAAGCTACAAATCCAAATCAGGAGATGTAGATTAATTTAAAAAAAGTTTTGTTTTGCACAAAATCTCACGTTTTAGGGTTTTTTTTACAAAACTGTACGTTTCGGGTTTTTTTTATAAAAATAAACTAATTAGTACTTTTGTACAAACATTTTTGCTCCATATTCTAATCTATTATGTAATTTATGTTACTTTATCATTGTTATATTATGTTATAATATGAATTATTGGACTTTTATATCGAATAATATAATTATATATATAAATGTATCAATAATATAATATGACGTATAATTAATCTTCTTTAAATTATCATTATATGTAGTTGAAACAGTCTAGAGATGGATTTAAAAATATCGAGAATGAAAAGACATAATATACTCTATGAAAAATTCAAGTCAGTATTTGACAAAAATCCCGGGTACAATATTTTAAAACTGTACAACGATTCAATAAATGGAAATGACTTAAAAGTTAAAATAAGACCCTATTATTATAAGCTACTACAAATAATGCCCGATAGCAAGTGTCGACGTGTGTTTCACAATATTAAAACACATATTGAGTGACAGAAGACATAATTTTACAGAAAAAAACTTAGATATATTATGTACATGATAATACATTTTAATCAAATATTGTATGTGAATCGGTTTAAATTTTAAATACCTACTCAATAGTTAATGCCGACTAATGAATAATAATATTATAAAAAATAAATAGCAATAAAAATACGTTTTGAAGTAGGTACCTATAATGAAAAATGTGGTATATAATACCTAATAAAAATTTGTTTTTGCACGATTTTGCACATTTCAGCATTTTAATTGCACGTTTTTTAGGTATTGCTGCACAATAATCCGGTCTTTAGTCATAAGTATTTAAAGTTTAGATGAGCAAAGTAGAGTGGTACAAGGGTACCTCTCAAAATGCTGTCCACTACTTGCTAATCCACTCTGCTAATTTAAACTCAAAATACTCGTAACTATGAACTTGGTAATGAACTACTTGTCCGAAACGTGATCTTTATAGATACTTCGAGTAATATTCTGAATCGGAATAAAAAATTTAAAAAAATGCTTAAACGGTTAGGTTCAAAAAGTAAAAAAACTAAAGCAATAAAAGGAGTGTGTACACTTGTCCGTTTCGCCCTATAAAATATATTATATCATAAAATATTTGCTTATTCCGATATTCAATTTATATATAATATTATTGAATTATCGAATAATTGAATGATCGTACACTACAATACTACATATAGGTACCTTATGATATAAGTTACCAAATTAAAAATTCTAAAACGGTGTTACTTTGGAACGTAACTTTTCCGAGCACTCGACCGTCAGTAAATATGGTGTGTGTGTGTGTGACAAATCGCCATCATCAGTCATCACGACAAAAAAACGAACGGCCGACGACGGGCTCGAGATGGACCCTAAAGTGGCAGGCAATGCGTCGTCCTGAAAAGGTGGGACGACGGTGCAGGGAGAGACGGCGCATTAATCTTGTCAACACCATCGGCTCCTCGGCCAAACAACCTGCACATGCGACGACGATGACTACACAACGGCCATAAAATAGATATTAAATATTTTTGACAGATATAACGCGCAAACACATCGCCCGATGCTTTCCCGACCGATATATGACAACGTCAACAGCTATACGCGCGTGTCGTCTATAATGATTATCGTCGTCAGTGGTTTGATTTCAAAGTCTTCGAACTCAATTTTTTTTTTTTTTAGGTAATCGTGAGTAAAATAATCATAATACTACACTACTTAGGTAGTCGCGTCGGTCGTCGTAATTTCCAACACGGCCTCCACTATAGAAAATAAAAAGTCCTTTGAAATAATCCTCCAAGCGACGAGGAATATACCTTTTGATGAATTCCCGTCTCTTGCCTCGCCTTCCACCGCACACTCAAAACAACGCGTTATTGCCGAAATATATAAATTAGGTTCCGTTTTGTCAAATCGTTCCAATATTTCAAAATATTATGTATACAATGATATTATAATAACATATTGTTGCCTTTAAATATTGTTTTTTTTTTTTGCAGAGCAAACAATACTTTACTAAACCACGAGACGTAAATCGTAAATACATTTTAGTTGTCACGATGTTAATCGTATCGATACGAAACATTTCACGACCTAACCACGATAATATATTATTCTTTTTTAATATCTTTCGTTTAACAATGTATATAGAAAATACATCTAAAGTTAAGTGGTTCGGCGTAAGAACGTTAGTATATATTGTGCTGCACTCGGAGATCGCGTACACATGTGCAACGCTATACGAAAACAATAGCAATAACAATATTATGTAATTCAAAAGATATTTCTATTTCAAATTAAAACAGTAGTTCGACAGTATAATAACTATCGGATCCTGCATTTGCCAAAAGGTTAGTGTAGATAAAAATGCAATAATGGCGACCTTAAGATATCAATAAAAGCTTTAAAAGTAATAAGAACGTATTTTGTCGTCATATTATATTCTATCTAAAATACTATATATTACGACGTAAAATATGTATAGAAAATAAACTCGTTGTTTGAAAAAAAAAATGTAAACAAAGCGCACATAATATTAATATGTCTGCGTCGGGCTATACATAACATAATATTTCACAAAATCAGATAATATTTATTATTATTTCCATAATGTACCTATCACGTATATATTATATTCCATGCCCGTGTCAAATAATATAACGAAAAAAAAAACTACTTGGCCGATGGTATGATGTAGATTATTGAAACTTTACACGTGCTGTTTGCCAGTATTATCACAACATGCCCGACTAACTGCTATCCGACTTTCAGATCTGAACGAAAATTAACAATCGCGTGTTTCGTTTTAATTAATTTAGGTAGGTATCATTTTTGTTGATACCTAGGTACGCGTACGACTAACAACGTTTTAATAATGTCTTCGAAAAATCAATTTCCCCGAGAACATGCGTATTATTATGATATATAAAATACTTAAAAATATGTATAAACGAAATAAATAATTAAAATGTTTATTTCGAAAAGTGCTGTTTAGTCTATTACCTACTAAATAGATTCTATTTACTAAGTCTATTAACTGAAATACCCGAAAAAAGTACGAATAAATATTATAGTATCGGTTGAGTTTTGACCTATTTTGTGAATATTAAAATAATTTTACTGTTGACGTAGTAAAGCATAATATATTAGATTATAGTTAGTAGGTATATCATTATTTGTACATCATGCTCGTTGCTCGTCAATTTTACTTGTTTTATCGATCGATTGCAATACCTGCCATAAAACAAAAAAAATAATTTAATTTCACTCTATATTTGTTTGGGAAACGGAATAGGAGGTACCTACCTAACCTGATTAATGTAGAAAATTAGAACTGAACAAATAAAAAATTCAATATAATATTATTATTGAACAAAATTGTTTAAAATATTTAATAAAGAATTAATCATCAGCTGTCCTATAGCCGTCAATATAGTTATTCAAAGTTATTAAAAGGACCGATGTGATGATTTTTTTTTTACCAACTGTTAACTCCCATTAATTCTCTTTCTATTATAACTCGTTTTCCTTTTTCATAATATTCCAACGACCAGTATAAGCTTTACTGAATTAGTTAGATACTGCAGTTAATCCTTTCGACTTCTTTAATGTGTGGTAATTTGCAACTTACATTATTTAACGAAAATTGCATATTTTACCAATATACACACATTATAATATACTTAACCCACAATGAATAACAAATTCGAGAATATTCAAGAACAACAATATAATATACAGAATTTCTCAATTACGACTAAATATAATACTGTTGAGTGTTTAGTAAATATAGAAATTTAATTTTTAATCAATTTTTTATGTACACGCACCATAAATACAACTAAATCTTAAATTCTTGGCGTTTAAAAAAATAAAAATTTTAAAATTAAGAACTATGACTCCTTTACGATTATATTTAAATTGATTAAAAGTTTTTGTTGCTAAAATCAAAATGTATTAATATAATAAAAATGTGTATACAAATATATGAAGATATTTGCTCCTTATGTTTTCGCATTTAAACTATTATTGTATTCAATCGTAAATTAAATGTTTTGTTTAAATTTAAACAATTCGGTCATAAAAGGGTTTTTTGCCTTTCCAGATAACTCTTCATTAATATAAATCTTAAAAATATTTTGTTAGATCGTCAAAGCTCTGACACGAGTCTTTTAAAATGGTAAGTAAATAATGTAATATAATATATTATTATATTATTAATTTATATTTTATAACGATTTGGATTATAATAAATGTCGATACATAACATCCTAATGCATTTTAATATACCTTTTCATTCTGCAATAATAGATTTTAAAATTGTTTCCCGAGTTGTTAAAATTCGATTTTTGCGTTATAAAATAATTAAACAATATAATGGCGGTTAGAGCAACCTACGTCATGTGAATACTTAATGTTTTACGATCATAAATATCTGTTATATTTAATTTGACAATTAGACAATTTGACACGAAGAATAAAATTAATTTATTATTTAAAACAATGGTGACATGTAAATTAAATTCAATATTATTATTATTATTATTATAAGTCTGATACATTTTACGTTTTAAATACTTTTAATTTGTTTAAGCTTTAAATATAAATTATTGTTTTAAACAAAACTGCAGTAAACATTTGCAGGACTGATTAAAAAATAAAATACAGTTTTAATCAGTCCATTTTATTAAAAAAAAAAAAAAACCATAAATGAAAATATTGATCAGTGTTGAGTATATGAGTATAACAGACAAAAATACAACAATTTTTTTTTTAAAATCATTTAAGTATGCTTTTGCGATCGTCGGTTAGGATTTGATCGAAATCGGTAACATTAATTTACAGGATAATATTATAAAAACCCATCTTCATCGATTGACACGAACTGACATCGACCGCGGTCTCGCGTGCGTTTGGGATACCAAAATTGTAAGGGTCGTTTCAGAAACAACGGATAAACATAACTCTATCTCGACGGCGAAACAACGCACCTGAGAACGTTTTCCAAGGAAGGCGAATTCGGAAAAAAGTGGTGAAAAAATGGACGGAGTGAAACGGACTGACATTACAATACAAAATAATATATCGAACGTTAAACGCGACTAAAACGGCCGAGAAATATTACCTATCTGCCTGCCTGCCTGACTAGAGTTGTTTGGACGTTTTTCCCAAACTAAATACTATGCTAAAAGACTTAAACTTTTGCGGCCGATTTTAATTATTATAGGTATTGCGGCTAACGGCGGAGGCAATCATAAATGTTTTTTTTCCTCTGCCTGCGCGGCACTCTGTACCCTCCTCTGCCTGCTCAAGACGTATAGTACGATTTTATGGTAATTCGACGATTACTATTGCGGCGTTCCCCGGAAAATCCTTCTCTTATTTAGCATATTTGGCCGCCGTAATGCGAATCCGATTTCCGAGCTTTCCGACCCCCTTGGCCCGCGTTTTCTTCGTCTTCTTCTACTTCTTCTACTACTACTACTACTACTACTACTACTACTACTACTACTACTACTACTACTACTACTGCGGTATTGTTAGCGCCATTCAATTTAGTATATATTATATTATATGTATATACGCGAACGGCACTCGGCGCTGCTGCCGGTCGAGGAGGACAAATGAAGACCATCAAATGCATGTACGGCGGCGACGGCGGCGCTATTTGGCAAGACTCTCCGCCGACTTAGCAGTAATCCACTGGGCGCAGTCATCACGAAATTCGTATAAAGACCTACCGCACAGCCGAGTGTATTATTATTATTATTATTGTGTGCGATCCGACCGCCGCCGCCGCCCGAGGCTGCTGTGACAATAACTACACTAATTTAATATGCCGCCCTGACCGACTTCTAAACTTTAAACGTAACTCCGAGAGTCACCGACACACTTGTCACGGTCTGAAAACCTATATAATAACACACAAAGTCGACTTCCGTCGTCTAACTTTGATTAGAGTCGTTATATATATCCTCTGGGAGTTTCGATATAAGCTCGAAACTTATTATATTATAGATTATTCTCTCTTCGCGCGACCGGCGTTTGACGATAGATAATAATTAAAAGAATCGACGAGTAGAGGAGAAAAATGTATATTTATCAAAAATGTAAATCGTATGCTCCTCGCTGACATATTATACGTAATATGATTCGTGATGATATTTCACTTTCCCTGCAAACGCCTAATCAAAGAAATGTTATCAAAATATTGCGTACTATCTATATATTTCAATGAACTCCCATCGCAACTCAATAATTCACACGGGAAAATAATATACAAGTGCAGCATAATATAATAACAATGGCGTTTTATAAGACAAAAAAACTACTATAAAACGAAAACAAATGATCGGACGTCGACACGTTTATTTATTAAAGCGGCGACTCCAGCTGCGGGTCTCTCGGAGAAGCGCCCGACCGTCTGACATTCTCGCCGAGTTCAGACCTCGAACCGGATTCATAGGCCAGCGATGAGCCCCAAAGTACCAACTAGAGATTCACTTTCGTATCAGAAAAGACGCTCTGATGAATAAAAACCGGAACACTTTTACTGCCCTTAAACGTGGCAAAAAAAAAAAACACATCATTGTAGAATCAAAACATATTCATCGCTCCGCGCAGATTATAAAATAGACGATACTGAATTTAGTGGAAACATCATCGTCTCGCGTATTTTTAATAATATAATATGATATTACTAAGGTGTATAAACCCGAACGATATTACGTATTTAGGTATACGTATTATTGATATTATATAACATAATGTAGGTCACGTATCTATAATTGATAATAATATAGCAACAGTACAATAAATTATACGTAATATCATATTATTATAATCAGTCGTGACATCAAAACTGCATAAATCAAAACGCGAGACACCGATATTAATTGTTTGAGTAAGACAAATTTAAATTTAATCATTTTCCCGATCTACAAAAATACCGCGCACACTCGTTTCGGTTCGACGACGTGAAAACGAATTAAAGACGAATCCAAACGGGTATATATAGGTACATATATTGTAATTAATCTCGACAGTACGCGAAATGAATTTCAAGCCGATACATAATATATGAAATAAAACGAAATAAATTAGAAATTCGTTCGACTATGAGCAAAACTCTATATAAAAGACTTTATACAAAGCGCGCGGGCTGTGTGAATGAGCACTGTAAAAGAAACGTCAGGAATACTCAAGACAATTGACTATACGAACGCGAACAAATAAAATAAACAGCGGATTGTAATTAATTTTGCGACTCCGATAGTTTTTTAATCAATTTTCGCGAACACACACGAACCGAAGACATTTACTGCCAGACATCGCCGAATAATTAATATTAAACGCCGTTTTAACGAATGGATATTTTACTTACACTTTCGATTTATGAAAAAAAAAACTAAATAAAAAACCAAATGATAACGCTCGTCGTGCTCGGTCAATAATCAAGGAATGCCTATCTAGTTTTATGAAAATAATATACGCCGACATTATTGTAAAAGTAAATAATTGTTTTAAAAACGAAAATGATAACGATTTCGGAATATTATAATATACGAGTACAATCGGTTTAAAAGTGTTATTTCATGAATACTATAGTAGGTTTTGCAGTAAAAACTTTTCAATATTAAACAAAACATTATTATTACCTGTTTTAAATGAGTAATCATTTGAAGTGTTTTATTCGATACTATTACATTGTCTACGTTTTTTTTTTTTTACAAATGTAACAATAATTGTTCATTATTAATGATTGATTGCCACCAACATTCATAATAATTTTAACAAAACAATATATTGACTTTAATATTGAATTTAGCGTTTTTTTCAAAATTTTATTTGAAACTATAAAACCGATAAATAAAATACTCGAAGAATATAAATTTTAAATTGGATATTGTTAACTGTTTGTAAAAACTTTTGACCTATTAAACTACACAACGTAAAAACTAAATTATATTACCGCGTATTTATAAAGAGTTATAAAATATAAATTAAGTTAAGTTCAAATCGCAATTCGTAGTCACATTTTAAAATGTATTCCCAATACCTACTTACGTTACCATTATCTTTTTGTTATAGCCAATTCCAATATAAAAAACATGAACTATTTTTGAATCCAAAGTCAAGGTATCGTTTTAATACATATTTAATCGCAAAATGTTTGTATTATTTTAACAAAATATATAAAATTAATTTTATAATTATAACATATTATATATTATATATTATCTGTACTCAAATTAAAGTACATTATAAAATGTATGATAATTATCTTTTAAATAAACGTTAATTATATTTGAAAACGATTTTAATAAAATGTAAATTAGATGAATCTATGCAAAATAATTTTAGCTTTAATAAAAATTGTAATTTATTCCATTCTTTTCGTTTAAATCTGATTTATTTAATCATTTTTCATAAATAAAAACCATGATATTAAAAACTAATTTGAAAAACAAATTTAGTTTTTCTATACAAACATAAAATATATCATATTATTAACAATAGTGTATCAAATGCACAACATTCATTACCTACACACATTCCGTATATACACTGACATGCCCGTGTATTTTATTTTAGATTTTATTTACAACTATAATTTCATAAATTCAGAGTGGTTGTTTATTATTAGGTACGCGTATGACCTCAATTTTTCAAATTACTTATTATTTAGATTTTGTAGTGGTACTGTGCAATTTTTTTCTATAGCTTTTAGAAGTCCAAACAATATTCTGCAATCAAACATGGTTACTATAATTATCTAAATCGTATTTTCTAGTCCATAGCTATTAAGCTATATTATTATTATTTAATATACATATTACATACCTAAAAATAAAATATGAGTGGATACATTTTACGTACAAACGAATTATTTTCCAACGGTTTTGCATCAAATAATTTAAGATATCATTATTATTAGGCCATCTACGAAATATAATATCCGATTCGCAAAATATTTTATGAAAATAAAGAGTATTCTGCAGGAGATAGGTAAATATAATATTGTTCATAACATAATTTTATTCAGAAATATTAACGATTACTGTATACGGTAAAAATATAAATGAACCAGTAGTTGGTCGTAACATAAAATGTATTCAAATAATTTAAAGCAAAACATAAACGGTTTTTTATTGCGTTTAACTCGTAAAGTGAAAATTTTATTTAGTTTTAAAAGTTTTATCATACTAGAACTACTATAAAACTAATGTGATCGCATCTAGAACATTTTCGTCTATATTATTAATAATATTATGTTTAAAAGAAAATCTATTTGGAAAAACAAAACGTGTAAGTATCTTAAAACTCGAAGAGAACTGCCTATATTGTATCCGACATCATGGTAAAGTTAAATAATGTAAGCTTTGCATATATCGTAACCCAGCAGCAGTTTATTTTGCCGGACCACCGAAATAAATTTGAATTCCATATAATCACAAAATACAGAAATCTCATTTTAGTATTGGTACTGCTGTTGATATTATTATAAATTAAAAGAGCTAGGATTTTAATGACCTAAAAAATACACAAAAATGCACTAAAAAAAATGCAAAATTACCTAAAAACTCTAAAAAATGAACTTAAAAAAAGACCTAAAATGTACTTAATTACTAATTTAAAATTATAATCTACTATTAACACGAATAAAAAATTGCATTTGCGTGGAAACAAATAGGCATTTTATACAATTTTATTAAATTTTCGTCTATTGTTAATAATATTATGGTTTAAAGAAAATCCATATGAAAAACAAAAAGTGTAAATATCTTAAACTCGAAGAGGACTGCCTATATTGTATCCGACATCATGGTAAAGTTAAATAATGTAAGCTTTGCATATATTGTAACCCAGAAGCAGTTTATTTTGCCGGACCACTGAAATAAAATATATTGGAATTCCACATAATATAGAAATCTCATTTTGGTATTGCTATTGATAATATATTATTACAAATTATGATCTACTGTAAACACGAGTAAAAAATTTCACCTGCGTGGGAAAAAAATACCATATTTTCATACTATTTTATTAAATTTGTATTGGGTTCTTATTATAACTATTGTTGTAGGTGCGTAATAATAATATTATGTATTACACGTACGGCGAAATGAGTTTTCGATTAGTTTCGTAAGATTGACATAATAATAATAATAATATCACCTATTTATATGTATATAAAATGATATTATATTGCATTCCGATAATCTAGAAATATATTACGTCGCGTATTTTACATATTGTATTCGCCCCATCGATTGTTGTGCATTTACACGCATGTTCGACACAATATTTTAACGCGCAAAATTGTGAGTTGGAACAAAAAAGAAATTTCCGATATACATTACACGCGCGTTATGTGCAGTCTGCGTGGTGATACTGTCTATACATTTTATTATATTATATTATTATATATCGTACAAATCGATTAGAGAATGCAACCCGTGACCCGAACCGGACCGCATATTACAATGTAGGCAGTGATAATAAGATTCGTGCCAACCGACGAACGGATGCACGCGTTTTCTCGTCGGCACCACACGCCTAATAATATTATTGTATTTATTATTATTATTTGTTATTATTTGTTAGAACTAGTGTTGGCCGACGATATATCGATAATTCGACACGATATCGCGATATCGTGGGTATTTTCTTAATAATTTCGATATCGATATCTGAAAATAATTATCAAAAATATAGCGGAACAACAAATTCGAAGGGTTTTACATACACTTTTATTAAATTTATCTACCAGATAACTATGGGGTATTGCGAAATAAGTTCCAAAAAATACTTAAGTATAGCGGCTACTATATAGAGTTCCGTTCCAAGCGTGAACGGTTATTTAACGAAGCGATGGAACAATCAACTACAAAAAAAAGAAATAGATTATCTCCTGAACGACTCGATCAATTATTATTGTTATTTCTGAATTCATATTTCAAATCGAATCTAAATTCCGAAGCTTTGGTGGAAAAACTGCTTGAAGAGGGAAATTCGTAAACTGAAAAATTCGTATTTCTATTATTTCCATATAACTAATCTGTAAACTCGGCTCACATTTTTCTATATTCTTAGCTAGTTAAAAAAAAAATGTAGTCTACGAGTATGTCTCGTGTATCCCAGTTGTGCCCGTCCTCGATCATATTATAATATACTATACACACGCGATAAAGGTCGGGTGATATAGATCCGTAGTGGTTCGACTGCAGGTCCGGAGACTGACGCGAAAACATATTATACTTCAAACGGCGACCAGCCGGAGACGGCCAAATTGAAAACGTCCGATGCAATATTCCGTTCAAATGCGCGCGTAGTGTCGAAACGGTGGTTTTCGGTAATGAAGTCACGGCTGCGGCCGTGTGGTCGTGTATGCGATGATGGTCTTTTTCACGGTCTGCTGTCTGGACCGGAATCTCTACACCGTGTCTTGGCAGTTTAATTTCGAATTAAACCCCGCAGACACGACGTTTGCGGAACATCAAGTGGAAATAATAATAATAATAATAATAATATAACGAGTTGTGTACGCACATTTGGCACAATCGCTTCGTGTGTTTTTACGTCGTGTTAAAAGCGACGACGTCGGTAGGTGGGCCTATAATACGCAGAAAATCATCACTGATGCCTAGGTCAAAAATAGCCGTGTTTAACAATAGCTTTGGACACTCACTCACTCACCACACTCACACACGCACACACATACACGTGTGTGTGTGTGTGGGCTTGCACATTGTGTATACTGGACGATTCGTTTGACGTAAAACACTCATTGCGAATAAAAAAGTATTGACTTTTTTCGAAAAAAAAAACGTTTTAGACGATTTTAAGTCATTTTTTATTACAACATAGTTTTTAAAGAAATTCTATTTTTATCCTTGTAATTTTTTGAGTTTTTACTTTTTTGAACGACAACGCGCAAATTTGTTTTCATATTCCAAAGCAGAACATTTTTCCGATTATTTCGATATATAAAAATCGAGTTTTGTACGAGTAGTGCTCATGAGTTATAAGTATTTAAAGTATAGACGAGGGGAGGGGAGGTACGCGGTTACCCAGCAAAATGTTGGTCCTCTACTCCGCTCGTCTATACTTACTTTAAATACTTATAACTTATAAACTAATTGTCCAAAATTCGATTTTTGTGTATCGAAATATTGTAGTTGGAGAAAGTAAACACATATAATAAATTATACGGATAAAAACACGACAGAAAAATAATTTCTTTAAATAAATGTTGTTTTGTAACGACTTGAAACCGTGTAAAAAATTTTTATTTCAAAGTCAATACTTTCCGAAATAATTATGATTTTACGTTAAATGAATCGCCTTGTAGATTGTTTGGTTTTACTATTTAACCTATACAATCTTTATGTACGCCACAGCTTAATATTTGATCGAAACGATCCGACCAAAATGTACCGATTTATTTATTGTGCGCCGCAGCACACTCCGCGCCCAACACTGACGATCGTAATAAAAATGAAAAATAAGTATTTTATTTCTGGATAATAATTTCGGTCGTATTAATCTGCCGTGCACGTGGTAGACTCTTTATTCCAGTCCATTCTCTCTAACGCGTGTTCATTCGTCTTGTGTTTCCCTCCGGAAACAGCGAACTAATGCATATATATTATATAAGACAAAAAAAAAAAATATTTTTAAGTAAAACGAAGAATAATCCAAAATATTTCTCGCTTACTCGATGGAAATCGGTTTTGATCGGTGGTCGTGCGCTGCTCAGACGTCGTTCTATTTTATAGCAATATTCGATATAATATAATATCAAACCCACAGCTATGGTATAATTTGGAATCATCCGTAGTTGAGGTTATAACTCCAAACAACCTACAGGACGCAAATAATAATCATAATATTATTATAACAGACCAATTAAAATTATGAACAGTCTAAAAGTTCCATTTCCTTCCATTGTAGTATACCTATTATGCAACATAATATCATAAACTTTTTTTTTTATTACCATTTACCGTTCGGCGTGACAACATTTTACAATTATTTATTTTTCCATAGGTAATTGGTCCATCCGCCTCGAGTTACCTAAAGATTGTCGGAGGTTAGAAAGTCACGGACACTCACAGACCAGGTACAATATTCTAATACTATACAGTTGAATCCAAAGTTAAATTAATTTATATACATAAATATATTACTATAAAAATCGTCCAATCAGTTATTGTCCATTAATCCATTAGTCCATTGTTGATAATCTTTTCGATACTTAACGTACGATTTATTCTTATATATTTTTAGATTCTGATCGGGCCGATGAATGTATTGGTTTTACGATATTATGTGTAGTTTTTATTTTTGTCTAATGACACTTTTCAAGCTTCTATATTCAATATTGAAGGTGGTTAGGCTGCAAATTTGTTCTATTTGTTACTTAAATTGCAGGTAAAAAGTAAATGTCTAGAAGACTTTTACGAAAAACTAAAAAAAAAAACGGGGAAAACCGACAAAACCAATAATTTTGACAAAATCGATTTTGACAGCAAAAAACTAGTTTGCTATACATCTCATCGGAAATTTAAATAATTATAACTAGCTAAATTTAATTTTTATGTAGGTATCGAAATTCTCAGAAAATCATTTCGCTTAGGAAAAATGTATGTGATCGTTGAAAAATATCACCAAAAACGTAAATACTTTTAGAGATATTACGTGCTGGGTGATAGAACAATCACCCAGTGACCGTGCACTTTAATACCTACATAATAATATCGTGTAATAGGTGTATGACATATTATCATGTATTATAAAATACAAAAATATTTTCAAAAAAAACTTGTCATATTCTCAGAAATTTAAATTAAATTAATTTTTAATGGTTATACTCGCAGAGTACTCAAAATCAATATCGCGGTGTTCGTGCATGCGTCAAAAAAATTTAAATTGAATTTCTGCGTGTCGCACGGGTTGAACTAGGTTGTATTCTTGTATACGTGTCACATTATATAGTGTTCAGCAGGTTTTTTTTTTTTTTTTGTTCCTCGTCTAGAGCTGTTTAACATTAGGGGGCGAGTAAGGGCTAATTAACGAACGACATTTTTTCGTACTTTTTTTCACTTATTTTTGCCCACACTCGTTTCATACTGTGTGTGTGTGTGTGTATTATTTTATATTATAGTTACACATTATGCATGTTTAACGTCCACCCATGTACAAAGGCACTCAAACGGGCAACGCCCAACCAATGTAAATTACACTATTATATTATTATTATAATATACCTCTTCGCTAGCGGTTATATATGATTAATGGCGTTAAATGCAAATAAGTCATACACCATCCACCCACCCACCCACCCGCCCGAAAAAAAATCGTACGTGCGCGGATCTCTCTATTTGTCAAAGATTATCCTATGCTATTATGTTCAGACGTTTTCCGCTTATCCTTTATTCCGTGCTCCATATAATTATACCTATACGCAATACGAATTATCTGTCTTTCATACACGCGTATTATGTACGGTTAATACGTCATAAATCGGCTATATATTCCAAACAACCTATAACGTCGACGAAACACGTCGCCGAACGATAAATAATAATTTGTGAAATATAATATAATATTATATAAGCGCAAAATGTTTTTACGAAATAACAGTTTTAATTTACCCGCACGTTACATTTCAATAATTCGTATAAGTCTTTTGCTATTTCGGATAATTTTTTTTTCAGCATAACGGTTTGGAGTTCAAACTTTGAACTTGAGAGGACGCCACATCCACATATGTTGTCTCTGTCTTACAAACGTAGCAAATTGTATATTTATAATAATCAATTTAACTCTATTATATGTTTAATCTTCTAAATTTGATAATAGGTTAATTCACTCTAATATTAAACATAATAGAGTTAAAAACTTTATAATACGGAGACACTATAATATGCGGGTGTGGCATTCTCTTAAAGTGTTATACAATTGTATACCTACGCTCTTCAAACGCTTTGAAAAAGCATCGACGTTAAATTTTCATCGATTATTACTCGTGGCAATGCGGCTCGTTAGGCATTTGACATTTATTCATTGACGGCTGACTCGACACTAATATTTCGGACGAAATTACATTGTTTTTGGCTCCATTGTGTATTGAAGATAATATGTGCATAGTAGTAATAATATAATAGTATAATATTCTGCTTCAATACTATTGGGAATTATTGTGTATAGCCCACTGTCGAGGCTCGCCGACAATGTATACAATCTCACAGTTAGTGGATCTTAATATATGTGTGACACGACTTTCATCACGACAATAAACAAAAGCTATAATAGTTATATCAGTTATAATATGAGCTTTAATCCTTATATATTAAGCTATACATAACACATAGGCAAGACTTAAACATAATATTATCATTATTCAATACTCAATAATTATTAAAAACAGACGTCAGTCGATAAGTTATAAATTATAACCAATGTATATTATATATAATATAGGATTTTTATATAAATTTATAAAATACAATATGTGCAGCATGACATATTATTATTATGAATATTGTTTCCAAAACATGCACAAATATTGTGTTTATACTTCTGTTTTTAAATTATATCATAATATTATTTCATCGTCTCAGTAATTCATTAGGAAACCTGGTAATCAATTTTACTTATATACAACTGTTTAATCTTGTTGAAGGAACTATTTCGTTTAATAATAGTATTCTTTTACTTATTTCAAAATATGTATAGCACGGACAAAAAGTTTGTATCATTTAAAACAAAATGAACATCTCAAAAAGTACTGCTGTAATACTCAAATTTATCTCATCAAAAATAAAACTAAATTATTTTATATCTGTTCAAAGGATTTTGTTTGCAAGAGCTACAAAAGCAAAAAAAAAAAAATTTTCTAAAATGAACTACTAGTCTTTAATTAGGATTTTCTTTGGAGAGATTATTTCATTTCACCTAATTCTTTCGTAAATGAATTAAATATTGTTTTTAAATTAAAACAAACAAAAATACTTCTAAATAGGTATATATGATATTTTATTTTCAATATAACAAGTTTTACTTTAAAATGTCAATATATAATCAACAATTTCAATTTTACATAAATACTATTTGCAGTTAAATGCTTTGTACTTCTATATAGTTTTATATAAAACATAAATATAAACATAAAATGGAGTCTACTGGTTTCATTAATTTACTAAAAATTAACGACAAATAGTTAAATATGAAACTGGAGTATACATTTTTGTTTTTAAATTGCAGAATTGTTTTAAATTTGGTTGTATTTTATTGCAATATTTTACCAAATGCATACCTACACTATTATGAGATTGTTACTCTAATATTAAAAGATACCTACATTTATAAAATAGATAGGTAGGTACCTATTGTTTTAATATAAACTTTAAAAGTTATATTTTCGTTATATAAAAAAAAATTTTTTCAAGAGAAGCCTTTAATATGTTCAATACTGTTATCCTAATTTAAATTTAAATAATTTAAGAATCAATAACAACATCGTTTGTATTTTGTTTATGGACTATATTATTGTATTGTATAAAGCTATTTAATTAATATTATTCTGATTTGACCCATATTTCGAACTTTTGAATTCTCGTGTCAATGTTTCAAAACTCTTTCCAGATTACAGCAAAAGTTCATAAATATTTGAGCAATTGTTTATATCATTCCCAAAAGCTAATTCATAAAATAAATTATGAGAAAACTTGCTAAACGAAAATTGTTCAACTGACAGACGGCGGTTTTATATAATGCATATTTCTGTGAGGTAAGAAACCCAAAGTAGTATAAGTGAAATACATTTTGAACGATATTTCTTAAAATTCAATACCTTCAGTAAAACTGAACATATATGATTTGTTCGAATGCCTGAAGAATCGTTTACGATTTGTCTTCGACTTGCTAAGAATTACATCAGTATAAATTTCTTATTTCGTTTACCATGCGCGTACAGTGATATATTTGCATGCATACATCAAAACTCAAAAGACCAATAAAACTATTTTTCTAAAATGTAAAATATATAAATCTAAAAGAAATATTTGAATTTATTTCACATAAAGACCTGTAGGTAAAACATTCTTAAGCTATTTATCAAAAAATAATAATACATGTATGTTGTAACATTAATATCACATGAAACATAGTAAGGAAATTGAATGTGTCGACTTTAGTAATAAGATATATATTGCCTCTGTTTATATGTAAAAATATAAACATAAGTAATATTTTTTTTTCGAGATGATGATATTTCATATTTATTTATATTTGTTTTGAAACAATTATTGTACAGGTGTCCTACGCCGACAACATGATGTCAACAGTCGTAGAGTGTATACTTTTTTGTGAGCATATATAAGTACTATTTTCAGTGCAAAAAATTAACTTTAATCACTATACAAAAATCAAACTAATCCGGTAAAATATAGTGTTATTATGGTAAACCATAAGAACGTCAGTCGAATAGTAATTCGTGCAAGCGACGCGTTCGAACGTTACACAAATGTAATATATTTTGTAAATCTCGAGGGTCTTAAAAATCTGATCGGTTCGATTAAGAGCGTTCGATATTCTATCACAATAAAGTCTAAATGAAAAAGCCCGACGCCTCGGGACACGGTCAAACGATCTCTTAATTCGCCTGCACCGCATCTCCACCACTATAGCCATTGCCATGTAATTTTTTCACTGCTTTACGTTTACCCGAGACTGTGAATTGCGGACTTAACGGGGCACGAGGTGTGGGTGGGTTGGTGGGGTAGAAACGCGACCCGACGTCGAAAGTCCGATTGCCCTCATTTATCCCCGTCCCACGCAGTTGACCCGCACCAACCCCTCATACCCGACCACTACGACTTTTCACCCCCTCCCCCTCAAAGCCACCTACAATATATAGCTATGAAGCAATGTGTGTGTGTATATATGTACATAATATGTACGTAATCGTATACATAATGTCTCCGGTCGGTAAGTTTTATTGTGCTGCTAAACCGGGAACGCGAGCGGCCTGCAGGAGAGGGAGGAATAGAAATAATCTCTTTTAACCGTGACCATGAGCCACAGTCGCGGGACGTCAGCCCGCAAGGTCTTTCCGGGCACGCGAGATCCGCGGCGGCGGCGGTGACTCCGGAACGGACAGGACGGAAAGTGGCGGTGAATGCGCCATGTCGGGGATATGAAAATCCCGTTTTATTACGCCGACCTTGCGTGTGGTGCGCATACACACATATATTATGTTTATATATTTGTTTAGACTTTATAATATTATATATATTCTTTTCGCCGCAGAGCGGACTCGATATATGCATGAGAACGTATGTACGAGCACGATGGGCAAAGTGAGATGACGGAATTTTCAGCTGGAGACGAGAAAGGAGTGAGAGAGTAATCTGACTATACGGTTGCTCTCGTGGCTGGAGACGCGACTGTTTCACACTGAATATTATACGAAATTGATACAACGAGGAGAGACGGTATTGTTACAGCTGTAGGTCTGCTGCCCCGGTTGCGGTCTAAAGAAAATAGAAAAATCTGTACGAAATCGCCGCCGACGAAACAGTAGAAAGGTGCTAGGTTAATAATGAAAATGTTATCAATTCGTGATGGTGTGTACGCGCGACGCGGTCATTCGGATGCCCGCACAGGATCTTTAAGGGATGTCAATGTCGATTCTTTTAAAGGGAAACTGTGATTTTATGCTTTCTTTGCCCAACATGTGCGACGTATAGGAACTTAAACGTGTTTTAGACGTTCTTCTAGACGTGTTCTTAGACGTGTTCTAGACGTTTCCCGCAACGTACCGATTCGTCTGGTGGAGTGATGAGAATAATTCTGAAAACCGATTTGAGTTTGTCGTTAAGACGTTTTCTATACTTGAGTCTAAAATGTGGAAGGACAATATATTATGCCGTGTCATAATATCTTCAGTCAAGAGGTTTTGAGCCAGATTTTAACTCCATCTCCCAGCTATTCGTATAACCCATCCTTAGACTAATCTATGTAACCACGATTGTAGTTATTTATTTTTACAACCGGTTCTAGATTCCGCCATCAGGACTACCATATCGTTTCAATGCGATTTCCGCGATTTTCTTAAGTCTTTATACATATGAGTGACGATTATAGTATTATCACATTGGTTATTGATTACGAACGGCACATTGTAATGAATAATGATCAAGCATTTTTTGATCAAACAATCGCGATTTTCAAACATTAAACGTATTTTGTTAAAATGAAGTTCTATAAGTAAACGCTTGGTTTACGGTTTCCGAACGCCTCTGCTTTACGATTTCAATGCTTACTAGAGATATTTATGACATATTTAATATTAATAAAAGAAATATATACGATATAAAATAAATCCGAAACATATATATTTAATTTAAAAACAGTAAAAGATCAGCAGAATGTTAGTAGTAGATGATAAAGAAATCAAATGAAAACAGTAATATTTGTTAAGTTTATTTTATATTTTCAATCGTTTTAATAATAATAATAATAATAATAATAATAAAAAAAACCTATATTTCGGATCGATATAAAACTGTAAATACTTATAAACCATAAAATACTTCAATATACGAGTAATTTCTTGTAACATAAAAAATATCGCCGTATACGAGATAGGTATCTCTGAATCAAAGATTTTGAAAAAATCTTACTAGTGATGTACAAAAATCGGATTAATTATCGTAGAGACTACAAATTAGTTTCTGTAATGTAGAACATAAAATAAATATATATACATATATACAAAGTTAAATGGTCGGGGGTACCTTGATTTTATCGTCAGTTTTAACGATAACTTTTAAGATGGTCGGAAAAGTTTTTGATGCGGCGGCCGCGGCGAGTCGTGGTAGTTGGACCGGAACATTACTGTGGTACCAAAGTCTTTGCTAAACAGCAAAGTTTTCGGTGTGTTATTCAGCGTGTTCAGAAATATGGGCTAATGAGAATTATTCTGAAAAATAAAAAAATTATGACAAGCACCACAGCTGCGGCAATCAAAACTGATGTATTATTTTATACACACAAAAGTATTGGTAGGCATATCTGCAGGTACTCAAAATCTATATTGCCCAAACCGTTCTTTAAATGTAAGATAGTTCCAATAAAATATTTAATTCACGGGTTCGTTGTGGCTTGCAGGGTTTATTAAAAATTGTGTTTTCAAATCATCTCCGCTCCGGCTCCTCCGCAAATCAGATAAGTAAATAAATATTACGTCTTGTACGGCTTTAAGTCTTCCATATTATCACAAATGTCTGGCATAAATATGTATCGCGACAATGTGATGGCTACCAAAAGTTCTAAATTATTTTAGGATATTTAAATAATGATGTTTCGCGTTTGAAAATGGTTACTTTGAAAACGTATTTTTGGACAACACATAACTTATCCGAAAACACTTTCTTTCCCCTCCGCTGTAGCCTTATAATTGTATTATATTTTTTTTCGAATTATGTTTTATTTATTATTTACTCTTAAACCGATTAATTCTCGTTAAAAATGATGTATTGCGCATTTTAAACTATACTGCACAATTAATAACTGCTACAGCAATGTCGCTGGAAATGTATAAAATAAATTATAAAATTTCAAACTAGCAGTACAGTATTTATTCCGTATCAAAACCTAACTGCTCGGTGCATTTTTATTGTCTTGTACGAAAACAAAACATTTTGTTATTATAATAATATGGAATGTACTGTGATGGACACAAAACACGATTTTCCCATCATTTTTATACATTATTTTACATTCCAAGAAGAAATTATGTCTATTGAAGCAAGAAGTTATTTTTCACCATATAAATATTATCATTTTTTGACGGCGATCTAGCAAATATAATTCATTGCATAGACGTCCTCTTACACACACTCTGTTTTTAAATTGGTTTAACTTTCGAAATAATATATTATGATGCTTCGGACACTTAATAAATACACGAAAGTAGAATTTTTTTTTTCAATAATGAAGTACCACCGTGATGGTAAAACTGCGTAGATAAATTTGTCACATAAAATATAAATACCTTAAAAATTAGTCTTAATAATTTGAAAATGTCAGTGTTTATAGAAAATGATAATATTTATATATTTTTTTTGTTGAAACCTGGTATAGGAATTGGGGAGTTAAAATAAACGACAAAAATTCCATCCATTGCACCTCCACTCACCGACAGGGCAACTGTCATGCCGGCAACTTCCTCAAAATAATCACCTACGCCTCCTCCGTCCATTACTGACTTTCGAAAATATAAAAAAACCACCAAATAAATTATTGATTTACAAGCTACTGCTTAGACTCACCTGGACATACGGCATCCAGCTCTGGGGCACAGTAAAAATGTCCAACACCAATCGTATCCAAAGAATTCAGTCGAAAATCCTTCGTACCATTTCAAAAGCTCTATTCCATGTCTCAAACAAATCCCTCCTGTCTGAGCTAAATATATCTACAATCACTGAATTGGCCAAACTACGTTACAAACGCTTCAATAACCTATTATTTCGTCACCCCAATCCACTCATTTCTGAACTCACCTCCACAACTATACCTGGTAATCCTCAAAAGGGATTGAAAAGACAGTGACCTGCTCACATGAGTATACAATTCCATTAACTTAATAAAAAAAAAAATGTAAATTCAAATGCATAAAGTTAGCTTACTAAGCCTATAACTATTTAATGTCGAAGTGCCTCCGCTGGGAGGTCTTTTCACTCATCTGTCTTTCGTGTGCAGTACTATATTATATTCATCAAATAAGCCTATTGTTCAATTATATGTAACAGATTGTTTGATAAAGAATTATGTTGAGAAAATATATATATATTTTTTTAGTTAGAAGAAATAACTAAAATCGTTACACTTCGTATAAATATTCAATTACATTTTATTTTCAAATGCTCATGAATTTATTAATAAAAAGAACTCATTAGACAACTTAATATTGAATTTTCAAGAGTGTTTTGGCTTTAAAAAAAATGACAGAATTCTATAAATACCTCAAAAGGAGTCAAAATATTTTCAAAATTATATCATGTCTCAATAATGCTATTACAAATATTTTTAATACTCCTAAAGGTAACGTCTGACACAATAGACAAACAACACATTGTTTTAAAACCAAAAATTCATCGCTCCGCTCAGAATCCAAAATGATAAATACAATATAATAATAGTAGGTACTTTTTAGTTTTTAATTATTTACTAATGCTGTTTATGATAATGGTTCCTACCGTGGTCGAATAACTATTACTATAATAGTCCAGTTTATGTACATCAACTCCGTTGTATACTTATTTAATTATTCAATATTATCTTAGGTAAGTCATTATAACTTTTTTAAGCAAGTACAGACAATTTTCAGAACTAATCCATTAAAATTATAATATATTTATAAAGATAAGCACAGTAAAATAAAGTCTCAAAACGGGAACCTTCGCGTTTGATAAACGAGGTATATAATATAAGCTACACACGAGATGATAAAATAACTACGTTTTTATAAATTTTTACTGAATACTTCTGAGAAATTACAGACATTTTGTCGTAATTGTGGTATCAAAAAATGTAATTTTCTTTTGCAAAATTTGGGAGTATAATAAACAAAAAACTATTATTCAGAGTACCTAGGTATATTGTGTATAATATAATATTATGTAGAGTAAAAAACGCTTTAAGTTAATATGATATTTAAAATAATAATATATTTTAGACTATTTAAACTATTAATAAGCGTATACTTATTACAACATTATATTATAATACGAACATAAAACGTTTTATAAATATTAAATTCAAATTTTCAAAAGCTTAACAAACATCTGAATACCTCATAAAATAATAACCTTTTCATAACGTTGGGTAGTAATAATGTTACATAGATAACTTTTTTAAACGCACTGGTAACAGTATAGTACCTAATCATATAAAATTGTTATTGCGAGTGCGTTTGTATCCAATGAATTAAGTATTAAAAACGTACCAGAATAAACGTACGTTTAAAAAACAATTATATTTATCGTACATCATGAGGTTGGTAGGATAATATAGTTTTTTTTCTCGGTAAATAAACAAGATTTCACCTTTAGATTATCAATCTTTATTGTATTTTAAAATAAAAAAATAATATTATTTCAAGTGTTTTATCGCCGTTTTTAAAATATATTTCTTCCGTCTTCCGAATTTTACGCTTCTCTGTATTTTACCGTATACTTTACGAACTGCGCGTGTATAATATTGTTTTGAGGACTGTTGAATGATTTTTTCTTGACGACCCCGTGTCGCATTATCGAACATAAAGACAATGATGATATATTATAATATTATGCATAAAATACATTGTGTACAGGGTGACCCGCGCAGAGACGGCTCGCCTCGTTCAAAATAGCGCAAAAAAATACAAAGGCAGCGGCGGCGTATGCTTTACGTTCAAATAGGTACTTTTTAATAAAAAAAAAAAACCATCGCGGTGGAACCTAACCTTTCTAAACCCTTCGCCGTACATCGTCGGTATTCATATATTAGCTCGGGGTGCTGGTGAGGGTGTGTGCGTGTGTGTGTACACTATATTGCCATCGCACTACATTCTGCGACCGTATTATGTATTTTTTTTCAATCTGTCAAGTTTTACAACGAGAGAAAAAAAAAGAAAAAAAAAGGTAGTCGGAAATGTTTTTTCGCGATGATTTTTTTATCCTCTCGTCTCTCGCGGATCGACCGTTTTGGCACGATTTATTTTGTTTTAAGTCTACGCGGCGGGGGCAGACGTATCGCGTAGCCGGTTGCCAAACGTTCGTACCGGGAATGATTCCAAACGGTAAGGAAAAAATAGTCGGCACAATATCGTGCGTGTATACCTACGCGCGAGCGTACCGCACACCTGTTTACTATATTTCGCGCGTACGAACGGGCGATGCCGGTGGTCCGCGGACACGCCATCACATCCTACCGTAAGTAATATATACGTATAATATAATATAATAATAATATAAAATGCAATAAGTACGCGAATGCCTCGATTTTCACCCCGTCGACTCTATTAATGCGTAGGTCAACAATACAGCTCAAACGTGCAATATGTTTAACGCCAATTCTAATATGATATAATTTAAACTAAATCAGTGGTTCTCAACCGTTTTTTTCGCGCTTCACTCCGACGTAAATCTCCGAATGAATGGGGGCGACACGCTTCTCAAATCGTTAAGACTGGAGATGATTATTATTATTATTAATGGCATTAAAAATAAATCGTCAACCTAGCGTCAAATATTATACGCGACGCACCGCGGTCGAGAACATAACCTAACCTAACCTAACCACGCTACTGTATTATAATAATATTATATTACAAAAGTTAGGTAGATATAGATTTGGCCGATATAGTGACAGGAAATGATATTATATTTTATACAGCGATACAATGATTATTATTGTCGTAAAGTCTCCAGCACGTGTCGTTTTCGCTTGGTCACCTGCGGCACACTCCGTTTGATGAAAAAACATAATATATTTGACGTAGGTATAACGTCCATTGATCGCGTCTCTTTTATTTCGTTTAATATGGGGAGGGAGTGAGATGACGTCGTGATAAGACTTTTATGGTCGGAAATAAATAAAAAAAAGTAAACGTTTATCGTAGGTATAGATAAACGGAACAAAAATGTCTGATGGTAATGGAACTGGAAAATCACCCCCACCACCCTTGAAAAACACCACCGGGACACGATAAAAAGAAAACAAATTTAATGGCTTACATAACACCGTAAATAATATTAATTTTTCTTTTGTTTCAAATCCCCCTTAATTAATGTGCCTGATACGGTTCGATTAGTCCCGTTAAAAAGTTTATTGCCTTTGGCCGTATTTTTAAGTAAAATAGTTTAATTTTACGCTAATTGTTTGATATTTCTGAATGAGATATATAAGTTATTAAAACCCAGCTACAATGCACGTCCCTTAATATTTAAATTTTAATCCGATTTCATATCAATGAATACTTATATAAACTATAATGTATTTATCGCGTTATAAAATACGAAGTAATGATGTCCATTTTAACGGCGTTTGAGTGATTTAAATTTAAAAAATTACAATTTCCAAAGCACGTGTTAAAACCACAATCTACATTACACGGTTTTATATACTGTCGTTTATTTCCAGAAACACTTACATTAATTTCGGTAAAATATATTACTCTAACCCACCTCAAATACCTGTAATATATTATAATATGTATAATGAAGAAAAATGCATTTCGGTTGTGAAACAATTCATAGATGGACATCATACTCATATAATATATAATGAACCTATAGAGCAGGTATGTATAAAGAGATAATAGATAGAGAGATGGGAATAATTTGAACAATCGGTGACTATAATATTTATTGTTAGATAACTTTAAGTTCAAATAGCGTATATGTAGGTACTTCATATTTTCGAAATCGTTTATTTATATTTTTAGTAACGTATGAAATTATTATTTATTTTTATTTCTGTGACGCGGCCGCAGTGCTATTATAAAATATGTCTTCAAGACATAAAATTAAATTATTTAAAACTTTGCTCACTTGCTTATGCATTTCATTTTTTTTTTTTTTTTACAGAGACATATCTAATTAGAACCTATATTTTTTACAGTTGGCCAAGTTCCTATTTCGGCGTTTTATATACCTCTTAAGTAATTTTCTTCATCACATCTCTAGACAGCTTTATTCTTCGTAATTGGTAGAGGGACGGACTCGCGTACCTATATACACATAAAAAAGAACGGTATGAATTAATCAATTTAACTGCCACTCCAGATGTCACTGCTGAGCACTTCAGCATTATTCTCTCTGTGTTCTTAACGTTATCTTGTATAATTAAAAAAAAAAAAATGTCAAATAAACAATAATAAAGTTTTAAGTTGATAAGTAGTACCTACCTATATATTAGTATTATATTTTAAACAAAACGAAACCGTTTCTGATGAGTTTTATCCATTTAGACGTACTATTTGTGTGTATAAAACGAATAAAAGTCTGTTTGATCGGATAGGTACTAGGTAGGTACTAACCAATAACGATGCAATAACACGAAAACGATAATTATTACCGAACGGACGCTTTAAAAAGTATATAAGTACACGGGCGCACGTATATTCATTATGGTTTTATTTCCCGGGTACTAAACCCAAAACGGTTATCGTACGATATAAATATTATACAATATAATCGATGTGAAATATTTATCACCAAGTACACTAGGACACTAGGTATGTATATGTATATGGGTAGGTTTACCGTTTAAGAAATGCAAAAATTCTAAACACGAATCCATAATTTAATATAATTAAAAATGTCGGTTTATATCTCGCAGCAGTTATCGAACAGTGTACAATATATTATTATATTGTTATGTGTGTGACTAGTGAACGATAAAAAACATATTGATATGTTATAGTTTATAATATTATATAATATATTATTATGAAGTGAGGTAGACGATTCTGACAAAAGGATTACCAGTGAATAAATTCAATTATCTCGTCAAGCTATAATAATTATGAATCGATTAATGTTATCACTAATTAAAATTATTATTATTCAATATCGTTTATTATCTTATTATTATTATTATTATTGATTTGTTTTTGTTAACTTTTGAGGTTATATAAAAAAAATTTAAAAAAACAAGAGCTTGTAGCTCGTGTGTTTTTTTTAAGTATGAATATTAGTTTTCCTATTTTATTACAACACTTTTTATGCGTTATTATTTTTTTTTTGTTTACGCACGACTATTATAGAATATAGTGTATATAAATATTGATACAATTTTCCCAACTCCCAAAGTCGGCGTTATATTCTGTAGTATACTCATTTACGATAGATGACTGTTTGCCAATTGTATATTTAAAAACTTATTATAAAATATCATATTATACTTTGTAACCACCAAGACGTGTCACCATCGGCCGCGAACGAACGAAATAATAATATGACAGTAAAAATCATTTGAGTTTTCGGGCGGCGCTGCAGAGTATGGTGATATTTTTCCAAGCTCGATAATATTTTATTCTTGACAAACTTTAAGCTCTGCTGTCCGTGCCGTGCCCAGAAAAAAATTTGTCAGTATAGGTATACATTAATTGTTTACTCCGATTCACCGCCACGGACAGTGCGCGCATCACTCTCATTATTCGAAATGTAATATTGAGACGATGACATTATAAAGCGCGATGAAAACGGGTGTACCTACTTAAGTCAGGAAACGCGCAAAATATATATAATAATCCGCCGCCGAACAGTTATTATTTTTGAATATTAATAATAATTTAGGAGTGAAGAAAATCGTCAAACCCAATGTATATAATATAATAACTAGAGTTAGGATGTTGATGACTTTTGCATTTTTTTCCTTAGATTCTATACAATGCTATCTTAGCGAAAAATTTGTTTCATGCTCCCATGATTCAGAATATTCATCTAATTTTATTTTGCATTTTTAGGCATTTTGAGCTATTAATGAATTTTTTTATTTTTTTAAGTCATTTTTACATATTTTAGGTCATTTTTGTAGTTTTTGTACAATGTGGGGGCATTTTTTCTCAAATTTTAGATTTTAAAGAAAATGTTTATAATATTCAAAAAAATAGTTTTATTATTGTGGGGTTTTTGTTGTGATTAAATTTAAATGTATACAACTATTGTCTATTAATATTACAATTCATTTCTTAAATTACTCTGACACCCATCATCACATCCATATCTCTAATAAAAATTATTATTTTTAAATAACATTTCTTCACTTAGTTGAGTAGATTTTTTGATCATTTTTCAAATTCATTTTTTGGAGTTTTTGTGGCATTTTTGTGTGTTTTTCTTAGGTCATCGACATCCTAACACTAATAATATAACGTTATCGACGCGAACGCGAATATACGAACATAATACAATAATATAATATAAACGACCGAATATCGAGATTTAATTAAGCGTTTCGTTTGCACGAAAGAAACGGTCCAATAAAAACGGGAAAACAATTTATGGCCGTTTGTTCGGATACGCGGCGTCGTATTTTTTTGCGCCAACATTATACCGTTAGATAATACTATTATCGGCAACAAAACTTGATGTATTTTATTTCCGTAAACATTTCAAACAACTAACAATATCAACCGTTCAAACATCACAATAAATTATCCAGAACTTCAAATGAAAAGCAATAACAGTATTCCGTCTCCAGTTTTTATTTATATATATATACGTATATGGTACAATACATTTTCCGTACACCTCTCCCCCCTCCCCCCACCCACTGCTCACTCGTAATGCACTCTCATATATATATATATATATATACTCTAACCACATTTGACCTGCACATTTTATATAACCCACATATATATTATATACGTATATGTTTTATTTATAAAATAAAAAACGTATATATTCGCATTTCTTGTGCGACTTGTGCGCGGTTAGTGTAAATGTTTCTAACGGAATTTTTATGCGTCGGATAACAATGTTATTATATGGTTATATTTTTTAACCTTCGAGATGAATATTCTCGTCGTCGTGTTCATAATAATATTATAAACGTGATATTATACTTTTCAAAACTCGTGAATCAAAAACGTCGATGGTTTATTTCGGATTTCGTCTACGACTCATCTGATCAGAAATACAAACAATATACGTAGTTACCGAGTGAAACTTAATTGAATTCCGAGTATTTTGATTAGCCCACTCAACCCTCGCCGAGTGCAGTATATTCAAGCCCCGCGAGAGCATCGGTCGAGTAAAATTTTAAAACTCTACAAAAAAAGTTGTAAACTTTATACTTAAACCGTACTAACCTTGTTTATACTAACCTGCATATAGATACTATTATTTAGTTAATTGGTTTACTATTTACACAGTAAAAAATAAAAAAGATGAAACCCATTTAATTTGTACTAAACACATAATTTTAAACGAATTATGTACCTTTGAGCTACATTTTATTTGCACAAGCGACCTTTAATGTCAATATCATCGTGGTTCTTGTTTCAACGAATTAAACTTTTTATTGAGAGAGATACCTACTTTTTACGACTTCAAATTTAAACAATCCATTATAGTTTATAATATGTGTACCAAACATATTATTTTCATATGTATGAAATTAAATGTACGCCTTACGTCTTCTCTTTTGCATTAAAACGGCATTGATGCATTGTATGAGATTTTAAATTTCTCTGGAACGCAATCTAATAATAATAATAGTTTTTCTTAGCGGAAGTTTCTTCTGAACTATTTTTTTTTTCTGATAAATTGAAATATTGTCATTCATTGTTATATGTACAGCTCAGCGACTTGCATTATAAATTGTGTAACAATATGACTCTCAATGAGTTCAAAAAAAATCTGTGTTCAAATTCAAAATTAATTAACCTCGGCCATTGTTCCGAAAACGTGCGTTAATTAATCAAAATGTTTAAAAGCGAAGAATCAACCGAAAACTATATAATAAACCGTATACAGAATATCAGTAAGTCGTATTTTGTACAATAAAATTACGATAAAAATCGCAATATTTATAGTGAAAATCCGCATTTTCAATTCAACGAAATTCGTACGGATACGAATATAATGAGATAATGAGCTCACCCAAATTGTGTGTTTTACTCTTAAATTCGATTTTATAGTCGACATTTTAATTCACAGATGTTTTTTTATCTACGTCGTAGACTACATTATATTATATTGGATAGAATCACGATTTACGACGTGAAATCAGATATTCCGATGTTCTGGGGACGTCGTTAACATCGAAATAAAAATATATCAAAACAATGCATTATTAATTGCCGTTCGTAATTTATAAACATTATTCGCGGAGTATGACTTCGTTTCCGTCAATAATAGTGAGAGCACCACATCTCGTATCAAAAGAGCTTTAACAAAACTTTGGTATACGGCTATTGTTTGACGCAGATATCTCGTGGCTTAACAGATAATATTCATAACTACGTCGTCAAAAGTCTAAAAAGTTGTTAAAACGCAAAATGTTACTTGTATAGGTATCATTCTCGTGTGCTCGTATAATCAAAAGACTTGAAATGTTTTTATATGTATCATCTCTCAACGTCTGTAATATTGACGGTAGCATTCATTTCGTGTTTTCTTCTGTATATAATATACTTCTTTCAAATGTGTGTGCTTTTTATCAACAGTATTGTAAATTTTCATTAATTCGTCTCATATAATACCGTTCATATACGATTTGATATGGATACTATATTACACCGCAGTTTGGAATATTTCAATCCGCCGTGTTCTAGATAATATAAAAATAAAAACCAAAAAACTAATCAATCGTTTGTCGCGTATAGGTAATAATAATATAATATTATATTGTACAATATTATATTATCGTATACGTCATGACATATAATATTATTATATGAACCTACGTCGAATTTGGAAAGCAACACGTCATTTTTCCTGCGATGTGATGGATTGTCATACGATTGCAGCTATTACCCAACACCTCTGCAGTGACGCAACCTGCAGACTTCGCCGTGTCCCCCGAGGAGGGGGGGAGGAGTCTTCGATAAAATTAACTACCAATTATTATTATACGTCCTACACACAAACGTACTCGAACACGTTATTTTATTACAACCGAATTTTTTCGCGACGTAAAACCCACACTGTTCAGGGGTGTCGTATTATATTATCACCCTCGCCACACACTCTGGGTAGGTACATATTAAAATATTGTCTCTGCAGCGACCGGATCGCCTGCTTATGTTTTTATAGTGCAGCAGTATTTTTCGTTTAATATTTCAATAATAATATTATCGCGGCACGAAATTATATTTCCCCTCGTGCGCTTCATATTGTTTAATATGAAAAAAAAACTCCGTACCACATACGGAGTTATAATTAAAATGTTATTACTTATCGTCGTCATAATACATATATATGTGGGTCGAATTCCCGACGTAAAATAATATCGTAACTTATATATTTTATTTGGCACGTACGCCGCGACGGACGCATATGATTAATCGAAGTTTAATTTATGATTCGTACTAAATAAATCAACTATTGTAATTGCTTTCGTAGTGAAAACGGTCTTAAAATTATTAATACAATATTCGAGAGAGAATTTATATTATAGAGATATTATTATAAAATATTATGTTTGTATGATGGGCGCGGGATTAAACGACCACTGCAGCTGCAAAATACGAGTGAAAATAATATTAGTTTTATAATTCGTATCCACGCCGGCGGAATATTGAATAAACTCACATCGACCTTAGAGAATCATGGCGGAACTTGGCGTGTAAACTTTCAAAAGGACCAGCAATGTTGTCCCCAACAATTTTTTTTTTAATATTTAAAACGATATACAAATAAGATAGTATACTCTGAACAATGAGAATAATTCCTGATATTATTATTAGTACACTGCAATCATATTTTTTATATTTAATTTTTGCAATCGTGTGTATATTTTATACATTAAAATGAATAATGGTACAACCATAAATTCAGACATGACGATTGGCGATGTATGTAGCTTACTATGGGAAAAAGTAATAGTTTACAACTGTGGAACAAAAAAAAATAATATCACATTATAAAACGTCATCGCCAAATAAACGTGTGCTAACTTTTAAATCCACGCGTGATATTTAAGTTAAAATTAATTCGTCGTGAACAAAACTGCGAGGATAGTTTTGGCTGTAACGCCACCGAGCGCAATAATCGTCAGTCTTAACTCGTAACAAAACTTTAAAAAAAAATAAAAGTTTCTGTTCCATGAGCATAATATTATAACCACGGCGAAGCGGTCTTAAACCCCGTCCTAAATTATCGAAAAAGGTGAGCACGCTTTTAAAAGATACACAATATAAATAATAGTTTTAAATAAAAAAACAACAGCGGTTTTATTCATTTTTTTGACGAGTTTTAAAGAGAAAACAAATAAAATTCCTACATATAATACAAGCGACCGCAGTCACTGCAGATGACGCGCCGTGGTGATCGGTCACGATGGTTAAATTATACGCGTAAGTAATCGAATGTGTGTAAAAACAGATTTCTGCAAAACGATCGTACACTTACCATCGACCAGAGCTTACAAGACCTAAAACTCGTGCATAATAATATAATTGTGCGGGTTTGAAATAGCGAAGACCTTCCACAAATAATTTCGGATAAGACACGAAAAATGAAACAAGTCCGTGGTTGGATACAGCGAGGGGGGGTGTAATAGTTCTACACGAGACCTAGCAGGTAAAAAAACTACATATTAAGTTCCTATAAGCGGAGGAAAAATGATGTAATAATATTATGTAAGTTCCTACAAGGTAAAAAATAAATACATGTACACAAACTGATGATGATGTCTTAAAAAAAATTATAAAAATATAATAATACATTTTATAAATGAATGATCGTAAAAAAAAACAAATTTAAAAATATCATAATGATCAAACTGATCATCTACTCCACCGCGCATGCAGTATTCCGATAATCACAGATAAACGATCGGTGTGAGACAAGTGTAGGATTGGTGTGGGAACTAACACGAGTAATTTTTTTTGCGATATGGGAACTAAGGAACACATGTCAATTTTATATTCGTGTAGGAATTTACACATCTAATTCGTAGAAGTTATTAACGCATGTCAGTTTTTACCCGCTACTCTCGTGTAGGAACTTAACGCGTACCTCTTCCTATTATGTTTTTACGCACGAGACATCAAATTAACAATTAGTATAATATGTCGATACACCAAGTATATAGGTAAACAGGTAGTTATATATATGTATCATAATATATTATATGAAAACGGTAACTCGCGATTTATTTGATAACTATATTACATAATAATATGTAGGTACGCACATCACATTCATTAACAATAATAATATTACCATTATCGCGGACTTTCAGTAAAATGTCTTTGAACCATAAATTAATGTCCAACACCGCTGCTGCAGCAAACTGCAGTGCCAGTCTGCACTAATAACAATAATAATACGTCTTGTCGTTATCGCAGCTACCACCCGGAATAATAGTAAAATCGATCGCTTTGCTGTCGAACGAAATGTAGTTTGATCATATCTGCTGTGAGTAGTGTTTTGCTCGCGACCTAATCGATACCTACGACGTTCACGAGTGATCGGGCCATCAGTGAATAAGAGGTAAAAGATAATTTTTTCAAGTAATCCGGCAAGACAATAAAATAGTCTAATTCCGTGTTTGCTACAACGGCGCACACTCTCTACGCCACGACTCTTCGTTTATTGTTCGTTGGGCGCACCACACATCGGGTCTATTTTTTCGATATCTCATACAATAATGTGTGCCGGCATAATAATATTATTACGAATATTGTTTTTAAAACGTTTCAAATCGTAATATTATCTCGGCGTCGAGGCGGCGTCGTGAATAGGCAATCCCTAGGACTTGGCCAGTGACTGTAACAGCGTGACTTCCCGGAACGCTTTAAAAAAATTTCCGTAATGACGACGACCGTGACGAAAAACCAGTCAGTGTTTGCATAAAAAAATAAGCTTTTCCGGGTATCATCATCGCCGGAACTAGGTGTATATATATATAGGAAGACGGCTACAGGGGGAGACGCTGAGCCCATCATCCAATAGACGTTTTCCGCCCTCCAACCCACTCTCGTGGCGTTTACACAAAGTTTTTGCGAGAAAAAAAATGTGTCATGCGTTGAAACGGGCTTAACAAATAATAATTGATAATCATAATATACTACATTATTTGTGTAAATTATGAGGCGTGTAAACGCAATAATATATTATTATATTGATAATTTGAATGCAGGTAAATATATTATAATATTATGGTTATTATATTTTCGCTGAAAAGATCGTAGTAACGACAATGTAAAATAATAATACGATTGGTTCTTTTTCTCGTATGAGGAAAATTAAAACTTACGTAGTACTGCCTAGTAATGTCGATCGAAATAGATTCAATACGGTCTAGCTGCATAAAAAACATAAAAAGAGAATAAGATACATCATTATACAATAATAATGGCGTATTAAATGTGCTTACTGTGCGTGTAGAATAAAAACTATAATATATTCATTTTATTTACAGTTGATTTTAGGCAATTATTTTTTAACGACTACATGAGGGTCTTTTGACTCTGTGCAGCGGTCGAGTTTGAACTTTGATTTTTTTTTTTTTTATCGTCTAAAACTCACATATACGATAATAATACGATATACGAGTATAATATGACCTATCCTGTCGCGGTTTAAACGACATACAAACGTATCGCGAAATTTGTCGCGATCGCCCCTCCTACTGCCCACTTCATTTCCTACCCGTTTTTACCTGTAAAACGTTGTCGTAAAGGTCGCCGAGGTAAAACTTTTGGCGACTCGACGCGCATTCGTTTTCGCTTTTTTTAAACTTTTTTGCATTGTTTTGCGCAGGAAAACGACCTCAACAGCGGCGGCGACGACGACAATGTGACGGCGACCCGCTGGTACGACTGACTTGTATACGTGACGACGGAGGTGGCGGCTGCTCTGCCAAGGACGAGACCGTGGTACACAGCTAACCCGAAAGGACGCGACGACGGACTCGACCGCGGTCATAGTTAACTGATCGCTTGGTGATCGTCCGCTGCACAATGGATTATCCCAGCGTCATGCAGCTGGCGGCCGGCTGGCCGTCCGTGGACCCTCTGTCGGGCGCCGGGTACGCGTACAACGGCACCGACATGGGCACGTACAACAACGGCACCGACAGGGACGCGCTGTACTGCGACGACACGTCCGGGCACGAGTCGTCGCTGTACCTGATATCCAAGATCCTGTACGTGATCGTGTGCGTGATCGGGCTGGTGGGCAACACGCTGGTCATATACGTGGTGATCCGGTTCTCCAAGATGCAGACGGTGACCAACATGTACATCGTGAACCTGGCCATCGCCGACGAGTGTTTCCTGATCGGCATACCGTTCCTGATCGTCACCATGTCCATGGAGTTCTGGCCGTTCGGCAACGTCATGTGCAAGGTGTACATGACCACCACCAGCGTCAACCAGTTCACCAGCAGCATATTCCTGATGATCATGAGCGCCGACCGGTACATCGCCATATGCCATCCGATATCGTCGTCCAAGGTGCGCACCGCGTACGTGTCCAAGATCGTGTCGGTGACCGCGTGGACGTTCAGCATCATACTCATGATACCGGTCATCATGTACGCCAACACGATGGACAAGGGCAACGTCAAGAGCTGCAACATCATATGGCCGGAGAACGACCTGTTCAGCGGGCAGACCGCGTTCACGCTCTACTCGTTCGTGCTCGGGTTCGCCATACCGCTCATGCTCATATTCGTCTTCTACATACTGGTCATCAGGAAGCTGCAGACGGTCCGTATATGATATCATAATATATCGAACAGTTTACTATTTCTTTGAATAATTTTTTTTAGGTGCGTTTACAACACTAAGTATGTTGAAACCGTTAGGGGTAGGCGTAGTGTGGTAGATGTGTGGACGTGTGGTGTGTAGTGATGACAGACGAAATTGAGGTATATATATGAGATTTCTAAAAAACCAAAAAATACGCTATAAAAGCGCCGACGAGACAAGTCCCGCGCGATCGTCAATGCTGGGTCTGGGTGATTCTTTTATTAAGATATAATATATATAACACTCAAATGTTTCAAAAACTGTTAACGCTTTTTGAAATATTTTAATTCGTCGTAAACAACACTTATATTGCTACAATTTCTTAAGTTTTTATAATTTTTAATGACAACGTACATTTTTAATTCCTCATTCCAAAGCAGAATATTTTTCTGAGTATTTCTATGAATGATAATAATATAAAATTATATCATTATATATTATCCGAATATAATATTCTACTTCAGAATATGAAATTTAAAGTAGGTTCAAAATTTGATATTCAAAAAAGAAAAAAACATCATTGTTTTGCATCGACTTATAGTTATGTAAGAGAGCTACACGCATGCCCATATTATAATATGAGTATACGACGGTACCGCAATCGCACACACTCGATTACCACGATTTAACTATATATAGGCAGTGATTGAATTCAAGGGGGCGCGGGAAGACGGAGAAGCCCCTTTTCAAAAAAATTTTAGCGTACCCCTTCTAATTATATCCTAACAAATAAAAAATTTCGGCTACCCCGTTTATATATTTTTGCACCTCTCTTCTAATTTTTTTCCCCAATAATTCAAGCACTTATCATAGGTATAGGTACTTGATCAGATGTGTGATTATTATACGCTTTTACTACCCTTTGCACATTATGATGATGACGTGTTGATGTAAGACGCGTTCTCGTGTATTGTCCACTATATTATATTATATATTATAGAACTGCAGCAGTCTCGCGGTTATAACGTGACCGCGACACTTTATACAGCGATGTAAATAAATTTCTCGAGGGATAATTTTTCCACACCTCCGCCGCGTGCGAGTGGAAGTCATAATAATATTATTATATTGTACGACTTTTTGCGGCGGCGGCGGCGGCGGTCGTTATGTGCGCGCACACGGTAATGGAGTTTTCGCACCGCCGATTTTGTGTGTCGTCGGCTGGTACACAACTATACAACACGTACACAGCAGTGATGACCATGTGAGAAAACCTCTACGCGAGTTTACGTTGCCGAATACATTACAATTTTAGTGCTCGTGAGATTTCGTGAGCGTAAGAGCACGACAGTTTAAGATCCCGAAAAACGCCCTCTTCGAAGCGAGAAATGACTCGAGAGCGCCTTTGAGACTGAATTCATAATATGTATAGGTGGTAGGTAGGCACTCGGTTCTTTACCGCCACCGAAAATACAAAAAATTCGTACAAACCAATGTAGTAATATTGTTTTTTTTTTTCTATTATTGAACTTTTAAGCCCGGGAACTACGCTACGGCGCCATTTGCGCTGTTTGAAGGAGAGTTTTTTTAGTAGATTTATTACTGTGGAGTAGGGTACTGTTGGTCAGAACACGTGTGTGTACATGTGGCGAGGATTTATCATTAGAACCCGGGTGGTCACCCATCCGGGAACTATGCTCTGTTCCAAGATAGAAAGACCTCGTTTTGCGCATCTGACGTCCGCGATAGCACAATTTTTCCCACTTTTTACTGCCCAGTAGCAGGCCTCAAGCTAGTCTTTGCAAACCGCCGGCAAAACATTTGACGATCGTAACCGAATAAGCAAAAGTGATGAGAAATGCGAAAAAAAAACTAGTCCCTTTACTCGTGGAAAGGAGTATAGTGGCACTGGCTGATGCTTGACTTCGGAACTGAAACCAACCACCGCGCCACACCAGGCCACCACAATATTATAATAATGTGGTTATGACATCGAGTAGTTGTAATATTAATTTATTTATTTAGATTAAACTGACTAAGCCCTTTTGTTACAATTACAGTTCATACACTTTAACATAATATAACAAATAGATTTACAAGAGAGTACCTATATGCGTTAAACTCATTTATAATACATAATTTTCTTAAAGAGGTGAAAAGGGGTTCGTTAGATATATATAATATAGTTTGTAGCTGATAGTGGAACGGTAACGGGGGTAAAATGCCGAACAGTTTGTTGAGGAACTTTAAAATTAATTTAAGGCAGGAATGTGGAGGAGTCGATTTTCTCAGATATGATGTTTTTTATTAACTAGAGCTTGAGTCTGCAATTAGCCATGAATATCAACCCTAGTCTGGATATTTCTGGATATTTTATATTCTTGGATTATTAAATTATTTACAATCTAAACGTTATAGAATTTTCGTATTTATCGTTATTCAGAATTAAAAAGTTATACAAATTTTTGCGGGGAATGGCCTGGTGCGAAGTATAATAAATTCTTGGATCGATTGCTAAGATGAAAATAAATCAGGCGGAATAAATGTTTCTACGAAAACCTGCAGTATTGTAACTTTTGAGTAAACGGATTTTAAATTAATTCGTTTTGCGTTATGTTTTTTGATAATATATTATGCGTATTTTGTAAATCGTTTGTACCTACCTATGTTTTGTTTTCTGGTATTCAATTATTTTTGTTTTTCCTTTTTAATTGCGTTTACAAATTTCAATCGTTTTTTGTTACTTTAATTTGTCATTTTATAACGTTTGCGAGTCCCGTAAAAAACACAACATAGGTATATAATTATTATCGTATATATAGGCTGTACGTGGGCCTATTCTGTAATATTCAGCGTTCAAACGTCACGCGTGGCGAAACGGTTCAGAAAAAAAAAAACATTTTAGAATTACGCGGGCCGAACACTATATACACACACGAGTACGCCCGTCGCATTTTTCTCGAACGACATATAATACTTATATATTTATATTGTGATTTATCGATAGATATTAAAGCGTACGATTACGTAGACAAACAAGTGTGTAAGATAATATAAATCAAATCACGATCACGTCCGATAAAACCCCGAAAGAATTACGCCGTGCGCGGCAGGACATTCAGGTGTCACCTATCGCAATAAAAACCGACTGTGTATAACGTACGGAGGCATAAAATATTATATCGTTAGCAGTTTCATAAACCATACGCGGTTAGGTCATATATACTCGTTTTCGTGTTTTTCATTCTTCACGTGTCGAAAACATAAAATTTCTGATGGCCATTATAATATTATATACTGCCTCGCGATAGAACTATAATATGATGGTGTACGAGTCACTCCGTATATGTGTGCCCTCCCCCCCCCCACACCACCCTCGCGTGTAGAATCTATACGACTTGAAAAACCGAGTAAAAATTATTTCCCTATTTCGTATATCATATTATTATTATTATTATTATTATTATTATTATTATTATTATCGTATGAAATTCGGTATTTGTATTTCGTATATATACCTATTGCTTCTCTGAAATAATTCGTTGTTACGCGTATCAAATAACAGTGCAAAACAAATAAAAACCTCTAGTGATAATATTATGCAATAACTACTATACACTATTATTGTTATTGTATCGTACGTAGTCTTACTGAAAATATGGTATCACACACGATATCCACTATTATAGGTGAATTATATAATAATACAGACGTGCGGTACCTATACACATTATAATATTATCTGTTACCATCGTTGATTATAATAAACAATAAAATTTCATAAAATTTTTATTTTATTATTTTATTAATTTATATTTTTAACGTATATATATACCTACTATATTTATTATTTTGTCTTAATATGTAAAGATGTTATTGTTGCAATAAAGATGTTATTATTATTATTTATTATTTAATATGTAGTACGGCATTATTATCTATAATAATTATAATATTATCTATAACTGCAATCTATAACTGTTATCTATAATCGAGTATGCTACTACCTATACACGCGCGTTACAAATACCTACTATTTATTGTTATTAAAACTAGATTATTTTCATATTTTTTTAACTCTGCGATAGTCAATACGTTGTAAATAATTATATAAATGATTATAACTATATCTACAAAAGTACACTTTACAAATACCCACTTTAATATCGGTCATGATTCGGTCACGGTCTGACGTTTTCAACAACTTTTGTACGGCCTTTTGTTTCTTTTAGTAGGTAGGTACCATCAAAAAAATGTGAAATTAAATATTATAGATTAAAATGAACGATGAAAATAGCAAAAAATAACTTAAAGGTAACTATTACCATATAACATAATATTATCATTAAAGTGGTTAAACATTATATAGATTGATACGTTCAATCATTCCCATCATTTATAACGATTTGTTTGGGCTTTTGGTTTAAATTGAAAACCAGAATTAGTCACTGATAACAACAGAATGAAAAATATTAGACTGCAGCAGGTATACAATAACAATTCTTTTTAAAAACTTTGACAATATTTCAACAAACTATTTAAAACAATGCATAGTAAGTTTATATAAAATTGTATTTTTGAGTTAAATATTAAAAAAAAAATTCACATAGATATTCAAACCGAGCGTTGGTTTTTTTTAATACAATTTTTATTAGAAAAGGTATTGAAACTATTATAATTATTCGAGTTAAATCATTCTTTTTTTTTACGAATAAATTCTGGTGATTTTTAATACAAATAAGTCGAATAATTTGAGTAGGTATTCTAATTTTTAAAAAGAATAAAATAATACCCTGCGTGTTTTAAATGATAACCTGCGTTTTACAATCAAAATTATCTACTGCTTGCATAAGGTGAGAAAAATAGCAATATTAAATAATACTCACGTTTACCGGTAGTTTAGAAAACTTTTTACGAAAAAGTTTTAACCGTACTCGTTATACGTGATTTTTCGTTTTAAAACTAATCCAGCACCGATCTTAGAATTTAATTTTAATTTCGCCAAAATAACATAAAACAACAATAAAAAAAAAACATAATAATATTATATAGCGTTTAACGTCTATTAACGACGCCGTTTTATAGAAACATATGTGATCAGAGTTGATTATAAAAGGGTAGTTTTTGCAAGATTATATATATATGTACACAGTTATTTTGGTGAGTATAAAACCTTGTTGGGCTGTCTGCTATTTCGACTATATAAGGGCGTCGACCGGATCGTTGTGTTAAAATCGTGTTAGTCGTCGAGCATAAAACACTATTTATTACTCGAGAAATATATTTACAGTTTTAATATGTAATACCTTTATACCTACCTATATGTTCTAGAGATTTCAAACATATTTCCAATGCGCCATCACTTGCATAATATCTGAGTTTTTTATACGATATGTCAGTCCTCGGTACTCTCGGCCAACGATCAAATTCAAAGTGTATAATATAAAAATGTATACTTTTCCTAATTCATTATTTTAGAGGGAAAAAATGCATACCTAATAATAAATAAACGTAATTCATAAAATTAGCAGAAAGAAAAATGTATTTTTTACCTAACGTGTTATTTATTATTAATTTTTTTATTATACCTACCTATCTATATATTATACATGCAATCTCTTATTCTCTTGATAAAAAATAAAACTTCTGACAAAAAAAAAATGTTGACGTTTTAAGTATAATATTTAAACATTTTAAACTAAATGATAGCAAAAAATGATCATTTTAATCCGTTTATAATTTATAAACGGAAAAAAATGTAATTTTTGAATAATAATGATTATATAAAACCCATGATATATACATTAGGTCATGTCCACGTTCCACAACCAATGTCATATTGTGTTGCTCTGGTGGCCAAATTTCACTTCCATTACTAGTCGAGCCAGAAAACCCCCTAAGATCTCAATTTCCGTACGAATGTAATGATCTGAGGTTATGTGTAATATAACCATCGATTATAATTTTATCTAATCATTTGATTAACATTTTTTTTCAGTCTTGTAGTTTTTTCATTATTAATCAAGTTATATTAAATACTTGCTCTATTCTCTGTCGAATCAACCCGCAGTGTAAAAACGGCGTATTTTTATATTATAATATATATCTAACACATCCCGTTTGTATTTAGGTGCAGTTGAGGCATACTGAATAAACATACGCTAAAAGCTCGTTTTTGGCGTTACCCGTCCCTTGACCGGGTAACATTATATACCAAAGCGGTAAACCCAATACGTACACACACACACACCGTAATATAATAATGTACATAGAGGTATACAATGTAGGTACTATATAAACCGAACGGTATAAAAGCGAACTTTCCGCCGTTGTCCTTTTGAAATCGCTTTTCGCTTTGCCACCGCACCATCGATGCGTAGGTAGGGGTCGCACACACCCGACTACCCGACCGAAGCCGGCTGCTGTCGAAAGCGGTTTAAGGGTGTACCGCATCAGCCGCCACGTTTTATTAAAAACTTATGCCAAAACACCGCTGCAGATACGAGGGGGGAGGGGATCGGATCGTTTCTAAAACACAGAATACAATATATGATTTAAATATAATATATTGTAAAATGCAAAACTATAACGCGACGAATACACCGTCGCACAGTGGAGCGCTCAACTTTTTTGAAAGGGGGGAGGGGGGTGATATGAATTTTTGATTACTCTCAGACCGCGGTAAATATACTTTTATTGGTTTATCATATATGTTTTATATAACGAATAAAAGGCAAAGGGAGGGGGGATTGAATCCCTGACCCCCCCCCCTCGGCGGTGAGCACGCCCCTGCCGTCGGGCGACGTTTATAGATTCGCACTGTGTAAACAATATAATAGGTACTATCTTTGTGGGTATCCTATTTTGTATAATATATATTATTATATGCGTGATGCGTATTGGTGCGTAAAGACTTCCGCATCGTGATTCGGTAATAAGCGCTCGATGACAATAAGCATCAAAGCTTTTACACGGTGACGGGCACTGGCGGCAATACTCAAAGTTAGGTTGAAATGACCATTTTTTATTTTAGGTTATTTGTAAAAATCATGCGTGTATATAGGTATTAGGTATAGGTATGGCCTGCAGGGCCGGCTCGAAGGCGATTGGAGCTATGCATTGGCACAGGGCCCGCACACGCATTGAAAGGCCCCGCCGCAGCCTGTTGCAAAAATAAATTATCGGTTTCATATTATAGTTCTGTCAGTTCTATCAGACTGTCTGTGAGGCCCCAAATTCGGGGTGTACCCCTAATACCCACTAAATGGGCCACGCAAAAACGTTGAGCACATAGCCCCCGATATTCACCAAGCCGACAATAATAATATTACTAACGACAAATCGTTATCACTGCAGCACGAAGCTCAGTTGGGCGGGACAGCATTTTCAAGCTAAAGTCCACGAAATCAGAAATGGAATGGCACCCCACCGGCATTATCCGGGATATCGCAGCAGCCCCCCCCCCTCCCCCACACCATAATGAATTTTTCAGAAACCCTGAATACTTATTATAACGAATTTATATATTATTATTATTATTATTATTATTATTAAATATTATGTGTAACTATACTTATCGCGTGTGACGGTCGCAGGTGGGACCGGTGAACAAGTCGAAGGAGAAGAAGAAATCGCACCGGAAGGTGACCAAGCTGGTGTTGACGGTGATCACGGTGTACGTGCTGTGCTGGCTGCCGTACTGGATCACGCAGGTGGCGCTGATCTTCACGCCGCCCAAGCAGTGCCAGTCCAAGATCGTCATCACGATATTCCTGTTGGCCGGGTGCCTGAGCTACAGCAACTCGGCCATGAACCCGATCCTGTACGCGTTCCTCAGCGACAACTTCAAGAAGAGCTTCCTCAAGGCGTGCACGTGCGCGGCGGGCAAGGACGTGAACGCGGGCCTGCACCAGGAGAACAGCACGTTCCCGCGCCGGAACCGCGGCGGCTCGGAGCGCGGCGGCGGCGGCCGGACGGGCCGGGCCACCACCATACTGTGCCAGGCGGTCAGCGGCGGCGCCGGCGGTGGCGGCGGCGCGGGCGGTTGCTGCAAGGACGACGACGGCGGGTGTTGCGGCGAGACGGGGCCGCTCGTGGGCCGCGCCGAGCTGGTCAGCAAGGAGAACACGTCCACAGCGCTCACCATGACGTCCCGGTCCACGTGCAACGACAATAACGTGCAACCCGCCCAGTTGTAACGCGGCTATGATGACGATAATATTATTATTATTTTTTACTCGTAAATTTCTATATACGCACTATATATATTATTATTATTATATTAATTAATATTATACAAAAACCTATACCTATTTAAAAAAAAAACGACATGACGACCTATTCCTTTTTATACGATACATACATAATAATAATAATTAATAATATTAATAATAATAATAATAGTAAATAGTAATAGATATATACATAATATACTAGACACTATAATAATGTTCTATAGACTGCAGTGGTCTTCAACCGGTGGGTCGCGACCCATTTTTGGACCGCGTAAGCTTTAAAATTGGGTCACAATAAGCCTTCTTTTTAAAACGAAAATAGCAATTTTAGCTTATTTTTGTTTTTTTACAAAGCTTACGTGGGTCGCGAAAAATGTAAGCCTAAAAATGTGGGTCGCGAGTCCAAAAAGGTTGAAGACCACTACTATAGAGTACCTACCTACCTATAATATACGTATATTATATAGAATTATTATAATATTATATATTAATATATTATATAGTAATCCCCCAAACCGCCCCCTGAACATTGACATAAAACAACCATATTATTTATACTTAATAGTTTATATAATCTACATAATTAAAATAATATAATATATTTAACTAATAATAATCAATAGTCATTACTTATATAGTTATATATTATTATTATTATTATTACCTATGCGGCTATGCCTAAACTATTATTTATATTGCTGCATTGCTGCAGTATCATCTAGTTTTAGGGGAAACGGGACTTTTGTTTTTTATTTTTTCTCGTGTGTTTAGGTACGTCTTTTACCCGCTTTTCAATAACTTCGAAATAATTGTTTATGAACGTATATATTATTATCATTCTTGTACCGAATTTACCGCGATACAGCACAATATGACCATAAACGTGCCTAGGATAGCCAGTGGCGTATTTACGGCGGGTTCCCAGTTCCCCCCCCCCCCAGAATAAAAAAAAAATTTTAAAAAATCATAAATAACTTGCTACGTATATAGGTACATAGAAAGAGAATATTAATTTGTATTATGTGTTTTTAATATTTATACCCCCCTCCCCCCCACAATTTGAAAATACGCCACTCAAGATACCTAGGTAGTAATCCTAAAAATCATAATATATGGCCATATCTATAGTTTAAACCCTATAACTATTTAAGTGTCTATTGCATGGGTGGAAATCGATCTTAGCCCCCAGCCCCCCAATCCCGAAAAAATATCCTATTAGCCCCCCTAAAAACAGACAGCTAATTTAGTTTTGTGCGGGGTACCCCCCCCCCCCTGAAATTAAAATGGATTTTCGCCTAATATGATGTATTGCATTTCTCCCGGACGTTGTCGTGCACCTACATATATATATATATATATATATGCTTAGCCAATTACACGAAATGATTTTCGATATGCACGAATTTGAATTCCTAATATGTTCTAATTCCTATAACATAGGTATTATATAAGTAGATAATATGTGTGTATTGTAAAGGAAAAAAATATTGAAAAAATTGTTTTGGTAAAATCGATTATAATAATGATAACACAAATAAACACAAAAAAATTTACTTTCAAAATCGAGTGTTATGTTGTTTACTTACCTATATTGTTGCAATGTTTTACAGTGCCTTTATTTGTTTATGTTGCACCTATAACAAGTGTCGATCTGGCTCATATGATTTGGCCCCCGGCACAATAACTTTCAGTGGACGCTATACAATCAATTATTTTGCAAATTTCTACATGTTTGGTATGCAAACCTGCAGCAATCATAACATATTAACATGTATTTTAAATCTTGTAAACTATTAATTTAATTTTCGCAGGTACAAATATCATAATATTATATTATTTTACACCTACAACCAACTAATTTTCAGAGCCCAATTTCAAAAAAATTGACAATGAGTATTTTTTGTTTTTTTAGGATGGTATAAATTATATACTTATTAGTTATTACAATAACGATAATATTGAACAAAATAATATATAATCAATAATAACAAAATCACTGCTTAGCTCCTAAATTATAGACATTACAATATGTTATTCTACCATTTGGCGTTAGGCCTCCATATAGAGAAAAAACACTAGACTGGGACACTGGGTGGGCCTGACCGATACTGACTAGGTAACTAGGTTTTTCCATAGTACCTATTATAGTTTCTAGTAAAACTTACCTCTATATATTATAATATTAATTCGGGATAATTTTGTGCATCGGGAATTGCCAGTTTTTTATTTCCAAGGATGATGACAGGATGTAGAAATTTTTTACTGGTACAGTTACGATTTACGGTAGATACCAGTGTTGATGACAGCATCCGGGTCAGGGACGGACCCAGGTGAGCCCGCCCCCTCCCAATACATAAGAGTGGTTATATTACCATTGATTATAAATACCTACTATAAATACTATATATTTTATATCAATGTTTATAGTATTTGTGTTGTTGCCCCCACCTCTCCCCCCCCCCCCACAAGAAAAGTTCTCCGGGTCCGTTGCCGATCCGGGTACCTATTTCGTAAATCATAAATTACTTTTACCGAAGTATCGATGCATACGAGGTAACTACCAAGAAACCTAATACATATTTCACTCGTTAACGATTTGTAGAATAGTATTGACGGACAACAGTTTAAGAATGATCGTTTATAATATTAGCACGACAAAATAAATTTCTGATTAAAACCGTTAAATGTTAATTTACGTTATCGTTGTAATTATTATTAATCCCGAATGCTTTTCCAACGGTTATAACGATGGGTTTGAGGGTTTCCACCAGACGATATGATCTAAATACATCGATGAGTCTAGAACCACTAACATTTCTAAACAAATTCTCTAGGGAACGGGACATGTCAAGACAATATCATTACCAAAATTATTATCATAATAATTTTTATTTTATTTGCTAGGTTCTTCGAGACATGAGTAGAGAGAAAAATATCAACTATCAACAACAAATCAACGCAATATTTTTATTGTTCTACTATAAAATATTATAGAAAATTATATTATAAAATATTATATCACCAGTCTAGTTTAAAAATATCAAGATGTTACAAATAAAAACAACCTTGGACTATTTTTAAATCCGAATGAAATAATTTATTTCTGAAATTTCAAATGCTAACTCATCTGAATCTACGTTTTTAATTAACTGTTACCTATGACGTCCTAAAGCCAAAAATGTATAAGCGGATCGCCACATGTAATAATAACTATTTAAAAAAAATGAAAGAACGAAGGTCGTTTTCTTGTTGTGTTTTGTATGTGCCATTTAAATAATATGTATATAAATCTATCTAGTCATTTTTTTAAGCTTAAATATTAAAAATATATATCAATTTCCGTGATATTAATTAACTTGTTATACATTAGACCCATATAAATTACTTTACAACTTTGACCATCTATCTAATTATCATTAACTAAATTCAAATAAAAATTAAAAGCTATTAGTTGTGATTGATTTCATATTAAATAATTCACCCTTCAGTTGTATGATAATTAGTATATAAATATAAAGACCTATGGAAAACAAGTTACTTTTAAATAAATACATTAAAATATAGATAAAACTGGTACAACCAAAATTTAAAAAAATTCTATAACAAAAATAATATGAGAAAAAGTTGTACTTACATTATTTTGATTTAAAACAAAATTAAATCTTTAACTTTTAAAAAATTAATACATAATAAATCTAGGTTTTCTTAAATTTTTTTTGGAAAATTCATTAAATTGTGGATGGATTTATAAAAACAGAAAACAATTTTTTAGAATCATGAAGTGATCTTGAACTAGAAAAAATGTCATTGCAAATATATATTGGTATATGATATAGGTGCCATAATATGTCCATATAAATGAATTCATTTTTGCACAATTGGCTAAACGCCTAAACCTCAACCAGAATAAGTTATCAATAGCTTGTAAAACTTAAAAAAATTGAAGGAAAACATAATAGGTATTGTTGTTTAGTTTATAAAAATAAACTAAATAAATGTATTAAAGATAATAATGATAATTATTAAGAAATTAAAATGTACACATAATGTCAATTTTCCTCAACTACACAACTTAATCCGCTTAATTTTAAGAATTTATCTTTTAACTTATGTGAAATAAAAATAAAAAACATTTATAAATAATATTACATAATATGCACTTAACATAATTTAATAATATTATATAAAATAATACTAAGAATTAAATGTGTCAATTTACATGTTTATATATATGATTATAATGATTTTGTATTTACAGTTATGGTTCTTATGTACACATACTTATTCTTTTAACAATTAACAATTTTCAACATATCAGAAGAATTTAATGTGTACATTCTAAGGTTTAAACAAACTTGTCTATTATAATATAATATAATATAATACAGTTTTAGATTTAAGTGGAAAATAAACTATAGGCTTTATTTCTTTGTAATACTTTACACTGTACTCAATTAGCATCACTTTTTAGTTTAAACAATTATTATTAACATAACCTAAGTACATATTATATCTGTGTACTACACGTCATTTAGAATAGTTGTATGTAACAACATTAAAAATATTGTTAAATTAAGTTAATGTCAAAAAGATTTAAATATATTTGACAAATTAAAATTCAACATTCAGCCTCTTTAAATTGGTGAATTTATTTAAACCATTATGTATATTTAGTCACATGAATAACGCATTGATATACAAATTTACAAATTAAATGTTATCATCTTTGAGTTGAACAAAAATAAAAACAGTTCAATAAATACAAATTTTGATTCATCATTTTTTATTTTTTAATTAAGAATAACACTTATGTGTTCAAAATAATTTGTTTGGTGTGAATAAATAAAACCAAATTGGATATAATTTCAATATATTAGGAAAATATTAAAATCAATCAAGAATATTGAGTGGAATTTATGCACAACCTTCACAACTAATATTAATATGGTAACATCATCTTGGCCACCTAATCTATCTAATTAGAATATTAGATGCAAAAAGGCAGCAATGAATTGTATTTACAGGCAAAAAAAATGTAAAACTATATGCCAGCCAACATACAAAAAAAAATTAACATGTAAACAAGAAAATTTTACAACTAAGTAGTAGTACACAAAAAAAAACAAATGTTTATCATTTATCCAATGTGCATGGTTTGAATGTGTCTCATAAGCTCTTTTCTATCCTCAAATACTTCATCGCAAATATCACAAGCAGTAATTTCTGCAAATATAGGTATAGATACAGGTATAGTTAGGGGTACAGGTACCATTTCTTCGGTGCTCAGCTCAATGTTAGCACCAACATCCTCTGTATAATCTGTATCATATACTAATTCTGTTTCAATCAAGTAACCATCATTTGACGAAGCTTGCAAAATTAAATCGACATGTTCACCGTATCGACCATCATTATTGTTAACAAAGTATTCTACTCCCTCTTCACGAGGTAAATCACCGACGGTTATTTGGCCGAAATCATTATTAGATAATAGTGACTGTATATTATATTGTGTTACTCTCTGATTTGAATAATCCGTATCTTCTACAGAAATCTGATCTTCAAGTTCTTCTGGATTATTATTTTCTTTCGATTCCTCTCCTAAAGATGAATCCATAACTGTTGGATCAGATCTTGAAGAATAATAACAAACAGTTGAACATGTTCTGGTGCACTCTCCGTCTTTAAGCACAAACCTATTCTTTTTGGGTATAGGTTCTGATTTTGGAACTGGGTATTTTGATTCACATGGCATTTGTTTAGGAGCCTTTGGTTCACTAACTTTCACTAACCTACCATTAACAATTTTGTATGTAGCTGGAATTTTTTTAGAAGGAATAGGTATAGCTTCAGGAATGCTAGGTAAAGGTGGAGAATCGTCAGGTATATCATCCTGTTCCATAATTGATTGTATAGCTTGCTCTTCTGCTGTAGGCATCGGTTCATCTTCACAGCTCTCTGTGTCTGACTGCCCTGACATAACTGTAAAAACTTTTTCTACTAAGCACCATGTGTCTTTTCGATTACCCAACTTGCTGCGACGCTTATATTTACGAGGTCCGACCTAAGATAAAGAATTATATTCTGGTTTAATCAAAGTATATATATTATCTATAGTACATTTTAAAAAAAAACCTACAGGAACTACTCTAGATTTTTTAGTATTTTCGTCACTGTGCTGAACCAAATGTGAACAAAGCTCCATTGAAGATCGGAATAAATACCCACACACTTTACATTCATAAAAATTTACTTGACCGCCCTTTGCCTCAGTTCCAGCATGATGTGCACGTATGTGTTCACGCAACACAACCTACAATTATATTATAAAAAGTATAAATATTTGGTAAATATTAAAGTATTTGAATAATTGTACTCTTTGATTGAACGCCTTTGGACAGACAGGACAAGCATATGGCTTTTCACCAGTGTGTATTCGTTCATGTTTTCTAAGTGTTCCACCATCAGCAAAAGCTTTGTTACAATATCTACAACCATAAGGCCGTTCTCCTGTATGTATTCGTATATGTATTTGTTGAGATGATCTAGATCCAAAAACCTAAATAAAAATTTTAATTCTAAATATTATACTAGTTGGCATAAAAATGATACACCAATTTCTTTATTTTATAAAATGTACATAGCAAATGAGTCAATTATCAAAATATTCTTAAAAAACCTTTGTATAAATAGTATTTAATAAAATATAATGGAAAAATAAAATTTACTTTAGTAAAATAACCTACAGAATATATGGTCACAATTTAAATAAGATATGGGGTTCCGAAACTGGAAAAAAAACATGTTCTTTAATATATATAAGACTGGGTTCACACTATGACTTTCATGATAGGTACTCTCAATCTATCACATGTGCACAATGCCACAATAGTATGATAGTTGCTTTAACAATATTTTGATAGTTACAAAGAATCAGGAATTTATGAGTTTTTTTTCTAATTCGAGTAAAGAACCATGATCCGACTGAAGTATAATTAATAAAAATTAATAAATAAAGGCAACTGTACTCACTTTGCCACAACTAGTACAAGGAAATATTTTTTCAGTCAGTGAATTTCGTGAAATACTAACAGTATTTGCATGACTGGCTTTGTGATTAATTAGTGCTCGTTTATCAGCTACTTCTTCACCACATATGTCACAAATAACTCCTTTTTCTCGATGTGTTATCATGTGTCTAAAAAATAAAATAAATAATTTAATTTCTAATATATAAAATATTGTTGTTAAAAATTGTTTAATTAACCGTACAAATAAGGTACTAATTACCGTTTAAGACGTGCTCTGGAATGAAATCGTTTACCACACATTATACAATTATTATCAGATGAGTCATGAATCATTAAATGTTTTTGGAGAGCTTTATCGTCTTTACATAGTTTTCCACAAAGTTTACACGAATATTCAGATAATGAATCAGTATGAATCTGAGACACATGATCAGACAACTCATCTGTACTATCAAATGTTTCACCACAAGCTAAACATTTTGATTTCTAAACAGTAAATTAATTAAGATATTTAAATATCTATGTAATAAGTATTTAAACTTATTTGTCATAAATCACATTTAAATATTAAAATAAGAAAATATAAAATATATACTTCTGAAATATTTGTAGGAATCAGGTGTTGCTCAGTATGCATATCTAACTCTAGCATAGACTTAAAGAATAATCCACAATGTATACACATATGTGCTTCTTCGTATATTTCTTCTTCGACATTTCCAAGTTCTTTTTTCATATGCTGCCTAAACATAAATAACAATAAATACAATTAAAATTGTATATACTAATAATTAACTATTTAACACTTATGATTAATTCAAAATGAGAATTAACAAAAACCATAATATATTATATTATGTGTATTTTAAATGTTTTTCTTTTTTAAGTTATTAAGATTTATCCTAAAATGTCTATTTTAAATTTCAATTTAATCATATTATATAATATTAGTCTAAATACATTGACAAGATGTTTATAAGTTATGGTCAATGAAAAATTATAAAGTGTATTTTATGTATTAGATATTCTTTTTAGTTAAATTTAAAATTGAAGTCATCAAAAACTAAATAATTTACCTTTGATGACGTTTTAAAAAATCAAATCTGTTAAATACTGCTCCACATGAATCACAAGAATAAGAAGTGGCATCATGGGAATTAGTATTAGCCAATATTGTAAGCTCATATGCGCCTGAATTAGATTTTTGAGTAGTTACAATATTTACATCATCATCATTATGATGAAGACGAGCATGATTAAGAAGTGCTTTTTCACGTGTAAATGAAATTCCACATGGGTTACATGTATGAGGTTTTGAGTAAACTTCTGAATTCCAACCAAGAGAAATTAAGCGATCTTTTATTGGACGACCTTTTCCTCTACCCCGGCCTTTACCACGGCCACGGTTTTTTGTATTTGGTTCCTGATATATGTCTCCTTTATCTTCAGAATCTTCACCAGGTGTAACACTCCTTCTATGTATTGGATCCACGAACATTAATTTGTTCATTACTTTTGTAACAGATACATTTTGGTTATCTACAAAAAATTTATATTCAAGTTATTATTCATAACTTAATATAAATATTCTTAGAAATTAATTGTATACCTAAACCACTATCTGATGGATTATCAGGACCGATATGAATTTTCATATGATTGGCTAAATCACATTTACGTCGATAACGAACACCACATAATGCACAACAATAAGGGCGCTCAGATTGATGGGTAACCATATGGTTCATAAGATGTGATTTTCGATTAAATCTACGACTACAAAAATCACATGGATATGGATTAACAGAAGATGAAGCTTCTTCGCCTTCAGGTATTGGTATGTCAACATCATCAGTTGATGACATACATTCAACTTCTGTTTCTAATATGCTAAAACAAAATAAATATCTAAGTAAAATATGCTCCTTTATTATTTGTACTTATCAGTAATCGTGACTTCTTTATTATGCAAAATACTGCATGATTCGTGTCAAGATTTGGTTATTGCGACTACCACATTTTTTTTAATTTATCTATCCTTTAACCACGTCAACAGTCAGAATAAATAGTTGTACCTTGATTTATATTATTAGTGATTGCATCTATATGTGTATAAGACATGGAGTCTTATATTTTACCTTAACTAAGAACATTCTTAAGTGTCTCAACAGAGGCCTCCAAAAATCTATAATTGAGGTAAAACTCTACCAGCACTAAGCTTGCGTTTAGTAAAATAACTTTTGTCAATTTCTATTATTATTTTTTTTTTGACCAATAATTTTAAAGTTTTGATTTTCCAAACGTTGAATACATTATTTCAATCTGCTGTTGTATCACAGCGTATATTTTATTGCTGTTTACAATATTTTACAGAAAACAGTTCCTCTGCCTAACAAAATATAAAGTATAGGTAATGAGCATAAAAATGAAACACAACTACTAGTTACTACCAACAATCCAATTCCCAACACACATATTTACTTTTTTATGCAGGATTTAGGTAAATTTACACTTCCAAAATATTTTCTTTCTTTGCAAATGTTGAGTATTTGATCACAAAAGTTTAAAAACGTATTCCATACTGTCTTGCCAAGCAAAAGATAAAATTAATCAGATAAAAATATGTAAATCCATAAAAGTTCTTGCTCTACTAATTATTGATAATGCAAGTTAAATTCAAGAATAGAAAATAATGGAAATCATTTTTAACCACATTCTCATAAAAACAGTTACAGTTCACACAAGCAGCTACAGTTGTAATATAATAATACACTATAACATGAACTAACTACCTAGTTTATGTAGTTCAAGGATCAATCTTTAAAATCTATAAAGTATAAAATAATATATAATCTAGTATAAACCTATAGGCTATTAGAAGCTTTGGAATATTATTAAGGTAAAAGTTAGTTAGTCAACACTTCTAAAAAATAAACCTACATATATTTAAGTTTTAAATATTTATAAATAGGGTCTACAACTGTCTATTTCTTTAACACTAAAATAACAACACAATAAACAATACAAATTTGATAATAACAGAATTTTCATTTGTGTAATGTAATATTAATTTTGAGTTACAACTACATAGGTACCTATATATTTTATTCTAATAAACATCTGATTTAAGATCTTAAATAATAAATAATTTATAATATACTCTGTCAATGTTTCACATTAAACGGCCATAACCAGTAACGTTAATAATATATAGGATGTAACAGAAAGATATGACAAATGAAATAACTTGTATTCTAATCAACATTTTTAAATTTTTTTTTTCATATAATTTATAGACGTTTGTACTACATGTACCATAAGCACTTTTTTATTTTTATTTTTTTGTACAGAAAATAAGAAAATTTAAATTATGTTATTTTTTCATTATGTTAATAAATTGGCTATTTTGATTTTTTTCAAAACAATTTAAATCAAATTTAAATTTTCTTATTTTCTGTACAAAAAAATAAAAATAAAAAACTGCTTATGGTACATGTAGTACAAACATCTATAAATTATATGAAAAAAATTTTTTTTTTAATATTGATTAGAATACAAGTTATTTCATTTGTCATATCTTTCTGTTACACCCTGTATATTTTTTGATAAAAATATAAAATAGGTAGAGTAAAATAAGAGGAGTGGGTCAAGTAAAGAAACTTCTGCAACCACTGAAATCATTTCCTGCAGATGTCACTGGTCATAACTCATAAATCAAAGCCAACAGATTCACTAGTACAATTATTACTCGTCACAGGTGAACAGGTTATATTATCACCTGTATCTACCAGACAAATACTAGTCATTCAATTTCTGGCTGTTAAACATGAACAGAGTATACTTATTATGAAACTTTAATCAAAACTCACGTGTCAATATCATCAGAGTGGTTCATGTTCCAACTCTGAGTGATTATCTCTTGCTCTGGGCATTCTTGAACAACAACTTCTTCTTGGATGTCAAAATAATTTTGGTATTCCTCTTGAGTCATTTGTTGGACAACTTCCTCATCACTAGACTCAAATAAGTCACTAGGGTCAATAGGCTCTTGTTTAATTTGCCCTGGATCCATTTCCTATACAATTAAATATAGTTTTGATGAGAATGTAAAATGTGATTAGGTATAGTGTTAGATTGTTAAAACCAATCTGCTACCTTAAAATTATCACTGAATGAAGATATGGCAGCTAAGTATTGTAACCCATCGGCATATGGCACAGATTCCATGACCGCTCTAGTCATATTATTGAGCTCATTTTCGCGTGTACCAATGTTGGTGAAATACGAGGGCTCAATGGTTTGTATTAAACAATTGTCAATGTCATCTGGACTGTAAAATTCGGTCTTGGCAATAGAGTTGACAACACTGCTCGGACATAAAATATTGTCCTTACTATCAAAATCTAGTGTTTGACTACCAGAATGGATGGACACGATTTCTTCCACAAAGTCAGTGTCCATGGTTAAACAGGGTGGTGGTTTAGGGGATATCTAAAAAGAAACACATCTTATACGTTTGAATGTGAACGATAAGAAACGATTGTCCGTATCCCCTACAATAATTTATACCAAGTACCGACTAGTCCATACCCCAGAGAGCAATAGTTCAAAAGTAAAAAGGCTCGGGTACACAAACAGTACCTACAGACTATAGAATGGGTATAATATAAGAGATCGCTCGTCTACATCAAATCCCAGAATATAATTTAGTTGTCGGAAAAAAAATCCCCAAAGCAACTAATTTATAAAAGACAGTATAATATAATATAGTAGCTATAGCTTTATAAGTTAGGTACCTATAACAGAATAACACCTAAATAAAAAACGTATAAAAATAATAGTAGATAATAATTAGGGCCCGGATTTAAAAACCCTAAAAACTGTCGCAAAATAATCTAAAAAATGCATTTTAACCGCAATAATATCGTTAAAAAATAGGACACAATCAGATTGTAAACATTAGTCTAAAAAATAATTAAAAAGACAAAATTAAAATCCAAACAAGCAATGGGGCATTTTAGGTAGCCGTGTCCAAACACGAAACGACTACCCGAGCTAACTGATACATTTCAAAAATAAAGTGACTTTAATATTTTAATCATTATTATTTTTGACAGTCGGATCCACTATCCGACAACTTTCGCCGCCACTCTTGTCTCACTACTACTGAATGGAAATATTAGTACTTTTACTATTATTTAGATGATTTTTTTTTTGGGGGGGGGGGGATAGGGGGCCTTAGTCCCTGAGATTTTTTCTGTTTTCTAGATTCGAACGTCCAAGTATCGAGACGTATTCAGTAAACCGACCGACGTTTGCACGACATAGGTGCAAACAAATTCGCGGGACAGACTTGGAAATGGTATTCTGGTATATTATAGTGTTGAGTCTACGACGGTACAACGTCTGAGAATATTACGAAAGTCGGCGACGACCGATCCAGTCGGACAGATTCGATCGAGTACGAGGCGATTTCCCACCGAGTAAATAATGTTGCTGTTTACCCGACTCCCGACTATAAGTCTATAACCTAAAAAACTTCTCCCGACGTCTTTTCCTCCATTATTATCCGTTTTTCATGGTTAGTTTTTAACCATCGTTTTTCGCGACATACCTCTATAATACACGTCATATATACATAATATATTAATGTGTCAATTCGCGGACGGAACCCGATCGTCGTAAATCGTTAATCGTTTTCGCCGTCCGACGGGACGACGGGAGAAACCCCGAGCGCGGCGGACACCTCCCGGACGCGGACCGCGAAGACATCCGCGGACGGCGGACATGTTTGTTCCGTCGATGAGTCTACGTTTTTTGTCCCTAACCTAATAAAATGTCGACAATGTCAAATGTACTCACCCCGCCGCGTGAGCCGTCCGTCGGACGTACGCCAGATCACGTTATTCCGGGTCGTTTTCCGCCGTGGACCTCGTATTCAAACGCGCAAACACCGATCGACAGAAATACGACGCCATTGTACTTATACGAAATATTACGATATAAATTCGTCGAAAGTCCTCCACCGTCCCCACTCCCCTCCGCCGATCGTGGACCAACGCGCGGTCGGGTGTTGCTGTGGTGTCCACGGTGGCGGGCCGCGGTCGACCACTGCTCATGGAACAGAAACGTGCGATGTCGAATACTCGAACGCCGCCGAGTGCTAGACCGCGGTAGAAGCACAGAATAGACGACATACTTTTATCTATTCTTTAATCTTTAGTGCTATAGTAGTATAGTGTAATTGTGTAATATTACTATATACAGTATACTTGGTCTACTGTTTGCACTGCGTGTACCGTGCTATTGTGTAATATGTCGTCTATCCCTTATTTACTATAGCACTATATAGCAATAGCAACGATATTGGTCTTATAATTTACTCCAAATACCCTTACAATAATTACATTTTAATGTTACTTTTTTATTATTATTTATAAGCTAATATTGATAAGTAAAACTGAAATAGTGAAAGTACTACTATATCGAATTATTACCAAAGGATTTATTGTACAGATTACGGGCTATTAACTAAGTGTATGCTCATATCGGGTTGCATACTTGCATTTGTTGATTCAACAGTGAACTAATGGTCCCTTCTTGGCTTCTTGGACTTGATACGGTGGTTAAGTTTATTACTTAAAACTCATTGATTTTGAATTAATACTAATGTGATTATAGCGTATCAACGTCGATGATTGATAATAATCATTCGTCATCACGCACGGTCGTACCCACGTCTTATCGACATATCGTATGATGAGTAAAACTCATTAGTTCATTACTCAAACAATTATACAAAGATAGAGCTGAAGAGCACGTCCGGTCAGCACCGCACAACCAAACTACGGCACATCGTATCTGTGTTAGACCGTGCTCAGAGTTGCACTGCTGAGCGTTGACCGTTGTACTGTTGATGTTTTCAATTTTGTTAATATAGCCAAACGCTCGTAGCGGTGCTATTGCGTATCGCGCAGTGCAATTTGCAGTCTTGCACTATTGCACAACGTCGTAACGCTAAAAAATAAAAATTATCGTCCGACGGCCGTGATTTTCGTTTTTCATAACGCGGCTCGTCATTAGTCGACTGCCGTCGGTTGCGGACGACCGCAAATAAACCGTTACGTTTCGAAATCGACAGATCCGAAATCCCATTGGCCCGACGCGCGCACTGGTGGGGGGGTGGAGAGAACGAAACGTTAAAATGGCCACCTTTGTCCGTGTCGACCGCCTTACAATTATTATTGTACGCCACGACAGAAACTGAACTTTACTGATATCGTTTTCGTATTATTATTATTGTTGTGAGATTTTATTTTTGAATTCTCTCGTATCGCGGATTTACGAAGGCAAAAAGGCGATCCGGCGACAAAATACCCTTTACCCACACTTACCTGTAGTGTCAGACATCGATATAGGCGGTCGGCTTCCGAAATTCCGGAATAAAAAATCAAAATCAAAATAATATAAATATCAGTTATCCGTTTCACGAGTCACCGCCGATCGTGTTGTTTTACATAGTGAACCCGTCATCGGATTTCATCGGTTTGTCGGTAGTCCACTGAGACTACAATATGAGTTCCGTAAGTATTACAAAAAAAAAATATAACACAGTTATAGAGATATATTATTCTGTGCGTTCGTCGTTTTCGTGATTCGTTTCGCCCGTCTGACGTTCTGTTCTTTTTTTAGATTTCCAACGTCGAAAACCTGTCACCTCAGACCATTCGCAGGCTAGTCCGAGAACAAGAAGAACTGATAAAAGACCCTCCGGAGGGCATACGGATCGTCGTCAACGACTCTGATGTCACTGACATCCAAGCATTCATTGACGGTCCCGGTATGTTGATTAACTGTTATAAGTCTGCAAGTGTTATCGAGTAAATAATATTATGTTCTGTTTTTGATTGCACAGCGGGTACGCCGTATGCGGGCGGCCGATTCAATGTGAAATTGGTGTTGGGCAAAGATTTTCCCCACACGCCACCCAAAGCATATTTCCTTACCAAAATTTTCCATCCAAACGTAGCTAGCAGTGGTGAAATATGTGTCAACACTCTGAAGAGGGATTGGAAACAAGATTTAGGAATAAAACATATTCTACTTGTAAGTAATACAATATATTTTGTGAAAAATAATGTTGTCTAATCGATTTATTTTTGTTTGTAGACGATTAAGTGTTTATTAATAGTACCAAATGCAGAATCCGCTTTAAATGAAGAAGCTGGCAAACTTCTATTAGAAGAATATGATCAATATTTCCAAAGAGCACAAATGATAACAGAAATTCATGCGCCGGTATGCATTTCAGTTTTTACTATTTATTTATATTATTAGATTTTAATTTAACATTAATACCGTACTAATATGATTATCTACTGTCCATTGATCTCATAAATGTGTGAAAAATAAAATGCTCTAACCTCTAATCATTAAGTGAAGTAGCCAACTTTAATATGACATAAACACTGATTATATAAGTGTGCAATTATATTGAATAGCTGATACTTATTCTATGTTCAGAAACAAATACCTGAAACATCCATTTATCGTTTGGTCCTGCATATCGCGCCCTGCGTTGTGAATTGTGTTCCATTTAAAAATTTTAATGTAAGTTGCAGCCGAGTATATTTTATACATAAGTAAATTGCGGCCTGGGTATATTTTATACATAGTACGTATTTTTCAGACTTAGGACTGACAATATATTTGTATTGATATTGGTATGGTTAAAAATATTGGTTTTGCTGTTTTTTGTCTATAATTGAAAAATATATTATTAACAATTAGTAATAATGTTACTGTCAAATTGTGTGTAATTAAAAATGTATTAAATATTTTATTTATTTATTTTAATATTTAATACATTTTTAATGACACACATTATTACTAATCTTTAATAATTTACTTTTCAATTATAAACAAAAAACAGCAAAAGCAATATTAACAGCCGACCAAAAATCATAATATCCCAGGCCGCAATTTACATATTATGTTTTAAAGTACACAGGCCACAATTTACAGAGTATATGACTATGACCTTTTTTGTGGACTCAATTTACAGATTACGGCAAATCTCATACTCGTGTTCACTATTAAAGATAAGATCTTTTGTAATTAAAAAAAATTGGCTTTACTATTTAAACAAGGTTAGGGAACATTAGGCCTCAGCGCTGTTTAGCCACAGTCACCTGTGTAGAAAGTTGGTTTTCTCTTTCGAAACAGAGTATACACTAAGTTAGGTTATAATAAAATTGTTTTAAATATATACAGTTAAAAAGTTAAATAATTTAAAAAAATAATAACATAGTTTAATTGATTATATAATATAATTCAACTGTTAATTTCAATGCTGTATATTTCATGTACTTAGTTCTTTGCATAATATCCAAGTGGATAATCTTTATTGATAATTTAATTAATTAATCAACAAAATTATTAGGTAGATAATTTTAATTTACAATGATCATTATTTTATAATTGCATCAATTATTTCAGATACCTAAAAGTATGAAGATAGGACGAGAAGATGACTCAAGTGATGGTCCATTAGCAAAAAAACATGCTGGTAGTAAAACATTAGAAAAGAAAAGAATTTCTAAAGATAAAAGGAAAACATTAAAAAGACTTTAGATTATGAATATTTAAACTTGTATTATATTATATTGGGTGAAACTTCATCGAATGTCGTCATTTATTTTATAGCTCCTTGAAATACCTACTAAACGACTAGATTTTTCCAATTTGTGTGTATTTTTTTGTTCGGTTGCTGTGTAATAAAATTAAGAATCAATTATTTTGTGAACTCAAAAAAGTGTTAAGCTAATTTAAAATTTTGTAACCTGTATGTACATAAAAAATATTTAATAGATAATTTATTATAATATGAAATGTTCTAAAAAATTTATATTTTGTTCCTTACTTACAATGAATGTTTCAAAAATAAATAATTCAATATAAGTATACATGTTCAAATTTTGTTCCTAGTGCTAGATAGAAACACTAGAACCTCTCTTGTCAATACAGTTGACTTTAATCATTATATTATATATATCATAAAATAACAAATTAATAATGATGTTTGTACTCAAGCCACTACAAAAAGTTACTTCAAGTACTTGAATCCCAACTTCTTTTACATGATTTTTACATGTAATGAAAACAAACAAATAGTTCAACCTTCCTAATGATTAATTACAGTATTTTCATAATTGAGCATGTTATCTCCTACTCGTGTAAGTGATATTATAGAGTTGTCATTTCATTTGCATAGACATAGTAATATAAGAAAAACTAAATTATTTCACATTTGCTATGATCTAACAATGGAACAAAGTACGCAGTTACAACTAGTGCATTAGATTAATTAATGTAAAAAAAAAACAAGTCATTATAGTAATTGATAACTGTTTTTTTTTTTTTTTATTGACAATTTTTTACTTTACAAAAGAATTTGCTGCGCTCTATCCAAAACCAACCCGTCGTCTGTGTAAGTCCACCTACATAACTATGTTCGGCATCAGTAACTAACCTTTGCACGGGTATGGGAAAATTACTCTAAAAAAAGTAATTAATTAAAAAACTAAATATTACCCAAAATCTCAGTTATTAATAATCATTACAAATAACATTACGATGGAAAATTTAAATACAAATTACAAACTACATAATTGAGTATACAAATTACAATTTAAAAAAAGCAGATAAGAAGTTCATATTAAAAATTATTGTAAAAATATCAGTATACTCCCTACCGTTAAAATACCCATCAGAGAAATTATTCAACCGAACTAATATATTATTATCTGCTTATAAATTAAACATTAGGCAAATTTTAGTTAAATCCATACAAAATCACACACTCGATGCTACAGAAACAATAGACAAGAAGAACAGGTAAATACATTCACAAACGTCATATTATACTTTATTGACTAGTCCTAGAAACTCTCCCAATTGCACGGGGAAAACTATTTTCAACGATTTAAATAACAAAGTAAAGGGTCTAATAAAAAGTTTATGTGAAAGTCAATCCAATAATACCAATGATATATTATAATTAATAAAAATAAGATAGTGATCTTGATGAAAATGTGTGAGTCAATAAAATTATAAAAAGTCTGTGTGTCTGAACATAATATAGTATAATATATGTACCTATATGTAATGCTGATATTAAATTTTGTTTTTCTAAAGTATCTATTTATTATGTTATGTTTATTTAATAAAATCATATTTTTATTTGTATAAGTTTTTTACTATAAAACAAATTGTAATACCGTTGAACTCTGTATACCAGATACGAGCTTATAGCTCAGTTGGTACCTATATATATCAGCTATTATTAATGTATTTTATTGTAATTGTTTTAAACGAATGAATAAATAAATATACATATATTACAATTAAAACTTATAGTTAAAAACTTTAAATAAATAATAAATATTAAAATTCAGTATAAAAAAAATGAAAAAACTTTCAAATTGCTCATTGGATAGTCTTAAACTTTTAGGCACCATAATAAAACTAGGAAATGTGTCCAATGAACAAAGATCAGTATTTTATTGAATAAATAATTCTTTAACAACTGGATAATAATTATCTAAGGATTGTAGCTTTAATTTGTATCATTAAAAAAATTGCATTAGTTAAATTATTCAATAAAGTTTTGAGAAGTATTTACAGAAGATTAGCACAGAGTAGGTATACGACAGGAGTTATTAAATTAGAAACCTTCATAGTATGGTACGGGTAGGCATCCAGACATGTAGACAATTGAGATAATCATAATATAATATATTTTGTTCTATACTATTATTGTACTATCTTATTGCAAATTGTACGTATTATTAGTGATATTTCTGAATTTCCACTTATTTCATTTTTAAAAAAATGTAATTTCGATAATTTTTAGTTACACAAATTGTAGGTAATTAATTACTAATTATTTGAAAAGTATGTATGCAAATACCAATTACAATTACTTTTGTTACTGTAATGGAAAAGTACCCAACCCTGCCTATGCAGCAGTATTGACATTGACCATAGGAAAAGATGGTCTGGTCAAATGCTAGAGGTCAGAATGTATCTGAAGAAACAACTTTTTTTTGCTAAACATAGTTAACCCTTGAGCACACAATTTCACGGTCTAAATCACCAGGCTTTTAGAATTTTGTTCATTGTTTCAAAAATTTGAAAAACTAATCTAACCCAACCAAGGTATCTTTTAATAAGATGATATACTAAAATTCTACTCCCAATTTTATAGGATCAGTACAGAGATTGTACAGAGATCAGTAATATTGAAGTGTTCAAAGTTCATAACCTATTGAAATACTGGTTCGCTGAAAAAAAATTAGTTTGATCACATAGGATTCACGCTTAGTGATGTCTATCATTTATCATCATTACATTTCATTTTTCCTAAAAAAATATTATTACTGTAATTTTTTGTTTTAGTCTCACTATACTATATATTTTCAAAGTAATTTAATACACAGCCAAGAACAACGTGTGCGTGAATTCTTGTGAACATTTGTACTGCATGTAATCTTAGAAGTTTAATGTACAATATACACACAATCAAGTCAATACATTTTGATTGGCTTTGTTTAAAAAAAAACATCTAATGAATAATATCAAGATATATGACAAGGAATTAGAATAAAGAGGAATTTAAGCAATTTCGATGATTGTACATAATAACATAAACAAAATAAATGTATTATAATAAAAAAAAAAGTGTATATTCTGCATGAAAACTTAAGGGGAATAATGTACAAATAATTGGAAAGTAGTTAAATTATAAAAGTGTATAATTGCAGGTTCAATTTACTTGAACCTAATAGAAATTATAAAGAGTTATTTTAGTTAATAACTAATAACACTGTTTTAATTGTCAAACACTATTAACCTTAAAAATAGATATTAGAAAATAAAGTACAAAAAAAAAAAATCAATCAGTTATTCTTGCTTTTGATAAAGCTATCAAGTTGTGCATCTAGTTCATCTTTATTTGGCATCTTTTTTTCATTATTCCTGCCACCTCTGCTACTGCCTCCACCTCGTCCTCTGCTGTTGCCACGAGTATTACCGCGACCACCTCTAGTGTTACCTCGGTTACCTCTTACTCCTATAAAAAAAAAAATTTTAAAACTTATTGTTCTAAATAAACATTGTAAAATTAAGATTTACCACCACGAGTACCCCGGACTGGGGTAGAGAATTGGGCTGGTCTACTCAGACGTGTAGCAAGATTGGCAACAGTAGATAAGTCTGTGGCAAGTTCTATCTTCATGGGACGACCTTAAATGAACAATTTATAATTAATTAAAAATACTATAAAAATATATTTCAAATAATTACCATCTAGGGGTACGTTGTTATATTGACGGACTGCTTTTAATGCAGCATTCTTACTATCAAAAACAACATCTGCTGTTCCTAATGACCTTCCTGATCTGTCATAGTGAACTGTAGCAGTTTTTAAAGGTCCAAATTCATCAAAAAGTTCCTGTAAAAAAAAAACCATTAAAATAGATCTTTTTCATTTAATCCATTGAATATAATATTATAACCATCCATGCCAATACAAAACAATCATTCACAGGACAACTTTTAATATTTAAAAGTCCAGAAAATCATTAAAAATTATCAAGGAATATACTCAAGTTTAGATTACTTTTTAAAAAGTCTAGTTACTGAGAAGAAATGACAGCAGCAAATATCATCAAGTAATATCATTACTTTATTATAATCAATCAGTTGTGTAGCTTCAGATGACCAATGTAGTTTATAAGATGGTGATGAAGATGACGATAGTGATGGTGATGGTCGTAATTAAAGCTTCCTGGTGTAATATTAGGTTTTCTCTTAAATTATGTATATTTATTTTTATTATCTGGCTAAAGAAGCTTGTAACTTCTGAAATTCTTTCAATCATTGCAGTATTTTTTCAACACATTTTCAGTAAATTAATCTTATCTTGACATGATAGTTTAATAATAAAATGCATCAACAAGATTCTTTTTTTACAATTTTCCAGTAAATATTTTGTTCTTAATTTGTAATTCTTCTTTAATTCATACAATATCAATAGTTTGGTTTTATTAGATGAAAATTAAATATTTTGTTCTTAATCAGTAATTCTTCAATTCATACAATATCAATAGTTTGGTTTTATTAGATGAAAAGTAAATATTATGTTCTTAATTTGTAATTCTTCAATTCATACAATATCAATAGTTTGGTTTTATTAGATGAAACAATAATTATTTTCATTCTGTTTAACTCTTGCTAATACATATTATAGTTTATTGTATATTATTATACCTCTTGTGTAATATGATCCATTGAAAATTTATGATTTTCATTTTTTATAACTGAACAGTTGATTTTCTCCTTGGAAGTTAAATTATCTATAATTCTGAATTCTCCAATGTATAAACAGCATAGTCAAAGATGACATATTAATTTGAATAATCAATTGAAGGTGCATCACAGAAGATCCATTGAATCCAACAACAAAACAACAAAAACCAAAAACTCATAGATATTTTTATCCAAGCAAAAACACCAAAATTAGTTATAATCTCAATAACTATAGAGTTCCCAACAATTTTATTTCCAAATAAGTACCTCATAAATTTGTTATTTACTGAATAACAATACGATTCAAAGACTCAGAGATTGGTATTTTATTCATTAACATATCATTCAACAACTTTGTTGTTTGAATGGTTGTTCAATAAAAAGGAAGTTTTTAATTACAAAAAATTAGCCTAATATAATTTAATTTTCTATTTTTTATAGTAATAGCACAATAAAATTGTGATTTTAGCAACAGGTACACCAAATGTGTAATTGTAATTTTGAATATATCTTCTTCTAATTAGGATGAAATGACTTCTGTTTAAAGATGTAGATGTTGTTTCTTTTAAATGTTGATGATGTAGATATTATGTAGATAACTTGTAAATATTTTAATTGATATGTTTTTAAAACAAAAACAAATTTATACAATTGGTGTACCCGTGAAAAATACTTTTCAAAATGCCATGTGCATTACTTAAATTAAAATGTTCACTGCCATACTTGTCAATAATTCAGTGAAGCACTCATGACTACCATGTCTTAAGACACTATGATGATTATAGCAATTTTAAAAATGTCAAGTCGCAAACTCAGAAATGAGTTACAAAATATCATGTTTAGTAGTCAGTGGCTTATTTATATTGGGCATTTCCCAGAATTAAATTTAGGCAAAAAATGTTTTTCATTATTTGATGTAAAAACCGAATTCTTTTGTAATAATTTTATCTTGAGTAGCCAGATATAGAAATTTATAAAGAGAAAACACTGTCCATGGGTAGTTCTCGGAAGGCTGTTTACAACACAAATGAAACCCCAGCTTTGAACCAATAGTGGATCTAACATGTGGTGAACATTCTATCTAGGTATCTTCAAGCTGCAATCGGCTGAAGATGCCTGGAAAAATAATGTTTTCCAATTTATTCACATTAAATAATAAAATGAAGCCTAAAATGGTAAGTAGTTAACAATTTGCAGATACTTATGGTTTTATATTACCAGGTTATGACAACTTTATCCACATTTCAATAAGAAATTCATTATAATCAATACATTTAAGTCATCATTTACTTTAGGCTTGTTGTGCATTTGGGTCAATTAAATTACAGAATAAGATCACTACACTTTTATCAATTAATAAAAAGTAATTAACCCATTAGCGCCCCCTTTTTTTTTTTAAATGTTTATGTTAATAATTATACTATTCATATTGGTATTTATATATTCAATTAAATTAACTGTACCCATACTAATATTTAAAAAAAAACAAAATAAATGTTCAAAAATTAGTTAATTTACCAAATTAAATTAGGAACAAAAATGAAACAGGCATTTTCAAGTGTTATTGATAAGAAATCATACTCAAAACATCAATTGAGGTTTTAATCTAACCTGTATATCTGTTGATGTAACTCCAAAATCCAAATTTGATATGACTATCTTATGAATATTGGTGGTGGATAGACCACCCCTCATTTGTTGTCTTTTAGGTCCTTCGTACATATCGTGAGTCCATGATCCATTCACATCGCCCTAAAAAAATAATATTTCAATTAAATACATAATATGTATTTTAACATTAAGAGAATATGAACTATAATATATAATAATTAAAAATATTATGTAATCGGTTATAATGCATTAACTATGTATTGACTATGTCCATATCTTTAGTGTTCAACCTAAATACTAAAGTGCTCGTAGGAATTTGAAAGTATGTAATATTTATATTAACAGTCGTGTGGCGATTTTTTTATTAAAAATTGTCTAAACCATGATGCACAAGATAACACTTCAGTACCCACCCACTACAACACCTCATTCACAGAGATTTCACCCCTTGACATTTGAAAATCAATAGTGATATTTACATTATAGCTTACCATAGTTTACCCATTGAACATTAAAAGCAGACTTACTGTATATGATCGTAGATAAAGTAATATGAACTGGAAAGTCGTTCTACTTCTAGTCGGATACTTTGAAGTATTAATTACCTATAGATACCGATTCCGTTTGTTTTACAATAGGTATGTGAACAGGAGTGTCGTCAAATGACAAATGGTAATAGTCTATGGTTTCGTACACACCCAGTCGTCGTTACCATATTACACATTATTGATTGTCGACGACAATCGACATGAAAAAGTTCCACCGTACGCGATCGTTGCGACTTATGGACGACGACGATGGACGTCAAACGTTTGTTTTATATCGGAGTAAAATAATAACCCACACTCGTGGTGCCTCCGAACCGTCCAAACACCACGGAGATTGGTCGCGTCGTGTGGGAATAGCTCTTACTGCCACCCGTCCGGCGGCCGGCGGGCCAAAACTGTCGCCGCCATTGAATCAAAAAGCTCGCTAACTTTCACGTGTTTCTCACCTTGGAATAGGGACTAAATCCGTTCGAACGCCTGGCCATCGGCCTGCCTCTACGCATAGGGCCGCCGCCGCCGCCGCCTCCGCCGGCAGCACCATTTGATCGGAAATTCGATCCTCCGCCGCCGCCTCCGCGTTTGACGCCACCGCCTCTGGAACCGCCTTGTCTTCCGCCGCCACGACGTCCGCCGCGGGACGTTGACCGTTTGCTCTTGATGAGTTCGTCCAAGCTCACGTCCATCTCGAGTCGATTGCGGTGTACGGTTATCGGTTCACAAGACAAAAAAGCACGGAGTGTGTGTATAGAGTATAGACCCGCGAAGAGAAAATTTATTCAGTGAACGCAAACCACGCTTTGGACCGCGAAAATATGTTTGACAAAAATGGCCGCAACGCAAACAACAATCGTCGATCACAAATAATATGTTATAGGTAATATAAATACTGTATGTTAGTTACGTAGGAACTCGTTTCACGGACCACGGTTGCCACAATAACTCGCCGGATATTGCGCTTTACGCCGATGTCGATTGCACTGCGGTCGACCGGACAATGTTGGGTACTTGTGTTCGTCCGGTGGGCGGCGGGTAGAGAGGGAGCTCCTACAACGGCAGCAGCTGCTGCAGCCCGCCGCTGCGTACAAATATCCCAAGCGAATACGTTGGACACACTGATATAATAGCGCCAATAATTTTAATACAAAAGAATAATAATAATATTATGATTTTCAAAAATCTGTTCCGTGAGGTTTTATTAACACAACTTTTCATGTACCTTTTGGTACCATGTTTTTAACGACCGACGAGGCCTGAGTATAGTAAGCAGAATTAATACGAAAGCACATTTTTACAGTCGCATGTTTTGCAACCACGACGGCCTCATAATATACTTTGTTGTTAAGTTGTTATCAGTGTGTTTTACAACGGCTTTGGTGGAAAACTTAGCTGATGGTAATGAAACTTGGTTTGAACCACGAATTAAGATATACCTAAGATATATATATATTATTCGTGGTTTGAACTCACGGTCTTGCCTTCACAAAGCAAGTTATGCAGTATGCATGCGCGCCTTACTCACTCAGAGACTCGCTGTTATAGTTCCATTATAATATTATACTCGCATTTTAACAAAATATTAAATAATACTCTTTTTAACTGCACTAAGGCACTTAAGTTTTTTGATAAATATTATTGATATTAATATTTTTTATTTTATTTATAAATTAAAATAAACGTAGTTCCTATTTTTTTTTTTAGTTTCGGCATTTTAGATTCCGAGCTAAGCGATGAATGTATTTGATTTTACAATGATGTGTATATTTTTGTATGTGTCTATATGTACACGAAAAGAAGTCGAAATAATGATTTGATTTTCAAATGTCCATAACTTTTTTAGTGGGAAAGTGAATGTAGTTGGTACTTTAAGAGGTCAACATTTAAAATTCTAAGTATTTAGTTTTTAAAAGCGTCGGGAAAAACAAAAACAAAATTAAGGAAAAACAGGTGTACCGTTAAACCAGTTTTAGACAAAACCAAAATGGTTTTATAGTTTAACAAAAAAAAATAGATAGGTACATAAAATGTTCACCTATTTTCACTATTAGCATGTTCTATGCACCATAACATTTATAAATCGAAATAGTTTTACTTTTTTAATTATAGATACCTATAGCTGTACAAGAATTTTTCGATTTTTTTTCTTTAAAGATTGATAAGACATTTTTCGTCGTGTCAAACAGTTTAAAAATGTAATACAAGGTTCATCATAGGTTTTTTATAAGAGCAGTTCAAAAATATTAAAACTACGTAAGCACGATTATAAATATTAATTTTTTTGTAACTAAGAAGTAAAAAAATATTTATAATATAATACAAGAAAAAAGAAAAAAGAAAAAAGATTCAAACTGTAAAAGAAAAGAATATTTTTTATAACAAATGTTATATAATAACCATGTGGATTACTGTAATGAGATTAAAAATTGTCATATGATATTGAAAGAAAATCATAAGCAGATAGGTACAAAATGATATAACACTTCAAATGAAAAATGTTAATTTAAACGTGAAAAGAAAACAGAATTTGGAATAACATGATATAATAGTTGCACTATGAAATGGATTAACCATAAACATCATAATCATATAATAAAATAATGAATATAAATACATTATAGGTATATATTATTGCAAAAATATAAACTGAACATTTATCAAGAAACTGTTCAAACAATATTCAATGGTTACCTATATAATATAATGTTAAAATTGTGTAAATAAGTGAGCAATTACCTGTAATAAAGAAAAATAAGACCTATAAGTGTATAATAAAAGCTAAACACACTAATAATTATGACTAATATAATTTATAAGCATTAAGTAATGCAATTAAGTTGGTGATTAAAATGACTAATATCGGTTACTGCCAAGTTCCTAATAAACTATACGATTCAATACAATAACGTTATAAATCTACACGATTACGTGGTTAAACATAAAAACTGATTTAAAATACAATTACATGAACGTCGAATGAGATTAAAAAATAATGGCTTAAGAAAATATACAGATAATGGATTTAACGGAGGCACTGGTGGAGGTAGCCGATGGGGCGACCTCGGTGGTCCCTTAGGATTGGTTATAATTCCTTTTTATACTTAAAAATTATAAAATAATATATAATTTATGGTAATTAATAATATTATTAAGGGTGCAGGAGCAGATGCGTTTTTAGTGTACAAAAACTTGCTTCACGGAAGAAAAACTCTCATGCCTTTTGAAGTATACAGATTTCGGTAATTTTTTTTTTAATTTAAAATATGAATACTTTATGTAGATAATGCGTTGGACTCTGATTTTAAAAACTCTATTTTCAGAAGTCGGTATTATAATTTTATAAACGTCTATACATATATATTTTAAAAATCATTTCTCAAATGTTGTTTGCATTTTAAAGGTTAAAGTTCTCCACATCACAGCCATTATGCGTTGTTTGATAGTTTGATACGTATATACTATATATAATATAATATTATGTATTATTCAGTTAGAAGTTATATAATATTGTTTAGTTTTTTATATCATAATATTGTACCTATATACATATATATGTGGAAAGTTAGCCCCGTAAACTTGGTTAATTTTGGCCATAGCTTCGAATCGACGAACTTACAAATCCGAAAAATCAATTAACATTTACTTACGCGAATTGAGCTCTACAACTCGAGGGGATAACTTCACACACATTATTATATCATCATTGCAACGTTACCGCACAAAATCCGTTGACCGAGATAAAGTCGCCGCGCTATATCCTCGTATACCTACACCACGCAATTTTATTGTTTTCGCGGCGAGCGGTCATTATACCTCGCCGTAACCGTATTTCCTTAAAACACACATATTATTATTTTACGGTATCGTATATTATCATTCACGTTGTAAACATAGTAACCCATTGTATATACGTCGGGCGGACGTGAGAATTTCCGAGCGCTGTATGTAACGCGTGCAGCAGGACGCGCAGCAGACGAACGTTTTTGGTCGTAATAATAATATACGTGTGAAGCATATACCTAGGTACTTTGTAGTTTCGTACATACATTCTAAGTAAAACGGTAAATATGGCATTACGATTGCGTATAATATTTTGCCGTATGCGTGATTTAGTCGTCGCTTTTTCCGTATAGGTACATTCGCGTGCGCGGTATACGTAAATGGTTTCGGGAAAAAAATATAAATTCGACCTCTCTCTCCGCCGCGGCATGATAAAAACATAAACCTAGTACCTACGATGTATAAATAATAAGATATAAAAATAATGTAATATATGTGATATAATAATAATATGGCTGTGTCGCTGTGACGAATACAATAACCGACGTCTTTTTAGTTCATGACGTCTTACGATTTTCCGTGATATTTGCCGTATATGATATCCCTCAGTGCAGCATATAACAAGCTAAATACGAACAAGCTCTCTAGATTATTACAAAACTATATTTTGTTTGTTTTGAAATGTAATACAAATAATAGACTTACATATATAATATACATATTTTATTTTACGATTTGTAGTATACATATAGTCGACGATCATAAATTATGATAACTGTCGAAAAAAATGCTTCGAACAGGGAGGCAGCCTGTCCATCAACCAGTGGCGCACACAGATATTTTCAATGGGGGGGGGGGGGGTTATATTAAAAATTATACATACATACATAATATTATATATTATATATTTATCAAAACGATTATTTAACTGTTTACTGTACAAGATCTAGTTTTCTTGGTTTTTTTGCCAACTCGTCAATGACCTCTTCAGGAGTTAAATGTGTACCACGGTACATCGAGAACATTAGGGATCCCATACGTCCCGTATTTTACGGGATTGTCCCGTATTTGAATGAAGCGTCCCGGTGTCCTGGCAAAAGTTAAAAAATAATACTATTGTCCCGTATTTTGAACAACCCGTCCCGTATGTACCTTATTTTAAAACTATTTCAAAAATTAAATTTTTTTTTATTATTGGGCATTTTAAAATTTAAATTATTGATAAATGATAATAACTAAATCAAATGATAATTATTTGATTATAATAACAATACATTTTTTTGTTCTTTTTGTGGTGGTTACACTGATTACTGATTAATGATATTATATCGGCTATCAAATCGGGTGTCGGCATGTACATTTCAAGTATATACCCAGTGTCCCAGTGGCGTATTTAGGTTTTTTCTTGGTGGGAGGGGAGATATAGCTTTATTAAGTTAGAGGTCTAAAATTAGGACTCCAAAAAATGATGCATATTATATACACCTCTACGGGGGAGATCGATCCCCTTGGTCGGCTTGATCCCCCTCCCCCCCGTAAATACGTCACTGTATATACCTACTATACAGGTATGTTTTAAAATGATCCGTATTTTTAAAAAATAAATCTGGGAACCCTAGACAACATTGTCAAGCCATTTAATCTGTCCTATGTATTCAAATATATAATTATTTTTCAGTTAATGGGGGGGGGGGGTTGAACACCCAACGAATACAATAACCGACGTCTTTTTAGTTCATGACGTCTTACGATTTTCCGTGATATTCGCAGTGTATGATATTATCCCTTAGTGCAGTATAACATGCCAAGTACAAACAAGCTCTCTACATTATTGAAAACTGTATTCTGTTTGTTTTGAAATGTAATACAAATAATAGACTTACATATATAATATACATATTTTATTTTACGATTTGTAGTATACACATATTATAGTCGACGATCATAAATTATGATAACTGTCGAAAAAAATGCTTCGAATGGGACGGGATGCCAGTCCATCACCTTATAAAAATGCACGTATGCGTATATATTGTGAGTCGCACCGACGGCCTACTGCAGGTATATATTATATAATTTATATACCTATATGCGTTTTCCGATGTCCGCGGCGGCGTGACAGTGACAAAGGTATATAATTTATCGGTTTGAGCGGCGGCGGAGTGTATATATAGTGTGGTGAGCTCCAGGTGTATATATATATGTACTGGCGGGCGAATAAAAAAAAATGTATATGAAAGTCTCGGAGGAAATGGAAAATTCCCGACGCCAACATGTCTAATTTCCGTTCGATTTCCGGAACGCCGACACACAATTCCGATTTATTATTGCCGTGTATATATATATGTCGTGCGTGAAACGGCGGCGCGTTGTTATATAGTGCGAAGCGCGCTGTCCGTGAAATAAAGCTGGCAATTCGCGTTAAATACAAATGTGTTTTCCGAATAATTCTCATCGCTTCGTTTTTTTTTTTTTTTATCAATAAATCATAATATATTATGGTACGCGCGTTGGAAGTGTATATAGAACAACAAATCACAAATTCCTATAAAATACCGTGTTTTTTAACACGCGTCGTACGAGTTATATAAACACCAATAACGCGTCGGTGGTGGTGTTGTATTTATTTAAGGAGTTTAGTATAGGCAATATTTAAAGTGATTGTTCTCTCGACTTGAGACTGTGTGTGTGTAGTAAACGATTTTTAATATATGTGTGTGTGTGTGTCCACGGTGTTTACGCACTCTCGCACGTAATAAGAGTCACCATCGCGAGTAAACGTTTCAGAACGTGTGTGCAGTATTGTTTGGCTAAAAGTATATTATTGCATACTTTTTGTCAATCCACCGGATCGACCGAATAATGCGATAATATTATTCTGTTAACTATATACCAGACCGCACAGACTCGAGACGCTATTTCCCCTCCAGTTGTTTGCACAATGTCGTCTGAAACTAATCTGAATTCGTTATGATAATGTCTACCGATCAGTACACATTTTGAGATTAATTCTGATTTCAATTATTCCGATTTCCGAATAAAACCGACATCATATTGTGTGCAATTTCTTACACTTTGAAATATTCGAATCAAGTATATACCTATCGGAGTCGGAGACTAAAATTGGTAAAAGTGGACCGATCGATCTCAAGTACCAGCATACACATATTATAATAACGAATTCAGATCAGTTTTCAAGTCATATATTATTTATAGAAAAACATTTTTTAAAAAAAATCGAAAATTGCTTATGCTGCCTACAGTTAGCTTAAAAAGAGTCAACTACATATTATTTTCTTGTAGGTATAATATTATACAATCAAGAATATTTAAAGTATTTTGGTGTTCATGATAAATGCTTTAAGTTAAATAACATATTTATTAATGGTTGTTACTTGTTAGCTAACGATCAACCTTTGGCGGTCGTGGCAGTCTATCATATTTCCTCCGGTTCAGCTAGGTTTTATGCTACGTAATTAGATGAGTGACCATTATTTTTTTCTCTTTTTATTTTTATTATTTTTTGTTTGTAAGTAAAAAAAAGGTTAAAATGTAATACAAAAGTTCTTCGTACTGTTTTCCATACACGTGATTCCGTAAAAATTATTCGTAGGGACTTGAAAGTTTTACATTTTGTTGTCAAAAAGCTGTTAGTTGTCAAATCAAAAACGAATTACGTACTTCGTAGATACTCGAAAGTTGGTATCCAAGATAACTAAGTATATTTTATGATATAATTACTAAAATTTATTTATTTTACTATTAATAATACAGTAGGTTGAATTGATTATTTGGTGAATAAACGTTGGATTTGAAAATGTCATTTTTTGTGTGTATAAAATATGATGATATACTTTAAAAGTTTCAAGTACCAATGAATAATATTTTTAAGTTACAACTTAAAATGTCTATGAAAAACAACCATGTTAATATTTGTTTTTGATTTTATGGTTACACTATCAACTACTTACGAGAAACCAATTGTTTTAAATTTTCAATCTTTATGGCTATAAAAATTGAACATATTTTTATACATTTTTAACTACAATAAAAATTGCAAATTTTCGATATTTCAAAGAATTTTTTCAAAATTTGAACTTTAAATGCTTATAAAAAGTGTGCTTCTGTATTTTTAATATTTTCCAACTGCTACTATAACAACTTGTGAGGAACCTTGTAGGTATATAATTTTTAAGCTTTTTGACTCAACGCAAATTTTTTGATCGATATTTAATTTCTATTACATCACTATATCGGTTGGTGTGATTGACTAAAGATTGGTGCGTGTTTTGGTTAAAATAACTGACCGCCACCTTAATAAAAAGGCCAAGGCGCCACGTATATTTTAATAAAACAAATTTAAGTCAAGATCTGCGCACGGTGCGAAAGCACACAAACATTGAAAGATAAATACGATTCCATAGTTGTTATCAGCGTAATTATAATGTATACCTACCTATAGTGTTATAGTACCACTGTACCAATATACCATGTGTCCATGTCTATAACATTAAACTAAAATTACGATTTACTGATACACACGTCCGGTCTGTGTATATCACAACACAAAAGACACAATAAACAATCCTACATAGTAAAAATAATCTGTCTTCAGTCTAATGTAACAAAAACCACGGTGTGAAAGAGATGAAATACTAATTAGAACACAATATCTGGAAAAGACATTTTGATAGTAGTCAGTGGCGTGGCGTGGCGTGCTCTGCAGCTTTTTTGAAAGGGGGCCAGGGTTATATGAATTTTTACTATTCTCAGTTTCTCAGACCACATTATATAGTGATTATAATAATTATAATATACACCTTCATTGCTCAGTCATAATATATTTTAAACTACAAAAATAAGCCTAAGGGGGGTATGATACCCTGAACCCCCCCCCCACCACGAGCTTGCCCCATTCGTTGTCAACATGTTTATAGATTATATTCCCATTTCCTCTCGGATGAAATAAATTATATGTATACAGTTTCAGTACAGCTATATATAATCATTCCAAAACAAAATATGATGTTTGATTTTCCATGGAATTATGTATTATTAATTATTATAATATGTGCAGTAAAATCGAATTATTTGTCTAAATAGTATATATGAACATCAGAAAGTATATAACCTATAGGTGTACTAATGTAATATTATAATACGCTTACTATTGAAAATTAAAATAATATTTTATTCTAGTTGTACACATGCACACCATAGAGTATAGACATTTGACAATATTGAGAGATCGAATAATATTAACATTGACAAAACAAAATAATAAATCACTAATTTCTATTAGCCAACGTTACACGAAAGTAAAATTCAAAATTTCATTTATTAAAATTTGGCTATAATTTAAATATCCATTAATACTTGTTATATTTATAATTTCTATGATATGTATACCTACTTTAAAACTATGTCCATATGCCTATATATATTGTGAAGCTGTTAAACTATCGAAGACCTTGTAAAGTTATAGTGCACTGCGCATATATTATAATATCTATAGCGGACACCGTAGAAATCGCAGTCTTAAAATGTTTGGTAGAAATGAAAGTAAGCAGATATAATAACCTACCCGACCTACGCAGTTTTAATATTTTTTGTTTCATTAACTATCAAACGATATCTGTCTTCGGTATCAGTAATTACTTATACAATTCTGGATATTTTTTATATTTTTTTCCCGGGTGTTGCGCACTTAGAAATTCTAAAGATCTAAAACCTATACCACTTCGTGTTGTAGCCTGTAGGCTGCTGTAGGCTGTAGGGCAGTAACATTATGTACCTCTTTTATGTGCTTGAGTTCTGCTCAATAAATATGTAAAATATAAATTTAAGTACATTTAAATTAGGTGTGCACATATATGTATAGGTATTATTATTTATACTTACATATAGTTACATAGCTATATATAGGTATTATGCCATAATTATAACTAATACTATATATACCATAATTTTGAAGTAGAGATAAACGTAGTTAGGTTATCTAGGTAGTTATTTTAACAGTAAACACTCATTATTTCGAAAAAAATGTTTTCCATATATAAGTTGAAGTATTTACAGAATAACATTATACTCTACAAAAATATGGTAGTCCACTACTCCGCTCGTCTAAACTTTCTAGCTCGTCTAATTAACTAGGTATATATAATAGGTACTCGTTTGAAGTCATCAGAAAAATATTCAAATCTGAAAGCAAAATATCGGAATATGATATTAAAAGTATACGCTGCTATTTAACGAAGCAAAAACTTAAAAACTATAAAAAATTGTAGCAAATATTTTTTTTCTAAAATTTTCTATTGTAATGACTTCAAACCTATATGGAAACAAATATTTCCAAAAACATTAATATAGGTATACCTACTTTTAGAGATAGTCCGCAGTATGGCTGCTGTGTTTACCTTTAAAAGTATAACCCTAAATACGATTTTATTTGTTCGTTTATTATGTTTTAAATTAATTTTGAATCGTGAAAAACTTGGAATTGTTGTGTTCTTAAGTTGTTGACGATGTTGACGATGTTGACCGAAGTTCTTAAAGATGATGAATAATTTACTATGCGTAGTCCTTATTATAAATACAAACAGTTGCATGTTTTCAATTCAACGACAATATACATTATAATACGTTCTATATATAAAAATAATATATTATACTATTACGATGTATAGGTAAATACTTATTATACTGGCTACTGTGTTGACTTCACGAAGATATTAAACGTAGGTATTATTCGTCTTGTGATTTGTTCAGCGCCAAGTGATTACTTGTTGCGTTTGCACTGCAGCGCAAATAAATGTCAATACTTACACAACATTTTTAAACGAATTTCTCGTCCGTCTCGCACTATAGGCCGAATTAAGTGCGTACAGGGGGGGGGGCGCTTAGAACTTTATGATGGATTCACAATAATGGGTCTCTGAATAATAAATAGCAGTTGTCGGACTCGAGTGGGTATATGTCATTGTGGGTTCTCGCTGAAAAGAACTTGCGTGGACCCCGACTAGCCCCTTCGGCCTTCCCCTTAATCCGGCCTCGTACTTTCGCTGCAGTCGCAATGGATAATATGCGTCGTACGTCGTATAATGTATAGGTATACAGGGTGTAACAGAAAGAACTGACTATAATGAAATAACTTTTGTTGTAATCAATATTAACATTTTTTTTTTTATACAATTTATAGACATTTGCTCTATAATTAAAGTATAACAATTTTTATTTTTATTTTGTAAAATTAAAAAAAAAAAAATTCAATTCAATTCAATTTTATTTTGAAAAAATTTAAAATAGCCAATTTATAGAACTGTTTATAAGAAAAATGTTGGAGGTAAAAACATTTTTCTAAGTTAAGTGGTCTATTTCATACAATTTTTTAAAATATCAATATTTTTTGGAATACATTTTTTTGAATTGTAATTACTTTTTTCAAAATATTATTTTTGGGAATTTTCAAACACGAGTAAATATTAAATTATTTACTATCCATATAATTTTCAAAATGTTTTTCATATACGTTAATTTTTGATAAACTTTCTATTTTTGTTCGTCAGCGGTCTTTCTGTTACACCACGGTACACTGTGTATATATATGTGTGTGTTCAAAGCGAGTGCTCAGCGACTTTTAATTATTATTAAAAAAACTTACAGAGACTGCAAAACAAAAACTCTTTTGTTCTTTGTGTTCTTCTCGACCTATTCTTTTCGCGATTGACTAGGACGAACGTATACATTTTTTTCCCCCGAAGATTACTGCTGCAGTCTGCAGCTGCTCATCCGTTCGTGTTCGGATAATTGTTTGCGATTTCAATTTACAGCGTCTGTATAAACATAATATGTGTATATATATATATGTTTATATGTTATATACACACACTGCTGTACATATTATTATTATAATATACTGCATAATTGTTTCCATTTTTTTCCTTTTTCATCTATATCTTTTTTTTTTGTTCATTCTCCGCCTATGGTCGTTGTGTTTTTGTTTACTCGAATTTCCATTTTAAAGCCCCCATGTGTTTTTAATCATTATTTTGTGAGCCTGCACATAATACGTGCTCTATATAAATACGCCGAGCGGACAAACAATACACGCCATACTATATATATATATGTTTATTATTTACGATACGCCATATTATTTACCCGGTTACCGGTAATGATGATACTTATTCCTTTTTCCATTATATTATAATATTATACACGTCGAATGAACTAATTTATTACTATTCATTCTTTAATCCTTCGAGTGCATCCCTTGATCCGTAAATACACATTTATGTTTCGGCATGTGTACACGACGACTTCCGGCCTTTGCTGCACGGCTCTGAGTATATATAATAATATTATTATATAGTATGAACTAATATACTGCTATATCGCAGCAGTGTTCCCCAAAGGGTGTGCGTGCGATAAAGTTATGATCGTGCCTGGAAAATTTGAACTGTTTTCGTTTAGACCTAAAAAATGATGAAAAATAAATTTCCCGTCCCTGCACTTTTACTATAGGAATATTCGTATCTGTATATATAAACATTTTTTTTACGTGTTCATTATGATTTGACAGAGTGAGATTTGTTGAACAAAAATAAAAACTTAAAGTATCTATACTTAAGAACATTTTCGTATATATTTTATTATAATAATTGGAACTGAAGTTCTCCGGCCACTAAATTATTTAATTATATCATATTTTTAATGTGATTTTAGTTTTTACAATTATTGTTGAATAATTTTTAATATCAGCTAGGTGAATGTATTTTGTTGTTAGTTTTAATGCTTTGTCTGTCTGCAGTGTATTGCTCTGTTTTGATTCATACTGCGAGTTGGAAAAACGTTGTTTTTTTCGCCATTAATTAGTGTGGAATTTGTGTAAAATTGTGCGATAATTATTTATTATATTTATGAACTATTCGTTGTGGAAAATAAACTTTCACAACTGTATAATATATTGACGGGTTTTTTAAATGTTATAGGAATGAAAATTTTTTTATAGTATAAAAAATGTCTGGAAGTGAATTCCTGTAAACTTTAAAAACTTTATTATAATAAGTAGGTAACTATATCTATGTATACTTAATTATATAAGAAGGTATTAAAGAATTTTTTTCAATATTATTTTTCATAAATCACAAGATTTAACGGTGATATATTAAAACATTTTTTCGTGTCGTTAAAATTCAGCCACCACCCTATAACCTGATCGATCTAAATCATTGAAGACTTTTGAACAATTTATTATTATTGTTATTGCATTAATTTTTATAATTTATCACTAGCATATATTGTAGGTATGTTCTAATAGATAAATCATATACGAGCTTTGATAAAAAAAAATTGCGTTTCTGGATTTTGGCGTAAAAGTGAGTTTAATAATTATTATAAGCTACTCCGACTAGTATACGCAGTTACAACTCACAAGTCACAATATATTATATAATAATAATATTGTTTTCTACCTTTTGGGTAAACACGAGTACCTACGTACGTAGAGATCGGTGTTATCAATAAAACGTGTTTCGTAATTCAATTTAATGGCAATTAATTTTGTATATTATTTTAGCGTATAGTGCATAAATTAATATTATTACTTATTGTACATACATTTTATTTCATTTGAAAATAATCTCAATTATTATTCTAGTGTAGTATTAATAATAAATATTATTACTATTAATGTATAGTAATAATAATGACAGTATAATCATAAACTATACTGTAATGACTGTTTTGTATAATACTCGCGTGTTATATCATAAATATACGTAGGTACCAGCTATTTCATAAAAGCACATGTACCAGGGTTAGGTTAGGTTAGGTAATATAATTATTATACTATACAAACACGCGGTATCAGCTAATAAACGCATTTGCACGCATAGCGAAAAAAAAGCCGCGCGATTTTAAATACGCATCAGAAATTCGATTCAATAATAAAATATTAATCTTCAAAGAGTTTTTTAATGCTAATGATATTTAGTACCTATACTTACCTGTAATATACTTATCTATGTATCGAAATGTGCAGTCATCAGTGACGTAGCAAGGATTTCTAATAGGCAATAAAAAAATCTTATACAATTTAAACAATTTTTATCGGCATTCGTCGCACAAATTACCTATTAACCTATATATTACTCAATAGTTCATCCATACTCTGAAGTGGCCTCAGTCTGGACACAATAATACATCCACGACTCCCAGGTGCGGATCTATAAATCTAAAATGGGGAGTGAGGGGGGCTACAATTTTTTTCAGAAATATTCAATCATAATTTAAGTACAATATATTAGATTATAGATAACATTATAGATAAGATGTGATGACGATATTAACAATTTTATTTATATTTTTAATTTATATGGGTTTTATGACTCAGTCCAAATGAAGCATTTATTTTTTACTATATTTGAATACATACTATTATATGACATTTCCGAGGGGAGGGGCTAAAGCCCTTGCCCCTTCCTGGATCCGCGCCTGTCGACTCAACGCGTTTAACACAGCATGTTAACTACACATGCAAGGCCGTGGATGGGACAAGTGCACTGAAGGCATCACACATTTCAGAGACACCAAAGCCAAGTGGGCGATTTTTGAGGTTTGAATATGTATGTCGAATAATGGCATCCTATATTGTGGTCCTGCAAGAACACCAAAATATTATATTGCTCTGTGGCCCGCCAATGCTGTTAGTTAGCTCGGCATTGTACCTTCATATCATATACCTTATTATCATAGGTACCTTCCTACCTATACTGACGCACTGTTAAAATGTCAATAAAAAATACAAAAATATGGCTGATGACCCCTTCCCATAGAGGCCTATTTTCCCGCCCTGCGGGATACGCCACTGTCTGCAGTTATCATCGAGCAGTGATTGCGTGACGAAAAAAATTGCGTACCAATATGAAATATATAGGCGTATAACACTGTCATGGATAATATTTTTTTAAACATTTTCTATGAACACTGTAATATATAGGTATAAGTACATACACAATACACTATATATACACATACGACATATATACATTGATTGTGTATTCGCAAGTACAGCACTTTGTAAATTATTTTAGAATTAAGGTTTTGACGGGCTGAGGTTGTTCTGCGTAAGACGTATACATACCATCGCAGCTCGACGATTTTTCAATGATCGCGTTACGCAATTTATTTTACAATCATTTTTAAAATGTGATCTCGGATTGACAAAAACGAGAGTAAAATCGAGTTTAATCAAAACGTATCACAATACGTCATGTAGGTATATCTATAAGTTTATATAATCCTATACAGCTATGATATAATATAATATAATATTTTATCGTAAAATAAATATACTATACATAATATATGTGTGAAGTAAAAAAACGCCTATTTACACGGTGTAATATACATTCGCATAGCACACGATAAAATACGACTCGATATATACATTCATTTTGATATTATATGGAAATTCGAATATATTTCGCGCGAACAAGAGCGAATTTGATACTTTTCGTCATTATTGTAATTAATCACTGCATACTTGAATTTATGTAGAACATCGTAATATGTGGCGCATTTAGCTCGTTATAAACATCATTCTCTCTCTGTCTCTCTGTCTCTCTCTGTATCTCTTTCTCTCTCGTACTCTCACTCTATCTATCTATATCACACCCTATCTCTCTCGAAAAGTAGATACTTAAGTTTCCGAGAGACGTTTATTTAATATATAGACACATACACGCGGTAGGTTATTAACATATATTATTTATGAATATTATGTTCAGCGATTGGATCATAATATATAATATAATATAGCATATATTATAATAAGGTTAACGTGTAACACGTATATGTATATGTAATAATATGATATTATATATGTGTAATATCCTAGTATAATATTTACGTAGGCAATATAATAATAATAATAATACGTACCGCGGCCTTATCCTTTTCGTCAAAAGCTCGCGATAACTGCACGCCGCCGCAGCCTTGTCTGAATAAAAACAGCACAGCTTATAATACTATATATATTAATAATAACACATATATTATACGAATGGTATAATATATTATATAGATGCGAATATCGAAAGTGTACGATGGTCGTTGATCCAATGAAATATAATATGCATGAAAACTCAATAATAATTATACTATCGGCATCACAGCGCAGCAAATAATAGCAACAATAATATTATTTCTACAATATGACCCTATATTATGTATTATTTTATTTTCTCTAATCTCCCTCTCTCTATATAATATATAATATATACATAGTAATATGTGTACTTTACGTATACCTACAGACCGTATATAAACTATATATTATATGTACGTCATATACTCATAATATATACGTGTCATAATACTTCGAAACACAATATATCGTTATATTATTTTATATGCGCGCATAAATGTTTATATCACCTATTCTTATGTGGACCTACGTGCACAAATTATTATACATTTATATTTTATGACCGTATATCTGGATAGTGGGGGGGAGGGGGGTGGACGACACATTTTTTTTCTCTATAAGCTTTATGATGCTTAAAAATTATTTTTCTTTGAATCTACATCTTATGTAATTACCTAGGTACTAATTCTTCATATTGAGTTATTGTCAATATTTTAGTAAGTAAATTTAAATTCTCGCTTATAATAATAATGTGGATATTGGATAGTAGGTATATTGTGTCTACTCACTTGATGTATTTTCAATAATTCCAAAATTACACAAAACATCAAGGACTGCTATAGCGCCTATATATATATACTATTATACTGTTTACATATATAATTATAAATGTGGGAAAAACAGGAATTTTTACTCAAAACCAGTTTTAGACAAAATCTATTTAGTTTTTTGGCGTGACACAAAAAAAAGTACCATAGATACGTGCAATTTTCATCGAATGTTTGTATTTGCATTTTATATAGGTACACCATAAAATGTTCAAAATATTTTGAACAGTAGGTACCTATACCTAATACTTCAAATAGTTACGCGAAGTTATCGACTGCAGTTAGTGACTGTGAATGCTAAAAAATTAGCGTTTTGTCGGTAACCGATAAGACCGCTCTACCAGATTATTATTATTTCATTACTATATATACGCACTCATTAAACCTTTATAATCGGTACACTGCAACACAACAACACGGATGCTGGCTATAAAACATATCTAGTACCTACCTGTAGCTAGACGTTTTAATGTCTGGATGGAAAATGAATATTATAATTTTAGTCCAATATAAATATGTTTTGAGGAAAATGAAAACCAACCTTATTTTTGTGAAGGAAAACCGTATCTCATTTTTGCTGGAAAACGCCGCTAAGCCTGCGCGGAATGTTGCTTATATTATATTATGCAGCCTGCTAACACCTGTAACACTGTGTATGCTACGCGCGCACCTGTGCCGCTAGTTTTCTTATTTGCAATAATTGTTTTGGTTTAATACGTTTTCGCTATGTTATATTGTCAACACGTCTTTTTATTATTTCCTTTACTTCAGCTGTTTGTATTCGTATACAATTATTATTAATATAAATGTTCATATTATGTAAATGCGATATTTTAAACCATAATTGTATTTATACACTTGTATAATAACGCTCTACCTCCAAGACAAGTAATAATAACGCTTAAACGAGATAGATATTATAAATCATAAAATCTATATTCTAAGAATATTTTTTATGTGTTTGTTCTATTTTGATTCGAATAAAATGTAAAAAAATGTATTTATTAAACGAGTTAATGCTGCCGCAGCAAGGATATGTAATATTATATATCGGTTAACTGTTAACTGTTAACTACACTTTCAAGTAATTAATTGATAAAATAATTATTATAATATTATACATGCATAATATATAGACGACGACGGCGATTAAATTAAACGTTATATTAAATCATACAAGTGCCTATGCAAATGTGATAAAAATAGCGACTTTAGTTAAATTAAATTAATCAAACGTAAAATTATTTTCGTCGAACAACGTGTTCCTTCTGCACGTTTGACTCGTGTTGTATACTTATAGGTACACAATATACATCACATATGGATTATGAAATTTGGCATTGGTACAAAATAAAAAAATGCCACGCTCATATACATATATATATATATCAATTAACGGGCATATATTAATATAATACTAAAAATCTGAAATAAACGAGTAAAAATCAGAACCTTCGCCGACGCCAGAATTTCGAAAACCGTCTATTCTAAAAGTGCATTTTATAATATATACAGCCTATAATAGCATTGTGCCATTGACAGATATTTTAGTGATACGAGTATACGACTATAGAGTATTATTACGAATTAAATGATGCCAAAAGTGCACTTCATAGAGGCCTATATCAGTTGTACAGCGCGTGTAACACCTACCTAGCCTCAGATTTGATAACATATTGTATGTTTGAGATTTTGGGTCTCGGGTGCAGTCTTTTAAGTCATAATTATATATACTTAGGTATATATTATATTAATAATATATACCTAAGTATATTATATCGATCCGTGTCACAAAAGTGCCGGGGAATGGATAGATGACTTCGTAAGATTATAATAATATGTCCCGTGATGATATTATCCTCACGTTTAAATTGGCATGTTATAGTCCTGCAGCAGTTGTGCAAAGAGGAACGATTCTCACGAGGGTTTCAAGACCCCTCTGAGTATTTATTCAAACAATAGTATAAAACCGTCACACTCCGTGGATTTCGAGTAGCTTTTCCTGCATTCAAAGTTTATTATAAGCTTAGAACTTTTTATTCGTATTTTTTGTATTCAAGGTGCTCGCGTCGCCCATTGCAACGATACGAATAATATATCAAATCACCACAAAGCTAAATCGTCTCAAGTCTCTTCTGCGCGAACCCGAAATAATATTATAATACGCATTATAATAATATATGTACCTACCTACCTACCAAACAATAATCATCGCGGTCGTCGCGCGTGACAGGTCCATCGTCATAATATAATATATGAATGTGATAGCTAATTTATAGTAGTATATAATAGGTACCCATAATAAAACGGTATTTGGATTTTTGTTTTTTTAAACTTTTTTTTTTTCATATATTTTCACGTTGTTGGCCGCCGATTGCGATATCGAGTCCCGTCCACCGTTGCCAACAACTGTAAAATAATATATAATTCGTGTGCGTGCGTTTCCTTCAAGGTCACTCTCTCGGATGCTCACCGTAACGCTCACTAACGTACGACCATAGTTGTACCACTACCACACTACAGGTACATGACCCTGGCATCACATTATTAGTGCCCGGGCCAAACGCAACACGGACTTGAGCAACAACGCCGATGCACGTATAATTATATTAAAATGTTATTATTGTTGTTATTACATTATAACTAATGCGAAAATGCATATTATCATAATTTAGCGTTACAAGCGTACGTATAGGTATGGTTTTATCTAACGGAAAGCACTCATTTTCTCAGTGAATTCTCGTGTTTTAAAAAGCATAAGAAAAATATAATTGTTCATATTATGCTTTATTCAACAACTAATTTGATTTAAACATTGCGTTATAATTTTGTGGAAAAAAATCAAATTTTCAGCATACGTTTCGAACGGCGGCGGCATCAGTGTATCACATCATGGTATTTTCTATATTTTATAATTTAGAAAGGGAATTTTTTTCAAACCAGGAATCTTTAGTTAACTATGTATTGTATTCAACTGAGCCACGGTGTCACTGAATAAAGTGCGTAACGAAAGTTAGCTGGTTTGTTAATGGCCACCGGTCCACTTAACTTATCATCATATTATTATCTTGTACCTGAGCTCCTAAACTTTTTTTCTCCAAAAATATCCAAGTTATTTTTATTCGAGTACAACTAATAAATACAACAATGGAAACCAAGTTATATAGCTGCAGGTTGCAGGTATACCTACGAACAATCTTTCCAACTAGTAACCGAGTCATATATATCATTATTATAGTATTTGAGTATTTAATACGTAGACATTATAATAATATGTTGTTTGTTTTTTTATCGTATTCGTGTATTTTATACATATTTATTTTAATTAAATCCGATGTACGCAGTAGAGAATAATATTATATATACATTAGAGTCGTTAAAAATCGTTCTGGTACAAGACGTAGTATAAATATATAATAGAAACAAAAAGCCATTATAGATGACGTTTTATTATTTTTATTACAAATCACGTTAATCGTTATTTGTATTTTTACTGTTAGATTTTCATTTTGTTGTCGAAAAAATAAATGCAAATTTTAATACTATTGTAGGTCCTTACGTATATGTATTATGCATACGTTTATTTTATTCGTCTAGAATGTTATAATGTCTTCTTTCGGGAAATGGCAACGTACCAAAATATACAAAAAAATGTCACCGAGCGGCGTTACAAAATGAAACTGTGTTGAATATTTTATGCGTTATTATTATTTTCGTGGTATTTTTTCATTTTACACATTATTCATAGGTAGGTATATTTCATATTTTATCCAAATATTATTATATTTTATTGTGCGATTCAAAAAAAAAAAAACACCAGCGCTGCGCGGTACTCAGTAGGTCGGTATAGGTTCAAAAAACTATTTTTTTAACGCCATATCAATATAATATATAATTCACACCACGTGGGGCTCGTAATTTTTAACTACCTATATAATAATGGTAATATTATGTAAACTATCGCCTATCGAACGTCAAAATAATAATTATAATAAAATAATGTACTTTTCCTCAACTGCTGATGCAGTTATACACGCATCAGTTTATGATAACGTTTTAAAATCGCTAAATATTTTTGATTTCTATTTACAATGTCATACACACACACACATGCATTCATTATATATTATATGATGATGATACGAGAGTGAAGCCTATTGTACATCTTTATACATAATATTGTATAGTTATCATCATCAGCTGCACGATACACAAAGCGCCTATAATACCTGCAGGCTAATAATAATATAATGTAATACCTATATACGATGACGATATTATAACGTTGAATATTATTATATTATATTTCCACAGTCTCGTTGTTATTTAGGCTTGTGTTTTTCGCGCGGCTGGAAATCATTTACAAACTGCAGACGGCCGAGTAGTACATAATTATTATTATTCACTATATCGGTCGGCCATCTATGCGTACGCACGACTTTCATTAGTTTGATTTAGGTTAACAAATGTCATTTGAAAAATAAAGTAAATTTAAAAAAAAAAAACTGTTGTCAATTATAGTCTGCAGGCCGCGGCTAGCAATTAACCACAGTGAACCTGCACATCAGTTTATTAATTTGCAAACGAATTATATTATACTTTCGATGTGTTTTAAACCTAAAACGAACTGCAGTTTCAGCAACTGGGGGGCAAGTCGATTATATTATTGTTAACACTCGATTTCGTCAGATATATTTTAGATTAAAATATATTATTATGGCCCCCGCGGGTTGTCACAATATATGTTGTGCAACCAGCTGGAATGCGTACGTGTTACCTATTATAACCTACGAGATCATAATATGATTATTATTATTATTAATAATTAATAAATTATCATTATATAATATACCAAAAACACGCACATAATAATATATAGATTAAAATATTATTATGATTTGAGTATTTATCAAATAATTATATTATGAATAGAATATAGATACATAATTACAAATCATAACTATTTTACCTATTTACAAGTTTAAGTTATTAATATAGTGCCTAAGTAGTAGTCATTATTAGTTGCAAGGTTCCAGTATATAATCCAACATAATATATACAGCCAGCTATCTATTCTCATCAAGCATGCTCACGCCCACTTTTTCTTTAATAATGAATACATTAAAATTCAGATTTTTAGAATTTTTAAGTACCTATAGGTATATACTTTAGGAACATATTTTGAATTATTTCGATTTATATAATACATTCGAGGACTTGCTGTAGCAGTGTGGTATTACAAACTTCTCATTTTTTAAATGCAAAACGGTCATTTTCACTATAAATTGTTAGACAGATGACTTTTTTTTAAATATTTATGAGTTTAAATCAAAATTTTAACGAGTAATTTCTGAGTCATTAATATATATATACAAACTATAAAGGATAATAGTCCTTACAATACAAACATAATATGAAACAGATGTAATATGGTATTGGATCTAATATTTATTATTTTAGAAAAAGCTTACAAATTATAAAACGTTGATAGATTAATATATTAATAAAATTACTTGAATTTTCAATTAGAATAGGTAATATTATTAGATACCTACATTTAATCGTAAATTAAAAATTGTATTATTAAAGTGGATGATCTTCCTCGGTGAATCGCTCTGATAAGATTTATAACCTAACATCTACCAAATTTTATTTTATTACAATACAGTTTATTATTATATTACAGTTTTATAATTAAACACATTATAGGCTCATAAACTGATATACAACAAACATACAATATCATAATGTACCATTTATATCGTGTAAACCGGTGTAAAATAATGATAAAATATTAAGATAATCGTCGTAGAAGTCTTTGTCGTTAAAATATATCCGATTTGTTGCTTGCTAATACATTTTCCTGGCACACAACAGTTTCAGTTGAGGGTATAGTGTGTTATATTATAAAATGCACAAAAACGGAATTTTAATTTTATACCACTGCGGTCGGCAAAAACTGTCGTCTCAGCTACACTGCAATATATAACGGTATCGAATATTATTATATAATATCGATTAGCAGTTTATTTTCAACGTATTGACATATTTTTTCGACGAGCCGTGTGAAATTTTGATGACTTCCACACATTACAACGTCCGTTGAACTCGCGCGTTCGTTAAATAATTTTTTTCAGCACTATATAATATAATAATATAATGTCATCATAAAACATAAATAATATTAAAACTAATAAGACTCTAGAAGTGGCAATTGTATATTATAATATAATGATCCTTTATACATTATGCCGACGAACGTTCTTGTACGTATATGTATATGTACTATGTACTAGGTACTCGTATAAATGTATAATTCATAATAACATATAACCGCGAGTGTGTTTCAGACCTTCTTTGTTGTATATATAAGGGGACGCTATACACGCCGACATGTTTTACTGTCTCCGCGACGGGAAGTAGGTATAGGTATATGCGTAGAGAGAAAATCCTGCTATGTATATATTTATTCCCATCGTGGTCAGTGTTTTATAGGCCGATAAGACTATATAATATGTAAACGCGGTTACTATATATTATAAAATCTAAAAACAATAAATAACGACAGTATATAATATAATATGATGTATTTTACACGTCACGTCGTCGGCCCGGTCTGCAGCAGCTTAAACTCGATATTTTAATTTCAAAGTATAATATGGAATGAACGTTTTTTCATTTTCTTTACTGGCACCATACTATAATTATTATATCCTCTATTTATCCCACATAATCCAGGACTTTTTACTCTCCCCTGCAGACTGCTGCAGCTATATAATGACGTGCAGCGTATTCTCCATATGAACACGAAATTAATCGTTGAATATATATATATATATATGGATAATAATATGTTTTTCTTTAAAAAAAATCATAAAAATGAATGTATTATACAATACTATTGTCGTTTACGTGATACTCGTAGGAGGTGCCTTACATCACTGGCACCAACAATTTTTCTTCGTCGTTAATATACCATGCTGCAGGTTACGAATGAGTTACTGAGCCTTATAGAATGATTTTAAAACGTCCAAGTGGATTTTTTTTCTACGTGTGGGTGCTGGTTAATGTTATACGTACCGCATTAGAAAAACCGTTTTCTCGAGAATGGATTTAATAATTACGAATTCCAAGCGAAAATACAAACGGTTGCTTAACCGTGGTATACGTTTCGAAGAAAACCGAGCATCTTGTGGTGCCAGGGTAACATATACTTCGTGGCGAAGGCAACCTTTGTGTACACGAAATTTGGCAAGGTGAGGTATTTAGAATTTTCACGTTCCGGTGCACTTATTTATTCTCTATGAGGGTCAGTACTCAGTGCTCTCCTCTCATATTCATCAATTTTTGGCAGTTAAAATTAATTTTATACACATCTGTATGATATATGGTTAAAAGAGAAAAATTATTTCAGCAAAAAAAACTACAGACATTTTATTATGAATATATAGGAACACGCGTTCACAGCACTCGCATATTGCATAATAAATTGCAGGGCACTGCAGTGCTTTTTAGTTCGGAGTTACATGATCAGTGCATAGTAATTTTAACGACAAGATTGATACAAATAAAAAATTTCAACCAGATTACAAAGTGTGTCCCTATAATAAAAAAGTGCCATCTATATAGGGCGTAACCTTTTTCCACGCACTAAATTCGACTTTGCTTAGTAGCGTAGTGTATGTATAATAATATTGTATAAGGCGATTTTTTATGTGCGATTACCCCATTTTTAAGATAAATTCATACGCAGCTTTGTACTCATTGACTAAAACTAAAAAATACAGATATTATTATATTATAACGTGTAACAAATAAAAATAAAAATGTATTTAAATATTAAACTAGGTAATTAAGTTATAAAGATAAAAAAAAAACAAAAAAAAACAGAAAAATTAATATTATCAGATGAACATGTTATTTAGATCTACAGACATTCTAAGCGTATAATTTATGTATGATATAATATTTATATATGTGCTCCATATTTTAAACCATTATAATATACGCTAAGGTGTTGTTTGTTTAAAAATTGTAAATAAAAAAAAAACAACTTAAAAACCGGTCGAAAAATAAAATAATAAATTGAGCATATTATATTATTAGGCACTAGTTCGCGGTCATTTATTAGAATTGGTACATAAAACATATACATATATTTTATTTTATTTTATATAATGAATTCGCGTAGTAATTGAACATGTTTACGATTAATCCAATAATTTTGATGGGAAACTCGGGTTATGCTCATTCGTATTATTCGAAAATGGTAGATATTCGTAAAATAATATACGCCACTGGTGCATTATAATATATATATATATAGCTACATGGCGTGCAGTAAATGCATATTATTGTATATATATATATATATATATATATATACATCGTATTCGGAGTCGACTTATTGTAGACGGGCACATTACAACGACAAAAACAAAGTGCTCATCACGACTGTGAGCTGTTCAGGTGCATGTGTGCATATATTATAAAATACATGTCGTATGTATATATATACACGTAAGTATAATGTATATTATATACCCATACGACAGGGAGACGACGTGACTGTTTATAGCCTTAGAATATATATATATATTATATATATATATATAAGTATACAGGGGATCCGTTTAGCGTAAGACACTCATTATTTCAAAAAGTATTTACGTTTTTGAAAATATTTTTGTTACATATTATGGTATGAAGTCGTTACAAAACAACATTTTTTTAAAAAAAATATTTTTTTATTTACCCTTATTACTTTTTAAGTTTTTTACTCCTGAAACAAGTAACAATTAATTAAATTAAGTATTTAAAGCTTAGATGAGCAGTGAGGGGTGGTATGCGGGTACCCCGAAAAATGTTGGTCCACTATACTCGGCTCATCTATAAACTTCAAATACTTATAACTCGCATAAACAACTCGTCCAAAATTCGATTTTAATGTATCAAAATACTCTAAAAAATATTCTGCTTTGGATTATAAAATTTAAACTGTATGTTAAAATTCAAAAAAGTAAAAGACTTGAAAAATAATAAGGTTATTAAATATTTAGGAAAATATTTTTTTTTGAAAAAATGTTGTTTTGTAACGACTAGATTACTGTACAGTAAAAATATTATCAAACACGTAAGTTAGATGGATCACACTGTATGTAATATATGTATACATAATATTGTAATATGTGCGCGTGTACCTCTATATGTAGGTATATACACACTACATACGGGTATATAGCCTTATAAGCTACAGGCCTATATACAGTGTTGTTTCGACCATGGTGTATTATAATAATTTAATATATAAACGCAGAGCACAGCGTGTACCTATATCTACGACTTTTGTTTGGAAAAAAAACCATCGAAAACGTGACCATATGTATATACGCGTTGTCTGCCTCCGACGAGGGACCTCCGATATCATGGCGAACGAGCGAGTCTTTTTTAAAATGTGCGTGTGCACACGTGAAATTCGATCTCAACAACAACAATAATCGAACCCATAATAGGTGTATTATTATTGCAGTTGATATATATGTAGGCACAATAAGTGCAGCGCAACGCGCTCACAATATTACTATCGCGGTGTGAAGTGGAGCGGACACTTATACATTATACTATTATATTATTATCATTTTAACATCTCACGAATAGGCATATAATAAACACCGAATATTATTTTATATTAAAAAATAATCTATTCTTTATTTTACGACGGACAAGGCGAATCAACGCATTGTATAGCGTATATTATACAGTAATAGCAGTACATTTAGTATTTACAGCCAATTGACTACGTCCGAGGCTGCAGGTCCAGTCGGGATAATATATCATCTGCAACATGCATATTATTATTATTATGCAGCTGGCATAATTAGTATACCACGGTCCGAGTATGAAAGGTTAGGACGACCGTCTTTGGAACAGACCACCGTCGTCGAATCTCCTCGCAACGATCCAAAAAATATATATAATATTATATAGATCGTCGATTAATATTTTTGGAGGGCCGTTTTAGGAATAATTTGGAAAGCTTTACGGAGCCATTCAGATGTATAGAAGACATTTCTCCAGTAGGAATGTCGAGGCGAAATCAAAAATAAATTTTTAATCGACGAAAACCTAATTTTAATTCACCATCAAGATTGATGGTTTAAAAATTTGATTTCTCGTCAGTGCGGGGGCCGGCGATTATAAGTCCGTCCGTTCGGTAACCCCCTGCAGGGCCCTGTGGTATAAACGATCGCGGTATACATATATTTCTTAAAAAAGAAGACGTATTACTTTTTACGGTATAGTATACCAGTCAGTCAATATATACCGGTGAATTTTAATAATATGATTTTCGGCGCGGTAATCGTGAAATGTGCTGCAGAGATTGTATATTATAATGTAGAACAACAGTTTGCACGTCGATCGAAAAGTAGGTGACTCCTGCACAGCCAAAGCCAATCGCCTCGTAGAGGTAATTGATTACAACTCTCGTCGGGGTGCAGGTAAGCTGGTGGCGCGGGTGTGTCGGAATGAATTATTTTTTGCCATAATAATAATGTTAATATCATCGTCGTCATTATATCGTGACACAGATTTAATAATAATAATAGCAAAAACGATTGCGCGCTTGTGCCGTATGTTTACGAACGGCGCAATAATATACGACTGGGTCGGCGGTGACCGCGCGCGCGAGTGGGTGGGAGGGGGACATAATCGATAGGTAGGCGGTGGTGGAGGGGTGGTGAGGGGAAAGTAGTTCTCACTCGCACGCACAATCGATTGTCGGTGGACCGGTGGCGGAGTGGAGGTGCTCGCTGCTCAGCTGCGGCGGCGGCGGCGGCCAGCGGCAACAGCAGCAGCAGGTCATCCTCCTCTCACGGCGGCGGCGGCGGCGGCGGTTGTTGTTTACGTTTCGCGACACCCGTGTAGTACGTACGAACGGCGATAGCACTGCGCAAGCGCTAGCCGAACGCCCGCACCGCGCCGTGCTGTAGCTTCGCGCTCCACCCCGCCCCGCGCGCAGTATCACACGCACGCCGCCGCTCGGAGAGGATTTCCCATTGTGGCGCGCGTGTTGTTTTGTGTTCATTCGTCAGCTGTTCGCCGCACTAGACGCGCGCACTTCGCTGCGGTCCGCTGTATTGTCCACACGCATACGTACATATTGTCATCGGTGCCGAGCGATTTTCCGTTTCCTCGTCGAGTCTCCGCCGACGCCGACAGCGAGTCGACTTAACGTGGTCAGCTACCTCCGACGCCGTTACACTGTCCGCCGCCACCGCCTCCGTTGTCGCAGCGATTGGCCGACAGACGACACCGCAGCCGCCGTCGTCGTCCGCGCAGGTAATAATACGCGTCGCCTCCTAAAAGCTCGTCCAGAATAAATCTGCGATAGCGGTTTTTGGGTTTATGCGGTCACATCGGGTCCGAGTGGATAATATCATGTCCAAGAGAGCCCTCAAAATTAAATTCCACTCGGGGCAAGATTTTATAATATCCCATTCTCAAATTAGTACCTCTATGCTATTATGATTACATTTCGGTATACTATACTATTGTAATCGTGTAGTATTCAAATATAGTAATCGACACGTAGCTTTTTCACTCAAGAAATTTTTTACAAATTTTATGATGTGCCATAATATATTACTATATTATGCATGCTATTAAAATAGGTACAGTTAAAAAAAATGCCTTTTTTGGGAGAATGGCCCCATTAGCCCCGTCCCCTCACCTATTATATAAATTGTATAATTAATTTAGATATATACCTACTATAATTATTATTAGATATGGTGTTTGATATAGTATTAATATATTATTTATTAATTTATACAAAATATTTCAATATTATTAAAAAATAAACTATTAGACCACGCGTACCAGCTCTAGTGTTTTATTAGTTATCGAGGGTAGGATTTTGGATTTTTATTTCGTAAACGGTCATCCCCCCACGCCGACCGTAATCGAATTATTGAGGATTGGCACCCCCCTCGCATCTGGTATTGCGTAGTTTGAAATGATTTTTGCCGCCGCCGCTTCGTGCGCACGTGCGATTTACTCGTATATATAGAAGAAGAATATAAAATGTTGCAAAATGATTTTTTTCTTTTCTGCTCACGAGGGGGTCCTGCGCCCAGACCATATAGTCGTGATTTTATTTTGGGTTAGGTATTGTGGTACGATAGGTATCTCGTTTCTGCAGTAGGTATACAGCTCGTAAATATATTATTATGTTTTCGAATAGCCCGTTGGTGGGCACCTACCAGTTATTAACAGTTATATAGCGTAATATCATAATATATTATTATTGTTATCGTATAGCTCTCGAATCGCGACAATCGTCGAGACCTGCTCAATCACTACTACTATACCTATATAATATTATTATACTGCTTTAATTTAATATGCTCTTTCCGTATATGAAATTGCATTACATTATTGTAAATCTATAATTATACGTATTTCATAGAAGCCGTACTACAGTTGTTGAAATACACTTTCCTAAACACTTTTCGCGGTTATCGATTTGTCGCCCACAACGTGTACATTGTATATTCTTCATTGCTTACCTATATACAAATAGCTCGATCGATTATTATGATATTATTAAATTGCTATACTGTTTTTTTTTTAAATTTTCTATCGCCACAATAACGAAATTAAAATCGTTAATAATTCAACGGAAAAAAATTTCAGCGAAAACGCACACACATATTATATTTCAAAAGATTACCGCACGAGTGAAATATTATGTTTTGCATATAATTTTTTCCCCGACTATCCGTCGTATATACACGCGCAAACGCTTTATAATTACATACTTATATCGATACGTTAATTTCATAATATAATATAATGCGGCGTTGTGTGTACATAAACATGCACTCATAATAATAATAATAATAATAATTGTGATTTGTATGCTTTAACCTGCTCTTTGTCTTTGACATAATTTATCCGACTTTGTTTGCGGTTAAACCGCGCGTATATTCAGAGTGAAAGCTTCCGAGTATCAGGTACTATACAAAAACTTCGTATACAATATTATATTTTATAGGTGTACTCGAGTGTTTAATTTTTTAATTACGTACGAAAATAACCGTACACACTTTTTATTCCCGACTTATACATAGGCAGACGACGACTGCGTATAAAAACTGTTCCTGTAAAACGATCGTTTTTCTTTTTCACAAAATATGACGCGTTTTGTCTGTACATAGGTATTATTATGAGTATATACCTTGGTATACCTATCCCGATTCCCGCGGGTGGTACCTGGACCGGCTGCAGTGGTACATTTTAATTCTACAACCCATTTTGTACCTCTGGCGTGTATACGAAAGAACACCGCTGGTACAACCTATTCTGCAGCGAAATTACAGTTATAGGTTAGGTTATACCTACCTTGTTTTATAACTACTATAGTATAAGATATATATTTCCATTACCCGTTCGACGACCGGGATAAGGTCGTGTGTCTCGAACGTATATTATATTGAACGAAATGTGATTAGGTTTCGTCGTACAATATAATGGGGTGGACATATAATAATATGTGTAAACTTATTATTGTCTTAACATCACAGGCCGTATTTAAAATGTATATTTATTCTCCGCCGTTGTTTTCCGACAAGATTATTAATTACTAGGTATATATAATACAAGGTGATCCGTTTAATAATATATAGTGTCTTGCACTCAATATACACTAATTATTTCGATAAGTTTTGATTTTTTTGAAAACATTTTCAACAGATTTGAGAAATCATTTTGTTTTTTCCATAATTCGATGTCATCACAAAACAACGACGTTTTTGCAAGACAATTTTTTTTCTTCAAAAATGTGGTTTTACACGGACATCGAATAATGTTAAAAAAATACTATTTTCAAAAGTCAAAACTGCTCGTAACGACGATATAGTGTTGACACTTAAATGGATTGTACCTACATAGACCACTTAAAGAATAATGTTTTTTTTTTTTCGGATAACAATATCTGAACTGTGTCCATTTCACAGTGTGATTATATTCAACGCGTACACGTTCTCGCTACCGTTTTTCTACATCTGCTTTCATTCCTCTATTATACACGTGCAGTCTACGACACGACGTGACTTCTTTCATCTTGAGTTTATTTTATATTATAAAAAAAAAAAAGTGGGTCATATCACGAGAGGGTAAAAACAGAGCAGGTACAACAGTCGTCTACCGTCTATAATACGTCGTCGTCCACTCGTCCGACAGAGTTCGTGACCCCCGACGGGGAACTTTACACACCACAGCACGATGATGTATAAGCCGTGTAAAATCTACATGATAAACGCTATACAGTCGTTCTTCTGGTACGACATAATGTAATGATATGATGTCTGCAATTGTTAAGGTTTTTTTTTTTTTCATTTTCATTTTCGGTGGTCGATCTTTTCTGAGATAACAACTCGTTTTAAAGCGTATATTATGTACACAAGCGATCGTTGTCCTATACGCACGTCCTACACTGCTGTGATCGGTCGCTTCTCCGTGCAGACGTCGTCGTGACCCTTCTACATGCATAGTTCTAAATAATAAATTATGACGTACAAGTATATACAATAACACGCGCCAGAAACGACGAGGGCTTTCGCTTTGGACGTTGTGCTTTTACATCATAATAATATGTCCGCGATAAAAACATTTTAAAAATAAAGCAGGCGCATTTACAACCGCGGCTGCAGTAAGTCTATAATATATAATATATATTTTAGTAGGGGTCATTCATTCGGGCGAAGGCCAATATATTATATTAAAATTCTCCAAAGCGTCATCCGTCCATCATATTGTATTGTTTTTGTGTCGAGTGCATATATACCTGCTGCAGCGTATTTCACTTGCGATTTTTCGACCACCGCTACGACGGAAATGTCGATTTGACCGAGCTGCAGCCGACGCTATATAAATTTGTGCACGCAAATAAATCGTAGAACACTATATACGACAGCTGCAGCAGTAGTGTGTTAGCGTATACCGACGCTCGCCCTAAATATTTTATAAAATAATGAATTTATTCTCAAAAGTCTGCAGATGTTTGGCGTCTTTTACGGCTGCAGTAGGAGGTATACCCACTTGTGGACCGCGCTGCATATTTTCAAATCGTCGTTATAATATTTATGCAAATATTCCCGGAGTGTCGTCGTGTGATGCGGCGAAACGATAACTTACTCGTTTCTTTCCAAAATTGTCGAGGAGGCGATCACTCGCTCGAATCTCCCCGTTAATTTTTTACCAATAATATACACGTACGCCTGTTTGTCGAGAAGTTTAACGGTAATATTATATTATTACGATGTGCGCAGATAGCTCGTGTTGTCGTGAACTTTTAAATAAACGATTAAAAACCCATTAATATATTGCCGTGCGGTGTGTATACGGATCTATAGATAGGTACATCAAATAATATTCAAATATGAAATAATAATATCATTGTGGTATGTCTTATATAATATTATTATCATCAAATATTTATTTAAAACCAGACATCAAATAGACGTAAATGGTAATAATTACCGTTTTGTACTTGAATTGATTTCTACTGGTGAATAATATTATTGTCGATATTGATAATAAACCAAAGCCATAAATTATGTTAATGGATTTTTTTTTTTGTTTAATTAAATGAAACATTTTTGTTTTGTTATTTTCGAGTTGTTGTACATTTCTCGACGATGTACAACAACAAGCCATCATATCTATAATAATTATAGTGACTATATGTATAATATTATAGCCGTATATATTTGTTCCTACGCGGTATTCCGCGCGTAATTAAGGTTAAAGTCGTGATATTACCGCGTGTATTTTAACAGATAAGTACCTAAATAATTTGAGTAGGGAAAACTGTATACTTATAATAATAACTATAACTGCGGTAGTTTCGAAGAAATGTAGGCGATAGGTATACATAGTTTGTGCACATTACATGATTAGTGCTCGAAGGCGCCACGAAACTAAATAATACGTAGAATCTTCGTTCGACAGTTCTGCGGACTGCAGTGATGTGTGTTAAAACAATAATTAACAGCCATTGTAAATCGTGACATTAATCTCTCACAACGCACTAGTCATAAATCGTAATCGTCCGAGTTGTTATTTTTTATAGCATTATATTATATTGAATAAAATACGAATTAAAAGAAGAATAATAATTACGATAAATATTAATTATAGGTGTACATATATATAATATAAACTATCTGTTAATTTATTTAAAACGCGTGCGTATATATATTGGACCACAGCAGCTACGGTGGCTGCAGTATTCTAAGAATATTATTCTGAATATTTAATTGGCTAAGGTTTAGATTGTTTATAAATTATAATCGTATAAAAAAAAAAAAAAAGTTAATTTGACAACCGCAATTTATTTATTTATTGGTTTGACCTTTTCTTATCAATCACAATACTTTTTTTTTCTCAACACGCGTTCTATAATCAGTTTCAAAAATGTACTCGCATTTATCCGTTTTAATATTTAATGTCTCACAATATAGAACGTCTCGTTTTCAAACGTTTCATTACTAAATACGTAAAACTCAGTAAAAGTGTGTTTAAATAAAGTTTGTCAAAACTCTGACGGTATATAAGATCCTGCAGCAGTCGAAAAGACGTATCATCTCGGTCCGCTCTATAAGTCAAAAATAATAAAATATTTATAGACAGCCGCGGGGTGTAGGTGGGCATTACATACGCACGTTTCCGTATCACTGAACGAAATTGATTATATTCTATTCGTACATATTATTATTATATATACATCACAAACACCTACACGGCGGTAACTATATAATACGGTTACCTACCCTCCGTCGTTATCGAATATAATATATAGGTACCAATAGAAATTGCGACCTATATATACGTTTATATTTTTTAGTCGTTGATTTTGTGCGAAGAATAAGGGTAGAATATTATTAATTCGCGCATAATAGAGAGCTGTAAATAATTTCCGATTCCTCGCGAAGCTTTCGAGCTCGTATTGTAATAATAATTATACGTCGGCCGTATTTTTTTATTGGCAGTCTCGCGACTAAAACGTATTGCACGCCAGTCGCCGAAGTACTTAATATTCATTGTTGTCCGCCTTTTGTCAGTATATATACTGTATGTGTACATAATATAGTCACACCATTATTATTGAACCTTGATAATGAAAATTTGTAACGAAATATTGAATTGTGTGCGTACACACAGCACAGCACAGCATAATATGATATTATATTATTGCATTCGAACGTTATACTGACCGTGAAGCGAACGCCATTGCAGTCGACCATCGTCAATATTATATACTATTTAGACATAATATTAGTATATTATATGGGTAAACTTTCGCGCCGCGGACGACGCGTAATATTATAATATATTATTATTATGCGACGATATTATTATTATTTTCTGTTTCGGTTTCGCCGCGTCGTCGTCGTCGTCGTCGAATAAAAGCTAATAATAATAATCTATTTTCGAGGGGCGTTCGTTGTGCGAGCGCGTCGACGGCGACAACGGACTGTCCGCGTTTAATAATTATTTGCACTCACCGCGTGCACGCACTTGCACTTGCGCCTCCATCGTTTTATTATTATTATTATTGTACATATAGTTTATACGCGGAACTTCGACACACATTCGATATATTCGCTGCCAAACTTCAGCTGTCAGATGGTTACACATATTATATTTTATTTGTATGTGACGCGTACATTTTTTCGTGTGCGGTTTTTCATTTTTATTTTAAGTGCTTTCGAACACTTTTTTTTTTTTATATATAGCACTGGTCGCCGCGTTTGTCGAGCCTTTGTACGACGCCACCGTCGACTTGACACATTTTAAAATTATGAAACTATATATAGGAATAATATATTATGTGGGTACGTCTATCTATATACAGGTACGCTTGTAAACAATCTGAAACTCGAGAATAATTAAAAAGAAAAAGTTGTCAAAGTGGTTCGTTCAGCGAGCTGCGGGATCGTTATTCGCACTAAAGTCCCATCAAAATAATGATAATAATCCGTTCGACTACGGCGGCTGCAGTTCGCCCACATAATATTGTACATACATTATTAATTACCTTCAAAGGTTTTTAACGTTTTCTCTAACTTAGGAAAGCCCTGCACCCCGCTAAATTCACGGTTTCTAAACGTATTTAGAAGGTATTTAAGAAACTATAATACCATATTTATTATATATACTTTCAATTCATTAATAATTTGGTGACTTGAATATATGCTTCTAAACATAGAAACTTTAATAAATTATAAATGTCTTAATATTTAAACCATTTTTTAATATTGGCCAGTAAGAATTATTTTAAAGTATTATATTTGAATAAATCAGAGTTATAACTTTTTTTTAATAATAAATAACGATCGGATTGATTTGTTACCTTCGTAACCTATCTTAATGTCAACAATCGTAACTATGTACTGCTTTAGTAACTAACGGACGGACACAACTGGGATATAAGGTGTTATTTAAACATATGTTTAGAAACTTAAGACTACATAATATTATGCTCATATCACGTGAAATTGTGAAACAGATAAAGTTATTGATACCGGAAAATTGATTGACAATTATTGTGCAATATAGTAGATCATCGACTCTACCTGAAGCCTTAACTTATTATAACTTAAAAACTCTATTCTGACAAATCAAATATTGTAAAATTATGAAAACTATGCGATAATAATTATTGTTTTAAATTTAATTTTTATTAAATTACACGCAAAGCCCCATCCCCGGTAATATAGAGTTTAAAAGGGGTGGTTTTAGAGTATTGGTATTGGCTCGGTCACGATAAAACGCTATACTCGGTGCGACTAAATAAATAAATATGCGTTGGATTAAGTTTTTTACTGGGAACCGTGTTGGCACTCATCAATATAATATTATATAAACGATATCGCGAATTCCGCGTAATATAATATTAATAATCGGCGTCTGTGTGTGTGTGCCCGATGAGGAAGCGCTCTCGAACGGGAGAACGCATTCGCGAATGTATTATCGTCCAATATAGTTGTTAATTTAGGGCTCGGAAGTTGATGACCTTAAAGTAATTAAAAAATTACAAATAATGCGGTTTAAAATTAATAAAAATACATTTTTTTTTTAATTTATAAAATATAAATTATAAAAGCTTCCGAATTACTCAAAATGTATGCATTAAATTGACTATTTACTATTAGAGCAAATTAATTAATGTTGTCAAAATTAAATGAACGACAATTATCGGATGATAAATATTTAAAAAAAAACTTCCCTGCGAGTCCACTGACGTTATTGGAGCAAATTTGAAAAGAACCAATAATCGTCAGCACTGATGTCATCGGGAAAACACTTGTAGCTTCTTTCACCATATTCAAACTTGTTATTTTTCTTAAAACTAGTGAGAAATTAGTAAAAACGAGTATACAAATGTGGGAAAATTCTAAATAAAAATTAGTTATTTGGATTCGCACGAAACACATTTTCAGCTAAGAAAGCATTGTGCTCCCTCACTTGCAGGGCTCCCGAGCCCTATAGTTATTAAGTCGTCTCGTATACGCGAAATCCGTATAAATGATACAATATTCTATCGATCTCTATCGAATCATATAATATTATTATTTCGTTTAGGTCTCACGACCGGTCGTCGCGCTTTCGGCCTCGATGCGCATAATATAATATAATATAATATAAAATTATTACAAAACGTTATAATATAATATTATCGCACGGTCGCCGCGGCCGTCGTTCGCCCGAGAAAATCCGTTGGCAGCGGCGCGCGTCTGCTGTATATTTTAAACGTTTTATTATCATTACAAAACGACGCGATTTCCCCTACCGCCGCCCGCGGGTCGCTGCAAGCGCGTATACCTGGAGAGGGCATTGACAGCCGCCGCCGTCGCTGCCACAGTCCAGCGAAAAAATATAAAACAAGCTGCGGCGGCCGCAGCAGTAGCGTCGACCGCACAAAGCGGTATCGCGCGCCGCCGCCGGACGGCGGTGGGCAGGTCACGTGAGGTTAGGTTTTTTTTTTCTTCCAAACGGTGTTTGCTACTTACGAGTTTTTCTTTGTTTTTCTCGCCAGGAATCGGACATGAAACATGCACAAAAAGCTGCTAAAAATTTGTTCGCGTTATATCCTCCCCCCCCCCAAAAAAAATGAAAAAATTGCTCAGAGTCACGCCCCCCATCACAGTTGTATAATATTATGTACTCATTGTGCGTTGCCCGTCGTGATGAGCGGATCGCGCGATGTTTTCTTCGGTAATATAATAATAATTATTATTATTGAATACCGTTGTTGCGTGTAATTTATTTGAGTGTGAATTTTTTTTCTTAAGTTTTCCGGTCCGTTCGCACTCGGACACACACATAGTATTATTTTCCTACTCGCGAGTTAATTCGCATTTGAAAACACGTACGAAATATATTATTATTATTGTGATGCCGTTGTATACAATATAATATTAATTATTATATATTATTATTATGTGCGCAACCGAAGGCCACTCTTCTAAAATATAAAAGAATAATTAAAATATATAGATCTTGTATAATATACCTGCTATACAATGTTAAAATATAATTATAATACTAATTCAATTTATGTTCGCTTAGTACTTTCAATACTTACTTTGACTTCATAATACGCGCAATAATAATATATTATGTCGGAAGTGTCTCCGGCAATAATATCGCATCGTTTGTTGCTTAAATATCATTGCAATATATATTATAAAATATGATGATATTATTATTGTGTGATTTTTTTGCCGACTTTCGAGCCGACATCAAAAATAAATCATTTACTTCACAGTCTTAATGAATGCTTCGAGACTTATAATATATCTGTAAGTAGTCCTCATGCAATATCTTTCCGCGGTTTATTGACATTTTCGTCGACGTTTAAATTATTGATCACTAACTATAATGACTGACTATAGTGTTTTGTTTACAAAATCAGCATACGCACTACAAGCGTAGTTAGAAAAAAATTTGTTTATAATTTATAGTACTGGCACTGTAGTATAATAACTTATAAGTCGTAAAATGTACATTAATCAGCGAACAATTAACTCGGTTTATAATAATAATTATATTAGTTTAACGATTATCTCGAGTTGTTTTATCGTCGAATTACACGTTCGTATTTCATAATGCCGATGGTATTCAATAATGTTGTTCTAAACCAGCGAGAACTAAGTAGTAGCGATTAATGTTCCGCGGGATTATGTTTTTAATTGCTGTTTATATGGACTCAAATATAGTATAATATAATAATAAATTATAATGAATATAATAATATTACAGGCCATATTATATACAGTTACTTTTTCATTTTAAACTCGTAAACGTGAACCATTGTTGTACGATTGTTCAAGTTATATAGCGAGAAAATTCCCTACCGACATAGACGATATAACCATATAATATATACGTCTTGTTTGAAAACAATATATTTCGACAATTTTTTTGTTTTTTATCACTGTAACTGTAGTGAACGATATTATATCTGAACAACAAAATATAATATTACGTTTAATGTGATATTTACCCACTATATATTACTGCGTAGAATTCAGTGTAATGGATTTGATGAAAAAATAATTCCTGACGCCCATTACTATATGAGCGCATATGAAATCAGTTTTTGTTGGTTTTAAACATTTTTAGTAACTAACAGAAATTTAACAGATTCAAATATACGCAACAGCTGTGATGGGCGTTTGCCCTTTAACGGTCTAATAGTCGTGTACGTCTGCACAATACAAGCAACAATCGCCAGAAATTTTCTGGCGTGTTGTGTCGCGGAAATATTGGAAATAACAGCCGCCGCCGTAGGCGTATACCTATTATAATATAATTTCTAAGCCGATTTTAATAGCATCGAGATTAATCGAAACTCGCGGCGGATGAGAAACGTCATGGCAGCACTGTTGTTGTCGTAAAATATTGTGCTTTTACCCGCGTAGTACGATTTTTGTCAAATTTTGCCGAAAAAATATAAAATTTTACCTACTTGTTCGTATATTATATTGAGCTTGTAGTAATATTATTTGAGTGCTGGTGAATCTCCTACATGTGGGAGATACACATCAGTGTCGAGGTGAGGGGATTTTCCAGGGGCCAGGGGCGAACCAGGGGATTACCCCCCCCCCTCCCCCGAAATATCTGGAACAAAATATAAATTATCTGACCTGACAGATCTACAAATGTATTACTAATAAATAATTGTTCAAAACCCCCCCGAAATTTTTTCCTGCGTTCGCCCCTGCCAGGGGCCATGGCCCCTATCGCGGTTGTTAGGTACGGACGAGTGGGTATATATAGGCAAGCTGGGTGTCGTTCAAAATTGGAGTAAAGATATAATATTTAATCGCAAGCATGAAGCAATACGTATATAATTAATAAATAATATAGGTTATAGGCTACCTAAGTATATAATGAATATATTAATTTTGGGGGTGGGTGTGTTGGTATTCCGTGTATTTGGCACCTGCTCAAAACATAGCCACTGGATGTACCTGCAGGGTACTTGCAAATAGTTTCACGAATAAACAACGCCGAACAATAATAGTGAATATTGTGAATAATAAACATATTGGGGTTTAACTCTGCGCACACATACTATAATAATATTTACGTATAATATTACTCAATTTCATATATAATATTATGTATGTATAGAAAGTCATAGAAAGAATAATATATCAATATACCCGACAACAATAATATAATAATGATAGCTTTGATCAGATATTTTGACCTTTTGCAGGCACATGACAGTGTTCGGTGCAGCAGTGCACATATATATATATAAGGATTATTATACCGTCTCAATATATATATATATATATGTAATATATCCATAAACGCGTATTGTATTACTTTAACATGCGACGTATGTGCATATATTATTTACGATTTATTAAATCATTTCCGCCCTGTGAATTCCGACGAAAAAACATATTATATATAAATCATATATATTGCACAAAAGTTCGGCTTTTTACCGCGCAGTACTGCTCATGCACACACTAAATGCAATAATATATATTATTACAGTGGAACCTTGATAAGTGGAAATAAATTCAGTTCCTGTGCGAAACCCGTAGTAAATTATCGACCTTTTAGTAATAAGTCGAAAACCACAATGAGTGGAAAAAAATTTATTTTCCACGAATTTCGACTTATTGAGGTTCCATTGTGTATAGGTATTTGTGGAGGTACCGTCGTCACAGGAACGAATACAAAAACATTCGTATTTCTTTAGAAAAACGGGAATTATTGTCTTAACGTTTGTTTGCTTGATAATGCTATCGATGCGTATAATATATTATTATGATGGCATAATTATTAAATATAATATTATTGCAGTTTTATGTGTGCGGCTACTATGTCGTCATAATAATAATGTTTTCCTTTGTTCGACGTCGATTATTCTTCCTTTATTTATTACGCGGATTTCGCCTCTCTGAAAGTCGCGGAATATTATATTATAATCTTTGTATACAATAATATTATTAATCATATGATCGTATACACGCGGCAACTCAACTACGCAGTGTTTGCAGTCTCGCGCCGCGTGTTCCTCGGGACGAAGCGAGACGTCGATTCCGGTAAATCTAAAACGGCGACGAGGCTGCTGTTTATTGTAGGGCTCCCGCGATCTGGCATATTTTGTTCGAAACCGTTTCCGAAAATACGTACTTATACGAATCTTCTCTTTTGCATTTACTCGGTAGATTATATTATTATCATATATTCATATTCATTACTACTATGTAGTGATGTAAGATTTCATAAATTACATTTTTAATAAATTTCTTAGAGAAAATTATACCAGAAGTTTCAAGGAATTACTACTGGAATGTATGCGCAATATAAAAATGAAATAATTTTTTGTTTAAATACAACTTGAATTAATTTTTTTATTATCAACATTTTACAGGAAATTTTTCTAAAATGGAAATTTTGCGTTTCCATCACTTTTCATAACGAATACTATATATGCGACGTTACCACGTCAAACCGTGCAGCCGCAATCGGTGGCCCGAGGGGGGTAAGTCATCGTATCCCCCCCCCCCCGTCGTGCTCCAGCGTAGGTATTGTGATCGCGACATGCCTCACTAAAATCGTTCTTTTTACATCGCGGGTAATAATTTGAATTCGAAATTTTACGGCGGCAACTTATATACAGCAGGCTCCTATTTAGGGGTGGTGAGGCGGGGCGAGGAAGGACATCGCACACGGTTTCGGCTACGTCGCGGGCGACGACAAAGAGACACGCTTGTTCGTCGCCGTTGTGTCGACGTAATGGTTTCCTTTGTCGAATGGGTCCTAATGATGTGCGCGGCCCGTTTGTGGTATATGAACAATATTCGTCATTTCCGCAGTTCCGTCTCGGCGGTAGTCAGGAAACATATAACAACACTGCTGCAGCGCTCACAGCACATTCATAATAATATATAAATTTATTATGAACAATAAAGGTATATATTTATTTTTTTTAATAATCGATCTTACATCACTTTTTCCTATACGATAATAAGCATCGTATTTTTTGTTAGTCTCATAAAGAAATCACTCGCGTCATTATAGCAGCAGTGTCACTTTCATATGAAATTTTACACGCTAAGTCACGGCACCGTTTTCTTTCGAGACGATGGGGAGGATTTTCCGACATAGCTGCTTTGCTGATACAAGCGGATTTCAGTGATTTAGGAGATGGAGTGAGAATTGGTAGACGTTATTACTTCTAATAATATATTATATTATATATAATTAAAATGTCGGATGATGATGTAAACATTAGCCTGCACAATGTGCATCATATTCATAAAAACGATGTTATCCAATATTGTTAACTACCTGTAACATATATACCTAATATATAAGCGAGCGCACTGCACGACAGCTGCAGTGCAGTGCAGACTTGCAGTGGAAGGCTGCAGGTTTCCTCGTAAAATAATGCACGGTCGATAAAAAATAATCTCGACCCAGGAAAGTCGAGTAGATTTTTCTCACGATGCCCGACTACGTGTTAACCATTTCGAAACGTGCAGATTTCTACAAAACTCTACAAACTCCGCTTCACTCATATACCTTACTCGTATAATATACTGCAGATATACGGGATATAGTATAAAATATATATAAAACTCACGAATCGTCGTGTGAAAACAGTAGCCGATGACCGTATAGGTATATATTATATATATAGTACTCGTTCACCACCTGCAGCTCCGTGTCGCGGGTATACATAATCACTCGGTATATGCCCGCGCATTATAATATGTATCACAAAGAAATCGCGCACATTGCATAATTTACATATTATTATACCCACCGACGCCATATTATATGATAATTGCGCGCGTAAACCGCTGCACGTCGTCGTCGTCGTCTGGTGCAGAACAGTCGGCGGTTGTCGACCGATATGTGAAAAGCAGGTGGCACGAGAGCTGTTGGTCCGATGACACTATATACAATATTATTATTATAATAAAATTACGGAGTCTATATTGTATGATAATTTAGTCCGTAGTCGTTTGTCCGATAATATATAATATAATGTCTATATTATCCTAGTGCTGTATATCCTGCTGCAAGTTCGCGTCAAAATATTATACGCTCATTATACTATATACGTCGGGCATCTGCCGCAGTGCTGCGTATAATAAACTCGTATAACTGGTATAATATAATGATATGTAAATTATTGGGATAAGCTTTTGTTGTAATAATATTATATATCGCAGTATGTGTGTGTGTATATATAGGAAAGTCGGCCGACCGCCGTCAACCTCTGCCGGTGACTTGCGCGAGCAGTATGTGTATAGGTAGGCACTTGGACGACAAGTCGGCCGTTTCGTCATCGCCGCAAGACATAATCGTCATCGGCTTTAATATATTTTGTTTGATATATTTTTATATCTGCGATAGCACATCGCCGCGCCACTGGGCTGCGCGCACGGTGACGTCGTCGTTCGTCCGTGACTTTGGCACGATAACGACGACGGACCCAAACCGCATGGCAATTGTATACCTATACTATATTATTATAATATATAGTTATGAAACGTATAAAATCAAGGGCGGCTATAGCCGGGCGACGACATCGTTTTTTGACACCCACCACGACATATTATGCTCTAGCAAGATGCATAATATTTTTTAATCCGGTGGAGGTATTTGCGGGGGCAGATGGACTCGCGTAGCCTTGCAGACCTTTTTTTTTGCTCCCCACCTATAAAATAAAATATATTATATTATATAGGTAGGCACACGCGAAGTTATGATTTTCCAATGTCAAAACGCGATTTTCGCTTTAAATAAATAATTATTAAAGAGTTCACCGTAGTTCTTGTTACAACGCATCGTGATGATGGACTTATCGTGTCGTATCTATATTCTCTTTCTCACAATCTTTTCTCAGCCCGCATCCTGCGTAATACTATACAGAAATCAGAGCGTAATATCTATTTGTTAAAAATCGCATCTCGACGGCGTTTTTTATATACCCAAGTACCTAACATATATTATGTAATATATAACGTTTACTTCCTCTAACAGGTTTTTTTAAATGCTCCACGTCCAATTCACTATTTAGGCAAAACTATATACAGTATTATGTATAATGTTTTTATTTTCAAGTGTCTAACTATAGGTATTTAATAAGTTACACGCGTTGTACGTTTGTAGAGACAATATACTGCGTGGGCTGACTATTTGATCGAAAATTCTGAACTCGGTTTTAAAAGATTTAATGAGAGTTCGAATATAACCCATGTACTCGGTATATAGTTGTATAGATTAAGTCATAAGACCTCGTTAAAGTCGTTCCTCGAATTATTTTACTTTGAACTTTTCGTTCAAAGGAAATCGAATTATTCAAAATCAAATCTGTTGTACTCCATGCTGATATAATATTATATAGTCACAACGTATATAGAACCCCATTAATTATTAATGAATCGTGTATAGAGCTTTATGTGTATAGAGACTGCAAAATAAAATAAACTAAGGTTTTCGCAGACAAAATTAAACGGCCAATCTCCAGGTGCAGTCCGTTTAGATCGATTCGACATGAAATTCGAGCACCGTATACAGGCGGCACAAATGACGTATTCCTACGCTATGTCTGAAACACGATATATCTACACATATTGCGTATATTATATTATAGGTATAATCTTTTCAACAATATATATCGTATACAATAGGTGCGAGCACTGCAGAGTTCGCTATTATACGGTTCGTTTTTCAGCCCGTACACTATAAATATTATACGTTATAGGTGGCCGAATAACGAAGCCCTTTAAGTGAGCTGCTCTCTAGTTTTTCTTTGTTTCGACTCGGTACATTATATTATGTATTATATCATATGGAGCACCCACAATACGAATGCCGTAAAACGACCGCTAAAAGGCGAATGCCGCAGCAGAACAATGAGCACACGACTTTATTTTTGGACCCATTATACTTATAATATATAAAACAAAAAATTGCCCATCGACTAATACTGTACATAATATTATATAATATATACTGTGCCTATATATATATATATGTATTATGTGATAATAATATTTTATAACTACGTGTATATAGATCGCATCGCGAACATAGAACAATAGCTGGTCGGGCGTATACAAGACGTATAGGTATATAATAGTATAAAGTCTTAACGGGAAAATAAAATATCGAAAGGAGGCGTAGGCCGGTCCTGTAAATCGTTTAATAATAATTAATAATATAATATATTATGATTAAGTCATCTATTCCGCGAACGAATTTCGAGTACAGAATATATTGTTCGTTCGTCCATTCGCGGTGTGCAGGCGTCGCGTCGATAGACATAATAATATTATAATAATTTATAGTAGGGACGTAACCTAAGTGTGATTTCACAGTTATTCCACACTGCAACATGGGTATATGATTAAAATATATTAATAATTCCTTTGGTGCTCGCAACACCGCGCTGACGATATAATATAATAATTTATTATTATCATAATCCAGTTGATGTCAAACGGTTTTGTCAAAGCGAGGTACCTATATAGATGGATTTTCCTAACGTGCTCTATGAACATTAAGAACCTAATATTATTATTTGAGGATGACGTGAGTGTCATTTATTGATGTTTAAAATATAAACCGAAAAAGGTTACTGTTAACAACGATTGTATAATATTACATTATTATATAAATCTTTCTAAAAATATTGAAAAAAGGGTCACGGAGGTATATCCTGTTCTCATCCCCCCCAATAATAATAATAATAATATGTTATAATATATTAGTTTGTAACTGCTGAACTGTCTCCAAAGTCAGTCTGCAGTCTGTTTGTGAGTTTGCAACCCCTCTTTAAGTACATCCACGTTTTCGTTGTTCACGACGATGCAGACTCGACTTCTCCTGCAGTTGACTGCCTGCAGCACATCTGCCTGCAGTCGGTGTCATTCTCCCACATCACAATATATATTATATTATTATTATTTTTTTTTTCTTTAGTGGGATTTCGCTCGGCATATTTGTTTTGGGGTAATATAATATTTTATAATAGCGAGACTCCGCAGTGATTATACTGCAACGACTACTACGCTATATATACGGTTATTAACGGATGGCATCGGACCGTAATAATATAATTTATATATCATTCGTGCTGCCGGAAAATATAACAACAATTATTATTATTATTATAATAATGGCAACCGCCTGCCCCGCAGCAATCGTTGCGCACGGATCGACCACGTGTTTTTTAGCGGCCGCGCGTGCCATTGACCGCCGCGCGCCGCGTGCAAATTATATATTATGTACCCGCGGACAACAATTATTTTTTAAAATAATATTACAGCTGATATAACAAATCAGACGATAATATTCTGTCTCGCGCCGGTCGTCGTGCAGGTTTTGAAATGGAAATTTCGGCCAAACAATATATTATTATATAGAATTTAAGCAGATGATAATTATATTATTCCGCAGAGCGCAGAGATCACCTGCAAGTCGATATGTAGGTACGCCAGAACGTCGTCAACGCGCGACGCTATACAATAAATTTAATTTAGACGTTAAAGTCGAGACGTTTTGGCAGAGGCTTATAGTCTTATAATAATAATACACTCCAGAAACAAATATATAGAGATTACACCAAGCCGACGACTAAAAAAAGAACGGGACGGTCATCGCGAGACGGAATAGACGCGCGTCAGACAGACACCGCGAGCGCAGATAATCTTCGAGAGCCCGATACGAGCACACACCTCGCCCGCGTTTTCTTTTACACTTAATCTCCGACGATCGGCGAGACCGGCACGCGAATAGTTATTAAATTATATCGCCAAACGAATTTTCTGTTACGAAATAGCTCACAATAACCGAGAAACGCGTCACAGATCTATAACATAATACCATGGTAACCCGCGACGGTCGAGGAAACTCGGCCTTGAACTGCGAATAAATCGACATTACGATCTGCGTTTTTCAGACACACACAGGTCATAATAATATATAACCTTACAATATTTAAATCGCTTAATATACAGCTGCGCTGCTGCTGAAATATATGACTTATGCGCGTGTATAAAAATTATTGATTTCTTCGAATGTCGCATCAGCTATATATATAATATTGTAGCGGATCTATTATTTGGGACCCTCGATTATAGATACCCTAATATGGTTGAAAGGGTTCAACGAAAATTCCGTATAATTATTGCCACTTGTTTTCTAAAAGTGTCTTGTCCTCCACAGTATATGATTATGAGCGGTTGTCCGGAAAATTTTTAATTTATACAGCCTTGCTGATCGTAGACGTATAATGCAGGTAATGCTAATATTTCATTCATTACAAGGATTTTATCCGACCTAATCGACTCTGCAGTACTACCCTGCTTCAATAAATCAATTTCCACCACGTCGCACTATATGTATAGATATAGTACACTCCTCCGTCCTTTATTCCGTTTTCTTCTCGTATCTAATTATTTATTAAATCCCCTATTTATGAGGATTTATGCGTATTGCGGCTAACGAGGATGCCGCCTTTAATTATCCTTGAACAAATTCGTCAATTGCGGTGGTCTTTATTAACATTTTTTTTTCCTTTACTAAGAATTATAATATTCAGATTCTATTCATTATTAAGTTATCGTATAAATATCTATATATACGTATTTCACACCGTTTTGGGCGGCTCCGGCCTGTATTTTATTGACTTCAATTGGTAACTATAATATTGCGTATGCTATCTCCGTAAACAAACGAAAAATGTAGATATTTTTCAATATTTGATTAAAATAAGCAATATATTATTATTCTGCAGTTCTCTGGACCGGTGTGCGAGTGTAAATTATGTGACGGCGACCCCGAGCACAATGCCGAAAAAAAGATACTTACGACCTGCCCGCGTATAATATATGATATTATTGTTGTTTTATTGTTACATCACGTGACGCCGCCGCCGAAACAAAGAACCGTCGCGCCGTGGACTCTGCGGGCATGGAGCCAGGTGGCCCGGTCGTGTTTTCCGACGAGAAGTCGTACAATACAACATAATATTATTGAAATAACACCCATGTGCGGCGGCACGTATTGTGACGGGCGTCGTGTTTTAAATTTTTTTTCATTATATTTTTATTATCATTATTCTTCCTGGCGTAGGATGAGTGTATAATATACCGAGGTGATACTACTTCCTATATACGTATACGTCTACATCGACGTGCTTCGTTTGACTGCGATATTATATGTTTTCTGTGCCGTCGTCGGTTCGATTTCGAAAACAAAAATTATTGTACATTCAATCAAAATCGTACACAATTTTTACACGTCGCGTGCGCGGGTGTCGAGCGTTTGCGATCCAGTATATTATTATATTGTTTTGTTTCAGAAGCCAATATAGTGACATATTATTATTATATTACGCACCCGTCACTGCAGCGTGTACCCACACCGTAGGTGTAGTATGTGTCTGCTGTATACACAAGTTATAATATATTACACATTATCATATTATTTTGACGACGTACAATAAAATAATATGATCGACGCGTAACGTTACTGTCTTACTGTATATTTACCTGGCCAACGTCTGGTTTAATATAGTTATACATCATATAATATATGCGTGTCCAGACCTTTTTCGCGAGTCTTGCCACAATCTCGGTACAAGAACGTGAAACCTGCAGCAGGTGGAAGTAAGGGGTGTTTGGAACGCCAAATTTTGAAATAAAAACATAATATTATTATTAAAAAATCGTGATTACAGGAAAAAATTATTATTATATTATTAGCATAAAAAAAGAACCGCTGTCGTTATCGATCACCGGAATGACCCGAAAACACGCCGCTTCTATATGAGTTACATCATATTTTGTACTCTATTATGTACAACCATATTATTATAACTCTATTATATATCATATTTTTGTCGAAGAACAATGCTTCAGCACTCGTGCGACTGTTATCGTGCAGCGGTTTCCGGGACTATACGAAGTCATCGTCGAGCGTATATTATCTTATATTATTATTATATTCGTTTGAACGCAATAATTTTTGACAACTCTTCAAGTGCTCCGAGGGACGCATCTCACACCTCCATATTATTATGTATACACGTTTACATAGTTTCATTAGCTAGCGGCGGATACCGCACGTCTGAATCGCGATGACGAGAGGTGCGGTGACATCGAAATTTCCTCTAATACCTGCAGCAGTGTGCACACATACTTGATTAAATATTAAATTATTGTTTGTTTAAAAATTCTTATCACATCGTAACCCGATCGATCATTCGATAGGTTCGTTGAAAATACAATACATGACTATAAATCATTACGCAAGGGGTAAGCTGCAGTATACGGTAGCAGACTGCTGCTTAACTCAGGGCTCATAATTCTTTCTGGAAATATAAATATTAAATACTATACGCGGTTGTATGCCTGTGTATTTTATTTATTTGATAATAATATATTATTTGTATAACTATTTACAGCGTGTGCATTTTTTACTTTAAAAAAAAAAGTAAAGTAAAGCAAAGTGAAATATCAGCTACTAAACTAAACATTTTCTTTTTGACGTTCGTGTTGACGTTTGATTATATTGAAACCCCGGCCGCTGAAAATTATCGTTTTAACAAAACGTGTGGGTTTTCGAGAGACCTAGTTCGAACTCGATCGGCCAACTACAATGCGTATACCTCATAAACTTTATATATGCGCAGTATGAATTTCGCATTTCTTGAAACTCTATTCATTTCGTAATTTGTAAATTCATCCCATCGTTTTATGGGCTTATATTTCTATTACAAATTCCTATCCCGTGTCAGATTTTACCTCGCGTTTTATGTTCTTCGGGCGAAAAAATTGTTTTCAATGCGCATATTAATGGCGAGGATTTTGGTACAATACGCCAGGGCACGCGGCGTTGTAAACTACAAGGAACTATGGTATAAAGAGTATATAAGCTGGGTAAATGTGGTACGGAAACTGAATTCAAAATGAAAATATCAAATAATAATGTAACCTAAGTCTTCTTTCAAATATTATGTAAAAATAAAACAGCTGAAACTCGTAAAATAAAAAAAACTTGTTTAGATTTAGTTTTTAATATTATAATTCTGACCTAGTTTTATTATTTTATTCAATTTATTCGTTGCACCATGTCTATAATGTATAGTTATAAGAGAAAACAAATCTATGTAACATTTCTTGTTCAAATATTAATGCATGTTATTATTGATAGTTCATAATAATTAATAATAATTAGATCAATTAATATTTCTAGAACTATTTAATGAAATTATAGTTCATTAATTTATTTCCAAGAGGAAAATTATTATTACACCGTGCTTTGGAATTCAACTACAATTAATCAAATTTATTTTTTTTTAACTTCGTTTCTTCTATAGTTCTACCATAATAAATATCTAACCTTTGTTAAGTTAGAATAGTATATAATTGCGGAGATATTTTAAATTACACGCGTGATTATAAATAAAAATTATAATAATTAACAGTCCGATTTACTGATTTAAACGTTTATTTTATTCTAATTTTATTAGTGAGTATTATAGTGACACGCTGAGACAATATAATCAGCTTAAAAAAATATATATTGTTTGTATCGAACAACAATTTTATCAGAATGGTTTACAGAAAACGTAATTTAATCACGTTTGTTTTTGTTCTCAGGCTTTTATATTACCCGCCATAAAATAATCACTTTAAATCTCTACAACGTTCGTTTTGTTTTTTTGATCATGAGTAGTAGGTACTACTATGCCACTATATGGTATTCGAATGTTAAAGATCTTTCGACTCGGAGAATGCTATCGAGATTGTCCATCTCACGTGCAAGACAAGTGCCCATGTCGGTTTAATGCGCCTGTAGGAAACACGACTAAGTATCAATTTATATTCAACGAAAAAATAATGGAAAATGTTTCTGAACACTATATGTACATTTGATTTCAATTATGTGAACACGAACAAAAACCGTCTTCGACTCGTAAAACCACGGTATACGACCGGATAATTAATATTATAACGCCTATAATATTATGCACGTTGCACATGCGTTTTGCGCAAATATGACATGCATTTCTCGCGGCGGCTTATAATATATATAATTTATTGTTCGTTAGTCGCTAACTGTAGCGAGATTTCGCCATGGCAACTCAAGTACGTCGTTCGATATCATATATTATAAATAAATATTATGATAACTGTATGCGCGCATATGCGCATAGTATATATTAGTGCATACAAAAAGAATAGCCACAGGACTCGAATTTTCTAGTCTGTTTGAAACGATTTCAGGACCAAAAAACCTTTGAGCTATATGTGCCTATAAACGTATTTGAATATTACAAGCGTTTCATCAATCTGAAGCTGAAGAATCGCCGTCTTATTTGTCCTGCACCACTTAATGAACCGTTTGTAACCGTTGTTTGTAACGTCACATTTCGGCGCAAAGTCCTGAAAAAATTGATCAAGCGTATTCGCGGGGGTGGCAGTCGGTTTTGTCCTTGGGCAGCGCAATAAATTTAAATGAATATATACGTACATAATATTATTAAAATCGATACTAGACACGTACGCGCGAGTCCGAAATTTTTCTACCAAGCGCACAGAATATAATATAATATTTTTTTTTAGAAACACAAACGACACGACGCAAATACGTATATGCGCATACATAAACGTGTTATTTTTTTTATTTATTTATACAATAATAATAACTGCGCAGAACATATTATAGCTCATTAAATCAAAAAAATATTCACGCGCAGGAATATACGTTATAATTTATGTGATTTTCGTTTTGTTTTGTACAGTTACACTGGATGCATTTGAACTTCATGTTTCAACCCGTAACCGAGTACCGCTGACGACTAGAGCACCATCATGGTCAAGACGTTTCAGGCGTATCTGCCGGACTGCCACAGGACATACTCTTGCATCCACTGCAGAGCGCACCTGGCAAATCACGACGAACTCATATCCAAGGTATGGAATATTTGACTACAATAAATGTACTATATTAGATATACCTAAATATAATCACTAGTTATATATAGTGCCTAGCAGTGCGGTGAGTGCGGTCGTTTTTGAGCCGGGAAAACGATCGTGACGAGCCGCAGAGAGTGTCGAAAAAAGGCGTATATTAATACGTATTATAATATTATGTGTGTGTTTTAAACCGAGAGAGGAATCTCGTACTAAGTATATTCGTTATTATATATGATGCAACGGTATACAATATGTAATATATGTAATACTCGCGACAGCAATAACAAATAATAATGTATATATAGGTATAACGTATTATAGTAATAATAATTATACCTATACTCGTGTCTCGTACATAACATCGCGTATTATTCTATACATATATGTATATGTATTAGTTGTAAATAAAATCAAGGTTTTATTTTCAAGACCAAACCATAAAATGTGTTCTATCTATCCGCAGGTACGTCATCTATTATACGCGTTTATTATGTAATATTAATAAGACAGTGCCACAAGTAGGTACTTGTGGTATAGTTTTTAATGTGTGCCGGTTTGATCGTCAAAACAATATTTACATTCGTTCGTTTTAAACACTCGATGACTATTCAATATAGCCATCGATTTATAAAGTCACGAGTGTATACAGATATCGCATTATAATTTATAATATATATTATATATATATACGGGTTACTTAAATCACTCAAATGCACACCGTATATATATATATATATATAGTTGGAGGCATTATATATTGATTTTAAGTGCGTTGTTCCCGCGTCGTCCGAACCGAGGAAATAAAAGTTGGATGCGATATAGAAATTTAAAAATCCATTAAGAACGTTTTACGAAATGCGCGTATTTCATATATATATAATATATAGTAAGAAAAAATAAATAAATATAGGTCTGTATATAGTGCGTTTTACGAAACCGATTTTTTGATAAATTCGATAGCTGTAACGATGACTGTTATTGGCGGTATAATGGACATTTTAGACTATTTTACACACATTCACACGAACCTGCAGGAAGCGTACTATATATATTCACTCACGATATCCGATATTTTTTTTAGTGTTATACGCGTGTATAATAAAATTCAATATCAATTTAGTCTGTTATTTAAATCTCGTGCCCGCGCGTAATAATAATTCATTGTTATGATTTCGAGCCGTTGGCATTTGTTTAGAAAGTCACGAAAAATAAGCATATTATATACCTAATAAATAATAATAATAATATATATCATAATACGAGATACACGCAAGTGTCGTGGAACTCGTGTATTTTTTTTCTACTCCCCAAAACGTTTTTCAACCGGTTATAATATTATTATATTAAACGTATTATAAGAAGGTATACGCGCGCAAAACGGTGGGTCGACAGTTTTTCGGTTGTAAATCTTTTTATTTCTCACCCGAGTTATGCAAAACGAGATAATAATAATAATAATATACGAGCGCGGTGTGTGTGTGTGTGTGCTCACGCATATATTATTATTATTATTGTTGTTCGTTATTATATTAAAAGCTCGCGATACGGCGACTCGGCCAACGGACCGGAAGCGAGCTGATACACATACGCGGTATACATATTATATAGTATACGAGTATGTACTTGCGTGTTACATAATATGTATTCGAAAGTAAATACATATTAAATATACAGATGGATATATACATAGGGTGATTCGCCAAGCATGCTCATCCCAATTTTTTCATTCAATTATGAATTTTTTCGAATTTTGATTTCCGGAATTTTTAAATATACTCATGACCGCATATTTAAAGATTTTTGAGATTTTTTGTAATACTCGAGGAGTGCCAAGCTGTGACGTTACAAACTTCTCTTTTTTAAATGAACCTCCCCCCCTTTTTTTTACTAAAAATTAATCAGCTTATATTTTTTTTGAAAGTCTTGTAGGTACTTTATTCAAAAATTGAACGAGTAGTTTTTCAGTTTTTAAAATGGTTGTACTATAAGGATATATAATAGTCCTTAAAAATGGTAAATATAAAACATATGCAATACTGCGGATCTAGTATTTATTATACTTAGACCATTTTTATAAATTATAGATATTGATAGATTAATAGAAATTACCAAAATTTTCAAATTGCCGTAGTTCCCATCATATCTACTAAATCCGTTATCATGGACCTATATATTATCCTTAGCACACAAAGTTAAATAACTCAAAAACTATTCCTTCGAATTTTGATTTTGATACTTCAATAAGTTTTCAGAAATATGTTCCGCTTAATGATTTACTGTTGAAAGGAGGGTTTCTCATTTGAAATATTTGAGAAAATTGAATCTCCACAGCGCACTAATAATTAAGCAGTACGGACAATCTCAAGAAAATATATCGTCTTTAATAGTATACATATATTTAAAACTTCCAAAACTCAGAATTTAAAAAAATTGATCATCTAATGAAAAAAATGGGGGTGAGCATGGTTTGAGAATCACTGTGTGTATATATTATACTTGTTATATATATGTATACGTGTGTCTGTATGCGGCCATCATTATTATTGGAGGGAAAATTCTTTCTCCAAAGAGTCTCTGTCTCCCTTTTCCGTCTCGTATGCAGCTATATATAGTATGATATTCTCTATGTCTTATAATATAATGCACCCTCGTTAAATCTCATATATTATACACCAGGTATATTATACGTCATATATATACATTGCAGGACGTCCTCACCGCTCTCCTAGCTGCTGTTGTATTATATACTTACATATTATTATATTATTGTGCTCTCCGCGTTGCCTCCGTCGTCACTCCGAGCGGGTCTCTGTTTGCACTGTGCACCCAAATCTCCTGCACCGGTGTGGTGGCAGGTTTTATCTCCTCTCGCAGTCGTGTTTTGCGGGCGCGCGCGTGCGCACGATTTAACATCGCTCGCGTTATAAACAGCGCACACAATGGGTTAAATCTGTTGTGCTGTGGTTATAATAATAATACAATACAATTTAGTGTATAATATAATGTTCTAATATCACTGGAGCACACGTGTTTTCTAAACGCTCTATAATTATATATATATTATATGGGATCGTAAAGCTGAAAAACGTTCTATTCGCGCGTGTCGCGTGGGCAGTTGCGTAATACATTCTCCTGCAGTAACCGCACAATAATAATAATATAATATGGCGGCGTGGTTACGCGTATGACATATTAATATATTATACGTACCGCACATTATATTTTAACCTACTCCGTTGACCTCTGTCGTTCCAACGCGCACCCATCGCTGTCGCACCGTGCCCGTAAAAAAAGTGAGTTTACCGCACGATTCTTCTTTTTACTCTTCCGTACTCTGCTGCAGGATTTTGATTTTCATGAATTCGATGAAAAATAACAAATTGAATTTTCCGTCTCGCCGCTGCGTACTTGACACGAAGTGCACATAGTATAATATATAGGTACCCGCTCGTAATTATTATCTACCAACATTTAATAACTGTCGAAATTAATATAAATTTAAAAAGGAAGTTATTGATTGGGACAAAATATAGAAAAACATGACGATGACGTACCTGCAGCAGTATAAAAATGTACAGAAAAAAACTTTTCTACTCATAAACCGTGAGTATAATATATTATTATAGGTCACAGGATATTATACTATGCGTCGTGTCCTATATGTTCTATATAGCATATATTATACCCAGTAGTACATAATATTACAGTCCATTATTTTCGGAATTCCCTTTGGAAATCCTGTATAAATCAAATAGGTTTTCAGTTTTCGTGTATTTCGTTAATTTAATTATATTATATTAAGTCTGCGCAGTGTTCTACAGTGTGTTAAAATCGTCATTTTTTACCGACCGCAACCCTTCGCCGAATATATATATGTAAATATTAGCTAATGGCTCGTGACGACGCTGTTATATATAGGTACTTATATATACATATATCTCGAGCACGTATATATATATTATAATATTATGCACACGACGAAACAAAAGAAAACGTCTCCTATGTGCTCTGCCGCCGCACGTAGTCTGCCGTGCGCAGTTATTATATATATATTCAACAACAACAACAACAATAACAACAACAGCTGTTATAGGCGAGTACCTCGAATTGCGAGGTTTGCGGCGGCGGCGGTGGAGGTGGCGGTGACGGCTTAGTAGGTCAAAACCAGAGTTACCGTGGTTACGGAGCGCTGGTCCTCGTCGCTGTGTAATATCCTAAGTCGTCCTCCGCCCCCCCCCCCCCCGTCGATCGTGTTCCGCACGGAAATTAGAGTATTATATAATTGTATCATATATATATATCAATCCGTGGCTGGAACGAACGACGACGACGCGCGGCGATGGCATCTCGTTTCATTATACTATTATTGTCGTCATTCGATCGGCTTTTTGTTTCGTTTTTCGCATCGCCCTCGCGAGACTCACGTGATGGAAAACGAACCGCGCGATATAAACCTATAAAATATGTATGTAATATATAAATATAATATAATATAATATAAATACTACTCTGCAGTCTGCACACAAGGATTTATCGAAGCGAATCAGTTTTAAATATTGTACGTACAATATAAAATATGATAATTTAATGCTTTTTGCGGATGCTATACGCGTCATTATATGCTTTTGTTTCTTTATTCTATATAGGTACATCGATTTATTATTCGTGTACGCGTACATTTCCCTTCTGTGTTCAAGTAGAAATACTGCGTTTCAACATCGAGTATACAAATAATTTTTATTTCTTTACCGAATAGTAAAGTAGTAGGTATAGATATTATAGATTTATATTATATATACTTCGCGTTTTTTGCGTGTTAAAACAAAAAAAAAAATAAAAACGCGCGCCAGTGATGCGTTGTGCACTTGAAATCCTCCTCAGCAGATAACCGTCAACCGCGAGTGTTTTCGAGTTTAGTATTATTTCTGTCGGCTGCAAAAAACCTCTATATTACATGTTTGCTCGTACATTAAAACCTTAGTGCGTACTTAAAAAAAGTGCTTTGACGACAATGATGTATAGTATGGTAAAAAAAAACAAACAATTAATTTAAATGTATCTATTATTATTATTATTATTATTTGCACGAAAGACGTGATATTAAAAATTCCCCGAAACATATTAATGTTTTCAATATTCTTTATACACGTATGAAATATTAATTTTAAATGCGTCATACAAAATTGTGTAAATGATTATCGCATGTAATATATAATATGATTGTATATAGCAGCTCAGCTCTGAATTATTTGCGAATAAAATATAATATACTAGGTATTAGTATTATATAGAAATTCTGATTGACCTATATCCGAACGATATAATATAGTTGTTGTGGGTTTCTGTTCGACCGTAAATATAATACAATATAGTTACTTTATTTTGACACCAGTTTTTTTATTTCGCTTTTTATCTCATCAAAATTTCCTCATTATAAAATCTTATCACGCGCGGACGCGACACTTTTTCACGTCAATGGTGGGACGGATTGCGGTTTACGAAATTCGTTTCTCGTCTACAAAACTGTGCCGCAGCTGCTCGTCTATATAATATTTTGTTTCGTGTATTTTATATATATCAAATCGGTACGAAATATATGGATAAAAAAATTCATCCGTTTCGTATTATTGCGCATATACAATATCCCTGGCCGTCTCAGAATTTACAACGCATATTATATATACATCGCATTGTTCTCGGGTTCGGTATAGAAGTAAAATACTATATATATATATATATACAGTACACTGCAGAGGTTCCCAAACTTTTAACGGTAGGTACGATCCGTTTTGGAAATTGTTTTTAATTTTGGCGACCCGCAACACTCTAATGCCCATTTTTTTTTTATTTCTTTGTTAATCGCTATTTGTATGATAACTTTTAGTCTGACATTGTCGTGGTGACATCACGTCACTTGTATACGTAACTTGTCTCGGATAACGATCAATAACAATAAACTTAGTTCAAACAAAACATCAACGCACGATATAGTTACACGACAATTATTAATATAATATTGTATCATGTTTTTTTTTAAATTTATATTTTATACTAGTATTTATACATAATTTTCTTTATATATATTATAATGTACTATTGTAATATAATATTAAATGTTTTACATTTAAAAAAAAAATATATAAACATTTCAAAGCTTAAACGACCCACCAAAAATTTTACAATCCACGGTTTGGGAACCTCTGTACTAGCTAGTATACGTATTGTATTATAATCCAGATGATATAAATAATATTATGATATGATAGAATATATTATAGCCATTCGATATTACACAATTTTGATTTCAAACAGAGATTCGGTAGCAGCGGTGTACCTATATCTAGATAAGCGTATTGTTTTGAACGTATAAAGTTTACGTGCGTACGAATAAATTAAACATCAACACGACGTCAAATCACTTAAACATTTTTATTCTAATATACAAATACACTACAGGCCACGTGCATGTAACATTAAATATTTAAAAAAAATATCGAATAAACAATTTTATTAAAAGATATATTATTGCATTTATTTGTATACTTTGTTGTGGACTATGAATAGGTCGAGTTCGTTGTATATATTATAATGATGTGATTACTGCCTTCATATAGTATATTATGTTATTGATAAAAAAAAAATGTTTAAATAAATGTCCTTAAATATTATTTTACTCAAATAATTCATTACGATAAATTAAGTTTATGAAATAATAACCATATTATATGCCAGTTCAAATAATTAAAAAAATCTTTATCAATATGTTTAGATTATATTGTAATAGTGTATATAAATGTTATAATCAGTAAAACTCAAAAGAAGACAATAAATAGACAGTCGGTATAATCGATTGGGAATAAATTAAAAGAGATTTATGTTTCAGTTTATTCGGTGTAATATGACGTGAAAGATAATATAAAAATATAATATAATAATATTACATGTGTAAGTACATGATAATAATATATTTTATCTGATTTCTGTTTATATTATACGAAATGTAGAGTATAGCCGTATTAAACTATGTATATTATGTACGACCAATTAATTTTAACGACCGAATAATAACCTAAATTACGTAGATTAAAATTCAAAAGTGACAGAAAACTTCAAATTCTCCTTTTCACGTCTCGCAACAATATAACATATCATTATTCTCCTGTCAGGGCACTTTTCGAGTTTCTCTATCGACGCGATCCGATCCGTCGTGTCATTTTCTGCATTGTCTATCGTACGTGCAGCCCCATATATAATATAATATCATCTTGTCTGTAGATAACTATTGTTTGCTAGTTTTTGGGCTAATGTAGGTAGGCATGCATCCACTTCTATAAACTCGTATCTCGTATCGATTTACTTTTTAACAAGCTGAGACTTAATAATAATTATAAATCGTTACCTATTAGCCATATCGCCCATTTATTTTAGTCACAAATAACCGTCGGTCTATAATTATTGTCGTGTCGTCAAATTGTAATTCAAAGCGTAATAATAAACAAATGCTACGTGTTAAGGACTCGGTACTGGCATTTTGATACAACGGCCCATGCATGCCGGTTATATTCTTAAAAATAAACTCAAGAATTAGGTCAAACCCCGCGGGGACTCCATACTGGAGGAGGCGACGCTATATTCACACCGCGCAGTAAACAAAAACAGTTCTCTTACGATATGTCAGCCATGTGTTAAAAAAATGTGGTTTCAGTTAACCCTTTTTTGTTTATTTTAAACCTTTCAAACACTTGGATGAAATTCATTCGCTTATTCCACTTTTTGTTTGGTACCCGCTACCTATATAATATGATTATTTGCCGTTTTAATTAACTTTTTAAACTTCGTCACTTACTTGCACCTGCCTACCTGCTTATTATACACGTGTAGAGATATTCGGAAAGTTTCTTTATATAAATAGCCAACTGTCGAGAACAAATTGGTATCTGCATGTTATATAAATCATTTTAGTATATCACGCTTGATGTAGCGTATATATAGATGCGTGTTTCCTATACATCGGTGTTGTTTAAACCGCCTATATATGTTTCACATCGGGAAATCGTTTCACATTTCTCTCGGCACACAAAATAATATTATTTACAACTACGGCTGCGGTGTTTGTATAATATTGTAACGCCAACGGATGATGTTTACGTTGTGGCGAATAATAATACGACAAAATTCAGCGTCGTCGTTATTGAAACAAACTCGAGCGCAATTTTACTCAATCCCTGGACGGTTAGGCCGCGTGTTATATTTCGCACTTATTGTATATACATTGGCGAAAATCCATTAAAATTTCAAGGAGGAGGAGGGGCTAGCATTTTTAACATTTACGTATATATAGTCGGGGGACTTTAACCCTATACTGCACAACTAAAATGCAGTCTGTTAGGTGGGGGTGGGGGGGTCTTAGCCACCTTAAGACCCCCCCCGGATTTCTGCCAGTGCACATTTTAAAAATTGTATTTAACACCGTTTGTAAATTTTGAAATTGAATTTTGAATTTAAAAAAAAAACAGGTTTTAACTACTAATAATTCGATGTTTAGCAGTGTCCCTTCACAAATCATATATAGACTTCGGGTTTATATAAACAATAAGCGATGGAGTGATTAAAAAAAAAAAATCAATATTTCGCCGTTAATGAGTAGTTTTTGTTCTAAGCCGACGACGATTTATTCTGCAGTATATGCACTCGAGACGTGTTTGATATAAAAAAAAACAGCTTTACACTTCAACGATGGCGTTGCGACGCGATTTCTTTTTCCGCACACTTTTTCCCGACATCGTCATATCGGTACGTGCAGCCTATACATAAAATATTATGATATTATTATACGTTGTTTATTTTCATCCGTTTGCAGAGTCGGGTCCTCCTCTCCCGGGAGCGCGCGGTGACCACCGCACCGCAAAGGTCAAACGGCCTCGTTTTCGAGCGCGCGCCCTGTATGCTCCGCGCGGACAGTATCTACCCGCGCGAAAAACAGCCGTACGCGAGCGTGACGTCACCGGTAGCACGCGAAACTTGTGCGCGGGCCGTGTGTTGATGTTTTCGTTCGGTCTATATCGAAGACGACGACGACGACGACGACGACTATGGCGGCCGCGGATTGTTTGTATCTGCGCAGTTGTGCGCCCGTATATTACCGTTACCAGCGACGCGTCGGTACAGCCGTGCCGCGGTGGTACGCCCGCCCGCTCGTCCGCGACGTCCACGCTGTTACCGCGCGACAGAGGTCACCGCGCGACGTTTCACAAAACTCGCGCGCGCGTGTGTTGTTATTATTATTGTTGTTCGACACGCTTCGGATTTAGAAACGGAATAAACGGCAAAAAATCCGTACACGGCATTTTGATTTTTCGCCAAGTCGACGAAAACCACGTGCTCCGGTGACCGTTGCACATATATAATATATAAAATTATTATACCCCCTCGTCGCCCGAAGCTGTTCCTTAATGTGACGGTGAAGTGCTAGAAATATTGTAAAGCTCTTATGGTGGAGGCACCAATATACTTGATGGGTTTTAAAGGCCGTGGACGACACGTGCCGTTTGTGTGTTTCAAATTATTACTATTATAATATAGTGCGTTTTGAGAAAATAACTTTTCCTCATAAACAATAGTAGGTACCAAGCTCTGTAGTAATAATATTATCTAATCGTTATGATATTATTATCATATTATATAGGTAGGAACTGCAATTTTAATGTATTTATTACGCGTCACGCCATATCGTCAAAATGTGTATTGCTGCCCATATTATAATATGTATGCAGTTTATTGTTGCATTTCCAATGCGCGGTTTTGTATAAACACAATACGATATAGCAAACGCGAAATAAAAATGTGCATGTGCAGCGCGTCGTAATATATAATATTATGCACACAGCTTGCACCTCCGTCAGAGCGATTATTTTTCCGACCCGCCGCCGCCGTACTAAACCTCTCATCTCTACGAAGTATTTTACATAATATTATAATGATATTTATGCACGTGTGTGTGTAATGTGTATACTTGCTGTAATGACATAAAACGCGACGCAATATATTTTGAACAATGAACAAAGACTACCAATCCGCAAAAGGCGATTCGACGAGCTGTTATATATTATATTATAATGACGTATATCACAGTTGCGACTAGACGTTATAGATTTTGAGAGTGTTCAAATGTTGTACAAAGGTTACCCCTACGATACAAATATTATACTCTATTCCCTCGTTCGCAATGTTTTTAATATATAAACAATAATAGCAACAATCAATTAATTAAATAAAAGAATTAAAATAATAATAAGTAACGATCTATTCGTTCTCCTCTTGTCTTCAGTTGCTAATTTACGAGTTTATTATTATTATGAATAATGTATTCAGTTTTTAATCTTTTTGTCAATGTTTAACATAGTATAGTGATATGTTTGAAAATCGTTCTCGAGCGTCCATAGCCATTTTTTTACTAATTCGTTACATTATAGAAATAATTAAAACATAAAACATATACCGTAGGAAGGACATATAATCAATCAAGTCGTATGGGGGGTGCTAATATTGCTAAGCTGCACCTCCTAGCCTCCACCTAGTTTCGTCCGTGCCTATAATATGTCCTATATATACACAACAATATCGTAAATATTATTATCACGCACACGCAAATTATAATATATATTATCATTATAATAATAATTTATCACATTAGACTGATCACAATACTGTACGCTATAGTTAATAGTATAATAATATTATAATAATTGTATATATTGTGTGCGCACGTGGACGACGACGTAGATATTATACGCGCGAGTTCGGCAAATAATAATTATTAGAGCTCGCTGCGTAGATTTTTACGTATATTATTATTATTTCGTTCGTAAAGATTAGGCCCCCGCCGCAGATTAATAATTATTGTGGTATATATTATTATTATTATACCACTGCAATCTAATACTGCACATAGATAAGCCTAAACACTACAATATTATATTATGTGTACGTTTATCGTATATATATATATGCTGTATAAAATGACATTATATTTTTTTTTTTGTTCCCATTTGTATACGCTCGCGGTATAATAATAATATGTGATTATTTTAACGAGAAAAATAATTTATTGCGATATGCGAACTAAATAATAATAACGACAATACTGCAAATATATTATATTATTGTGATTTATATAATGTGTCGTGTGGCATGTGAAACTTTTTACGCGCCAATTAAATAATAATATAATAATACGTATATCATGTATCAGTTTAATTAACAAAACATTGGTTGGTTTATAAGATCAACAGGATAACGTGCAAATACAAATATTTACAACGATTTAACATTGGCGTACGTCAATAATTGAATTAACGAAATTAACAAAGTTGTTGAGCAAAACTGTATATATATAGGTAAACGTACAGAAAACTGATAGAATTTGCGTATCGTCTTAAACCGTAGTATGCGACTATACTTTTTAAATATGAACGGAACGGGCGCACATGGGCGGCGGCACCGTTCAGAGGGAAAGGCTGCGACGGGACCGTTTTATAGACAATTTCAAAGGGAGTGAAGGAAAAATGTCAGATAAACCATCGTACGTCAGTGTCAGATAATAACTAATAACAATAATATATACTAATGATTAGTAAATACGTTACTCATTATATAGGGCCCATCACTCGTCAGCGCTAAAATCTTCTGAAATTCGGATAAAACGATTTTATTTAGTATCTGTATAGTTTGTATTAACGGGTTGCTTTTACAGCATTAGCTCGAACTATATATATTGTCATTTATATTCTTGTCATGATGCTGCACGCAATGAGATGATTAATGATCAAAATATCCAAATTTCTTCGTAGAAATTTGTTATTCCGAGTATCGGCTTGATGGCATATATCATATACATATAGCAGCTGCAGAGTAGGTGGTAACTATGATAATTAAATCAGTGCGTTATTTATCGGTGCCATTGTTTTAACAATACTTACACACCGCGGATATCTCACGGGTTCCGATGACCTCAGTTGGTAACATATTTGCTAACATTTTTCAAATTTCAGTGACTATTTTTTTTTTTTGTCATATCTTGTTACGACGATTTAGGGTGGCACCAAAATAAATGTGCCTCTGGTCCCGAAAAACTTTTGCACGGTCGTCCTCAGCACTAGCCATCATGATTCATGGATATTTCGATATGTTTTATTATTTCCAACATCGCGGTTCGTACGGCGTTAGTTTTGCGTTGAAATGTACTTTTTTTGCCGATTTTCAAATTAATTATGTCGCGGTGCACATCGCACGAGTAAGACCACGTTATTATAATAAAATAATTATTATTATGTTATGCGTATTTGAATGAAATATTATCGATTATATAGTAGGTATACCTACCCGAGCGCCGCCGATGTAGTCCATATTATATACGTCTTGTAAATAATTTTATTATACCGATTAAATATTTTTTTATGAAAATAAATTACTCATTATTTTTCATAAAAACGTATACGAACTCGTTTGATACGTATATAGTATTTCTGACTGGTATTATTTATTTAAAACGAGTAAAAAATGATTTAATTATATGACGTATACAATAACATAACATATATAAAACACGTTTAAATATAATAACATATAATATTATACCTACATAATATTATATCGTTAAGTATTATTATAATGAATGTTTTATTATCCAATGAAAACGGCGTTGTCAAATATGACAATAAATATAATAACGTATCGGTTATGACAAATAAATGACAATTAATGTTTATAGCCGCGTACGGCGGTAATGTGCAGTACATCAAATTCGATTTTAAAATATACCCGCACCGACCGACAGTTTTTTAACAAACTCGTAAAGCGTAGGTATATACCTCATTATTATATATGTTCTATATATATATATATATATTGTATTTTTTTTACAGCAAAAGGTCTTGTATTGTATATATTTATTGTGTTTTCGTTTCGTGTCGCGCTAACAACTCGAAGCGTATTATTATTGTGTGTGTTCTGTATATCAGCTAATAATCTCCTCCTTTGTGTATAGATATTGAACTTTACGGTCATTATTATACGATTCGTTCGTATATTATTGTTTGTGCCATCACTCGGTCGCCCGTCGGTCGTAGGTAGGTACCTATAATAATATAACGATGATGATAACAGTATAATAACCGTACCTACTAATTAATAATAGTGATAACACGATGTACTCAATAATACGCTGGCCGTTACGAAATTCCCTTCGTATCGATTAAATAATATATTCTACACGACCGCAATATAATAATATGTTATCATCGTTTAGGTTCGTATCTATTATAATAGCTGGTCCCTCGTTCCGCTCAGGGCCGCATCTGCAGCAGCCGGTAACAAAGCGTATATAACATATTATATTAAATGTAACAAAATATATATTCGTCCAAAAGTTATTAAATAATATCTAAAGGACACGATTATTGTTCAATTATATAATATTATTATAATTCGCACGGCGGTAAACCGCGCGTGTACCGCGTGCGATATCAAAACGTTTTATTATAACCGCTGCACCGGCTCGCAGGGAACAAATGACAAGCCGAGGGGGTGTGTTGTGTGGTAAACTTGCCGACTTTAGAAAAAATTTAAAAATTAAAACTTGTTAAAATTTTCACAATTATTGTACTCTTGTATTTATTGCATTAAAAATATAAAATATGTGAAGATACATCATATAGATTAGAATACTCCTATATTATTAGGTACCTATTTAATTTTTACATAATTATTCTTCTTTCTTTCAAAAGTGACAGTTTATCAACAAGCACATTGTCATATTAACACTATCCAAACTATATCTTTGTTCGAGTTCAGTAACATTATATTTTGTAGGCGACCATCAGCAGAAGCAGTAGTAGATCTTAAATAATTCTTCACAATTTTTAATTTACTATTATAATGCCGTTCATTAGACGTTGTACTTAATTAGAGCTGTGAACACCAATCACGTATAGCATCATGTTCACATATTTTGGGAAAAGGTGTTTAAAAGATTCTGAGGTTTTTAATATTTCTAATAAATTTGACATATAGGTACCATTAGAATAATGATGAACTAATATTAAAAGCCGGCGGGGTATCGATCGAGTTGGTTTTTTAATCTTTATTATTATTGTTTGCCCGTATAGTACTTGACGTATAGGTACAATATATCAAATATAATATACATAATACACTTAATATTGACACTGTTATCGCCTTTTATATATTGTGTATCGTCTATATATATATATATATATATTATGTATATATCTGGGCACACATACGCTTTGGTTAATTGGTAGTACGTATTTTTATGATATGATATAATATTATCCGCGTAGTACCTACTATAAACTATACAACCTACTCGACGTTGTTCTCGTAATCCGTGTAGTAGTATATATTCACCTGTTCCCAAAAAAAAAAAAAAACCACTTAACCCCGTTTCATTAAACCCGTCGGCCTCTAAATCCTCCGTCCGCGGCGGCGCGGATAGAAAACAATATTATCGTTCTACCTGCACTCGAGGAGGATAATATTATTATTATTATTATTATTATTATTATTATTATATAAAAGCAACACGATTGTATATTATGTACCATGTATAACAACAACAACAACCGGCACTGTTGTTTTCGTGTCGTTTCGTTATCGTACGATAAAATATTTTATAACATAATAGGCACACTGTAGCTGGCACACTGCAGTCGCTGTTGTGGTGTATGACGCCGTCGCGTATATACCAATAAAATTAATTTGCCGAGCAGAGTGACATGACGAGTACCTGCTGCTGCTATATAAAACAATAATATCAAACGAATTCAAACGATAAAATATAGCCGCGGTACCGAGTCGAGTGCGTTTTATTGTAATCGCAGCTGCTTTCGACGTGCGATATTATATTATGATATGTAGAACGGTCGACTAGGTATCTCAAAGTCCGAGGGGGGGGGGGGGGTTGGAAAATTCTAGTTATTATATGAAAATTTCGAGCCATTAAAAAATCGATTTCGTGTCTTGGCGTTTGAACTTTGGAGGAGAATATTTCACTCAGATATCGCATCGACAGTGTCGCGACCGTATTTCGTGTTTTTTTTTTATCTCGCTTCGCGTTTCGAAACCGATCTAATATAATAATTAAAAACGGGGTGTTCTCATATCATGTATAGATTTCGTGTGCAGCCGCGATGCTGCAGGTCCGATATTATAATATTATTATCATAATGCAGCCGGCCGACGGTATAATATTATGTATTACGTCGTATTCCAATAATATATTTTATAAAGGCGTGTAACCTGTTTTTATCATACATTTTCAACGCACCGCTTTTGCCCACTCGTTTTTTCCGAAATCATATTATAATTGCGTATTAAAATATATTATGCACGATAGACGCATGTACTGTAATAGGCCTATTGTTAAAAGTTAATAAGCTACACACGCGTCCAAATAGAATAATATGATAATTTGTATATATTTTATATTATTATAAAGTCACGTGCTCTTATCGGCGCGTATATATTATTGTTTAGTTTTAATTTCTAAAATGTAATATACTATATATATATATATAATAACACGCCAGCGGCCGATATACGGAACGATGAGTGATGAGAATATAATATCCGAACGAACTGGTCGTCTTATCCCGCCAAATCTATTGTTTTTTTTTTTAATTCTTCTACGGAATCCGAAAGAGCCTACAGCAGCAGCTGCAGCAGTCGAGGAGAACGACTACTCGTCAGACGGCGGCCGTCTGGTGTGGTCCACGGCAGTAGCAGCAGCAGCTGAGAGGGGTTGACAAACGTTTTGAATTAATTTAAAGCGTAAATACTGTTATATTGTGTTATTATTTAATATTTTTTATACGTACGTTATTATGATGATGAATAATTATATCATTGGGCCAGCGTTCGATATAACCGATCGCTATATACAGGTAATTTCGTCGTGCCCCGTTGCTCGGTCCCGCGATCTGTCGTCGTCGTCGTCTTCGATTTCGTTACGCATCGTTACGCTTTTTATTAATGTTATTAAAATACAAAATAAAACGTATATTGTATTGTAAATGGCTCACCACTGCGGACGGGTAGGCCACACGATGCAGCCATCGTATATTATACGTGTCCAATAATTAATTATGATATCGCCGTGCGAAGCATCGTTTTATAGTATTCACGTCCATATTATTATAGACGGCCCGTTTTACCTCAACTTCTATTATACATTATAATATTATAAAAACACTGAACAAGATCGGAAAAAAACTAAAACTTTCCAAAATGTCCAAGGTCCCCGCGGCTGCAGTGCGCGCCTCCGCCGTGAAGGCATCAGAGGTAATTATAGGCAGGACCGTTTTAAGGGAGAGGGGGCAACTCGGGGCATCATTTCCCCCTATAAGCGCTATACAGCTTTTCTGCATAGGGCACCCGGCTCAATATAAAACTCAAAATTAAATTAAATTAAAATATAGAAGAGTGTAAGTACAACCTATAGCGTAATACGCGTAGTGAATGAATCTATAGAAAAAAACGTTGACATTTTAATACGAATGAATTAAAATTGTAAAAAAAAAAACAATTTTGGGGAGAAGATCAACCCTTCAATATTCATGCCTAGATATTAAAAACGAACGGCCCTGCAAGGCACGAAACGGCTTGAAGCGGCTCTGAGATTATATAATATATAAATGTAATTATTATTCGTCAACACGACGACGTCGCTGGACATTATATCGAACGCGACGTAAACCGATGATGAGGTCGTTTGCGTTTGGTTATTTTTTTTTCCCTGAGCCGCGGCCACCGACCCAAGACCCGAGCTGCTTAATACATTATAATATGTATATATATATATATAGGTAGGTAGTTATTTTCTGGCTGGTTTACTATATATATATATGTATATATACACATTACATCGCTACTACCCCCGAACCGGGAATCGATAATATTATATTAATGATAATGTGAGAACTCGTCGGCAGTTGTTATGTTAACGATGGCGACGGCGGTCCGCATATATAGAAACAATTTTTTTTTTTTTTTTTTATCATTAGCTTTTAGTCAGTGACGACGGCGGTGTTGTAGTTATGCGTTCGAAAAAAACCAATTCGTCTACGCTCGTTGTTAACCGCCGAAGTAAATACCTACCTAGGTATATATATACAATATATATTTAATCATTATTATCCCCAGTGCAGGCTTTAAGACGAACCTCGTTTTGTATACGAACAGTTTGTAAAGAAACGGGAAAATTAGTATAATTTTGTTTAAGTAATATTGTTACGATCACTAAATTATATTATGATATTTATCGGATAATCGGAAAATCGTCAGCTTCGTCTCTTTTCTATACGTATCTATAGGTAATCATTAAATACTGGTGTTATCTTCCGATCGCATATTATAATATGTCTCGGACTCGACAAAAAATATCTCGTTTTTTTAAATTTTTTCGTGTGCAATGATATCGCCGAAATGTTCTAATTTTTTAGTCACGTGCTATACATAATAATATATTATCTTCTGGCCCCTATAACGCGCGTACCCGTACTACAATAACAGCAGAATAATTGGCGTTTTAAAAGCAACTTTGCGCAAATACGCGTTTAACATTGTTTTCGTAGAACTAAAAATGCGGGTCTTACAGACTATATATTATATTATATATAGTTTAAAGTTTTTTTTAACATCAACGCTATTTGCTGTTGCAGTGTTGCGCCTTACCCGCGCACGACAATGGCACATTATATAATATATTATTATTTTAATCGACCAAATCACACCCATTTATATTTTCGATTAAATTACCTATGATGTACACGGTAACTTTATCTCGGTACGGGTATCGGGTTTTGTTATTTATTTATTTTTTTTCATTATTATTTTACTTGCTCCATTTATTTTCACTTCAAAGGTTTACTCGTATAATCGTATATATGTCATACGACATCGCATCACACAAATCGTTAATTCCTCAATCAAAAGCTCACTGGAAAATTGTATAATATGATGTATCTATATAATATGTAATATTATAAAGTCGTTCGTTATATAGTTGCTCGTGCGTTATTAAACACACGAGTTCCTACATGACACATAAGTACCGCTAAATAACCGCTACAGAATTTAATATTATTATTTTATAACCTACATTAATCGTATATCAGTGTGCAGTATAACATAATAATAATATAATAATATATGGTTATCAGCCGGTATATGATGTCACGAGTCAATGGCAAACGCATAAAAAAATAATCAGTATTTATTTATTTATTACCTTTTTCCGTAATCTTATCGACGTTTATAATATATAATATTATAAGCGCAATAAAATAGGTTTGTTTTTTTTTTTAAACTCCCGACATAATCACGATAGTGACGAGGTTAACGGTCGCGTCGGGTCGGTTTGAAAACTGATTTGGTAATTTGTCATAAAACAACAAACGAGACATTATTTTCAATTTAAAATTTCGCGATTTATTGCCAATACAACAGAATATAACTGCAGATAAAATATCAGCCGCGTACAATGTATACTATAGTGTTATTGGTATGTGTTGCTCGTTTTGCGTTCGACGAGTGGATAATATATTATTGTTTTTAATTTTAAACGGATTATAAACATTTTAATATATTATATTTATTTATTAGTCAGCATTTTGTTTTGCGTTTTACAAAAGAATTAAAGACCGACACTCGAAATATTTTCTTCTATATAATATATCAAAGCAATTAATAGTATACAGAGTGTAACAGGTCTATTTGACTCTTTACAGCAGTAACAGTGATTAGCAAGAAATAATCTTAAATTTTAACACACTTTGAAAATTGTTTAAAAATTAACGACTTAACCAAATTAAAAGTTTTAAACGCCAAAATGGTTTTTAAATACTTATTTATGAAATAGCTATCTTGGATTATTAGAAAAATATTAAATACAAAATTTAAATTATTTATTTTTGTTGTAAAAAAATAAAATAAAATATAAGATATACAAATTATAGCGCAGAGCTCTACAAATCATTACAAAAAAAAAAAACTTAAAAATATTGAATAAAAAAAAGTTATTGCATTAGTCAAATAGACCTGTTACACTCTGTATAGTACTTATATAATATAGGCTATATATAGAATTAATATTCCGTTCAATGTGCGTGGTATCGGTATAATGCATAAAGCTTAAGTTTATATTCAAAATTGAAAAAAAAATTTATATCCGTCGTGTACCTATACACAATAATATAATATATGAAACAATGCAACTATAAAATATGATCTGACCTGAGATTTCGTGTCATTCAAATTTAAACATTATAATATATTATGTATATTATGAGTTGGCGTATTGCCAAATATGTTATAAGAGATTTAGAACGTTTAGTTTTAATAATGAGAAGAAATGGTTTACAAACTTATTACGGTACCTATTGAATAAGTTATTATGACGATTTATCCGCATAATGGAGGATAGCTACTACTTCATTGGATGTTATTTAAAAAATATTTGTATGCATTTTTAACAATGCACACCGTGGTGTAGACTATTGGTTAGCATTTTAGTCGATTTAATTTTTTGATAATAATATATAACGTCGTTTTTTAATAATTTATTTTTTATTTTTTTTATGTTTCAGTCTTTTCAAGGCAGTCAAGGAAGAGCATACCTTTTCAATTCTGTGTAAGTATAACAACAGATAGTTTTTATATCGTTTCGTAACGCGTATTGCCTTTTTCGGGACTTGAAATATAATAACGCATATAAGTGAAATAAAATTATTATTTCGTTGGCTGCGAGCCACTCTGCAGTATAACCTCTCTGCTGCGATATTATTATTATTATTATATTAAAAGATCGTGTGAATAATAATGTTTACCGGTCCTATAATAATAATAATATATACGTTTTATTTCACGTCGTCGCAAGGCGGTCGCCCGCATTAAGTGTCTCGTCCCTCCAAACAATAATAATATTATACTATGCCTATACCTATAATATATAATATTATTACGTAAATATTGACTTTTTTTTTGTTCTCCTTTAGTGTAAACGTCGGTTGCGGCCCGGCAGAAGAAAGGATTTTGTTGACCGGACTGCACGCGGTCGCCGATATCTACTGTGAATGCTGTAAGACCACCCTGGGTTGGAAATACGTGAGTCCTATACATCTGTATATTTAAATAATTATTATCGTGTGAACGGAGCAATAGTGTATAATATAATAGTATAGTAGGTAGGTATATGTTTACGAGAATATATATAAGTAGTAAAAACAGAAAATACAATTTAAATTAAAAAAAAGACTTCAAAGTATATCATAACAATAATAATATTATAAATTCATAAAAGGAGTTAACTTTTTAAAACGTTTTATAAAAAACAAAATAATCGATATCAAAATGTATACATCAATCGGCCGGCCGGCCGGCTTAAATGTTCGAGAGATCTTCTCCGTCGCTTCTTCGTCGTTCTGCGAACTACATATTATTGTATTTTATAATTTCTTTGAACTTAAACCAATGTTAAAAATGTTTACAAATATCATTTCACCATAAAAGTAATTCTATTAATTATTATAATTCGTAAGCCAAATCGGTTTTCATCATATTATTATACGTAATACCGACTAACAATAGAGATAATATTATATTCAAAAAGTGTTATGCTTTATATAGAGAGGATTTATTAAGGTTGGAAATGTAATTTAACTGTTTCTTTTCAAAGTATTCCATATAATATTGTTCTGTGTTCAGTGATTCTGCAATCTCGTTTTGTTAGTTACCTATTCAAATGTAATTTTTATAAATAATAAGTCTTCATTATAGCATTTTTTTTTAAATTTAAATCTATTATAATTACCATATATATTTCATTACATAATTATAACATTTAAAACTGTTCCTGAATATATATAGACAAAGTATTGTCATCCCCATAATTTCTTTAATAATAAATGTATTCAAAATTCTTATTTTTGAAATTTTAAATATACTTAAAGACTATATTTTCAAATTCTTGAGATGATTTTTTTTTGTATTACTGAAGGAGTGTCCAGTGACGATAAAAACTTCTGTTTTTCAAATGAGAACCCCTCTTTTTATTGTAAATTATTTACTGAATAATTTTATTGAAAATGTTGATGTAAGAAACACTTAGAACACAATAACAATTCGAGTGAGTAGCTTTTCAGTTGTTAAAATAAGGATATTGTTTATACTGAGGATAATAGTCCTTAAAATGGTTTTACAAACATATAAAATATATATATGTACTAACGGTTCTTGTATTTATTATACTTAGTCCATTTTTATAAATTATACCACATATTGCAATTATAAAAGTGGGTAAATAATTAATATTAATTACTAAAATGTTAAAATAACCATAGCACATCTTTCAAACCCATTATCATGAACCTATATAATCATTAAAACAGGAAGTTGTTTAACTCAAAACTACTCGTTTAAATTTTGATTTTAGTAGATGAAAATAAAATGTTCAGAAAAATTATCCACTTAATTAAATTTTAGTAGAAAAGGAAGATCGTTATTTGAAAAACAGAAGTTTCTATCTCCACAGGACACTTTTTAAGAATTAGCTACCTATACATACAATCTCGAGAGTTTAAAAATATAACACTGGAAATATTCCAAAAATTAGATTTTGAATAACTGCATTGTTATTGAAGAAAAAAGAGCTGGTCAATCACCCTGTGCTTGTTTGTAAGAAAACAACAGATACTGAACAACCGAAACGCATTTATAGTCCAACAAAATAATAATAAATTACTAGAAAATCACCATATCGAGGTGTATCTATTCTAATTTCTACATCGAAATACTCCGATAAACGCATTGCGACGCTTTTGGAATGAGGAATTAAAAACGCGTATTATTATGTCATAAAAAAAATATGAAAAACTCAAAGAAATATCATATAGCGATATACAAAATACGATTTTTTGGAATAAATTATGTTGTTTATGCGGGATGACTTAAAATTATGTAAGTGATATATTTTCAAAAAACGTTCATATAGTTTTTAAAATAATAATAACAACGCTGCAGAGAGCTGCTGTGCTCTTCGATAAGAGAAAGGGTACCTACAGATATAGGTAAACTGGTCTATAAAGAACTATAATTTACATATATAATATCAACTCGCAGGTTTTGTTATTTTTTCTCGTTCTTGCGCTTAAACCATTATTATATTAATTTTTCATTCCGTACTGCGTATACCTACAGTGTGATCCATTTAACGCGTAAGACACTCGTAATATTTCAAAAAGTATTTACGTTTTTGATAATATTTTTATTACGCGGTATCGAGTCGTTATAAAACAAAATTTAAAAAAATAGTTTATGAGTTATAAGTATTTGAAGTTTAGACGAGCAGCGTGGGGTGGCATGCAGGTACCCCGCAAAATGTTGGTCCACTAATCCGCCGCTAATGTAAACTTCAAATACTTATGACTCAAAAACAACTCGTCCAAAATTCGAAACCGTATATTGTAATTCAAAAAAGTAAAAAACTTAAAAAACAATAAGGTTAAAAAATATTTCCAAAAACGTAAATGTTTTTTGAAATATAACGAGTGTCTTACTCTATTATAAATGGTTCACCCTGTATATACGTTCTGGGGTATTCGTAACGCCTACTAAACTATATACATATACATACATCATCATGATGCGTATCGCCGAACAACATAAAATATACCTATATAAGTACCTAAACATGTATACGTTATTATATTATTTTGGTGTGTGACGCGTTTGTATGTTGCAGGAACACGCGTTCGAATCCAGCCAGAAGTACAAGGAGGGCAAGTACATAATCGAAATGGCACACATGATCAAAGAAAACGGCTGGGAGAGTCCGCCGAAGAAATGAACACATCATACAATACACTCGTCCTATATAATATATTAATTATTGCGCGATCGTCTTTCTATCCATCTCTCTCTCTCTCTCTCTCTGTCTCTCTGTCTTTCCCGTCCGCATCCATGCGTCGTCGTCGTCGTCATTCTCTCGTAAAATCTCCGTGTTTTTCCCGTGTATCCCCTCGGTCCACCCCACCTCACCCGCTTCCCTTCACCGCTCTCCCTCTCCTCACTCTCGCCCCCCCCCCCCCTGTGGACCTCGAAGAGCTTGACGTTTTTCCGGACAATCTGCTGCTGCAATCGTCTCGGTAATTGCAGCCGACGAACTTTGACCGCGATAAACACGCGCGGAGCTATCGCGACGAACCGGGCGAATAAAATAATGACGACTTTTCGCGGGCCGTCGTGAAATTATTATTTTCACCGTCGTCGCATCGGACTCGCAAACGATCGCCGGTAAATGACGGAGGGAAATCTCAATTAATATAATATACACACCGAAGTCAACGTTAGACGGTTGGCTTGCGGTCTTATTTTATTATTATTATTATTATATAATAATTATTATTATTATGAACGTAGTAGTAATTAACTAATGGTGTACCTATTTATAATATTAAGTATTTATGTGATAACGCGTGATCGTATATAAGAGTATAATACAATTATATATAATAAGTAAGGTCGACACTGTAAATCGGTTTCGAAAGAAAACGCAAAATTAGAGATGCACCTTAATGCAATGCTTTTTATTCGATACATGCGCGTATTATAATATATTTTATGATTATGGCCACAAAAACAGATTTATCGCGGTTTATTGATATATCGAAATAGTGAAAAAAATAACTTTAAGTAAAATAATATATTTCTCGAGTCGTACAAATAACATTGATAAACAAAATTATATAAATTCATTTATTTTATCTCGGTCAGTTCGTAATATATATGATTACGAGCTATTTGTATTATAATAATACATCGAAAATCAATAATTATTATTATATAATATGACATAAATAATTATATATTATATTCGACAAATTAACGCAGGGTTTCGTTTTAAACGTTGTTTTCGTGAAATTAATTTCAATTTTATTTTTATTTAATTATTAATATTGTTCTTTAACAAATTGATCCGGTCATGGCGTATTGCTTGGTATGAATTTTGAGAAAAAAAAATATTTTTGTGTTATTAAAATTCGTGTTTAAGATAGTAGGTATACCTATATAATAAACTAAGACTAACCTTATGAAACTACTAACCCATAAAAAATAATAACAATAAAAACACACGAAATTCTCGGAAAAAAAAAAAAAAAAAATTAAAATTAAATCGTGCGGCTTACAATATATTATAATCTGTACCGGTTCTTATAATACACACCGCATAATAAATAATAATACAATCACTATATTACATAGATCGATTTATAATAAACGTAATAATATCGTATAATGTAAAATTAACACATTTTTTATCCGTCGACTGCTGCTATAGGTATATATATCGTGATAAAATTATATCAATATATCGTAGTATAATTGGTAATGATATGGTATAGGTACAGCGTATTTTCTTCATATATAATATTATAATATATAGTTAACACAATAATAATAATTATCGGTACAAATCATTAATTTCGCGTACAGATCACATATAATATTAATTATTATATTAGTGTCTTTTATAATAGTACCAATATAATGTATATAATCTATGCGATTGGTTTTTATTTTTATACGAGCGCGCAGTACTACGACGTGTCACGCATAAACCTTATATAGACTATAATATAGTATTACGTATATGTACAGGTCTATAATATGGTCACACGATAAGTTTTTAATCGAGAAACCTCTTTCTCTTCCGTTTTCAAAATTTTTTTTCAAAATTAAACTCACCCACACAAAATAATATAATACCTGCAATGATATACGGACACCCGCGTGTTTATAATATAAAATAGTGCGTGTGAAGGGTACCTATCGCCCCGGTAATGAGATGCCCGTAGGTACATATAGATAAAGATAATTGTACTTTAGCGTATATAAGTATATAATAATATATAGTATATAATATTATTTTGTATTTAAAGTCAAAATAATTTTAATTAATATAACAATATATAATACGTATAATATGAGTACTGTATCCGCAATATCATATTGCTATATATATTGATGGTAGTATTTATATATATAATAAGATATTATTTTTTTATATTTACGATATATATAATATAATATAGTGCTACTTCAAATCATTGTACTTAAAACTAAACTGGTCTCAGAAAAAAAAACGGAAAAAATCAAAAAAAAAACGTTGAGAGTGTATAGTTACTCTAAATCCATCGCTATGTTAGCAATTTCAAAAAAAAAATTACTTCCATTTTATTTTTGTCATCGACTCGTTTTTTTCAACTATTTTATTTTGTATTTTTTTTTTTTTTAATATTATTAAAGTTCCTGTGAAAACAACAAACTTTTCCACTTGTCCTTGACACAACTGATCTCAAAATAAAATAAAATGTGTTTTATCGTGTTTTCGTTATAACTAACAGAATAACAATGGGCGAGTTATATATGAATATTTTACCGGAAACGTAAAATTCTGTACCGGACCAATATGGAGATGTAACTTATGCACAGCACAACTCTGTTATTTATATATAATATATTATTATATGATCACATCTGCAGGGGAATCGTTTGTAATATATTATATATTATTCGCGTTCTCGTCCTAATAACATATTATTATTATTATTATTATTATTTCCGAGCCACGCGTCTCGTGTGATTTGCCTGCACTCGCGTATATTCGCCGAGAATCGTTTCAAACCGATCAAGTGCCTATTAAATAATTTTTAAATATCAAAACTATCAATACATTATATCGATCGATAAATATTGATCTATATCGCGGACGAGTATATAATATATGAAAAAAAAAGAAATACGCGTATAATATAATATAATATTATGCCCGTATATTGTATGTATATGTTTATCATAATAATATATACGTATTGTCAGGTTCATATTTTCAAAGAAATAGAAATTTGTTTTCTCTCTTTTTTTTAGTTAATCGACTTTCATTTTTTTTTTTTTTTAATCGACTTTATAGGTACCTATGTGGTCCATTCACGCGTAATCGATGACCAACCCTGATCCCTTTGTTTTCCATGATCGGTAGACATATAATAATAATATAATGTGTGTTTTATACAATATAATATATTATATTAATATCTATCTCTTCACTTTTTACTATTATTATTATTATTATTTTATAACTTTTTAAATCTAGTCTAGTATACCATAAATAATACATATTTTCAATAGCGTGATCATTATTCGTGTTTCGGTAGGTTCCCGCGTGGAAATTAATAAGAACTCTGTTATGATTATTATTATTATTATCGTTAGTCTAATCAACAATAGTGAGATATTATAATATCGTGTTAGGGATCAAATTACGTACTATATATATATAGGTATTATAAGTTATTATATTATATGTAATAAAAGTATTTGAATGTGTACAAGATATAGAGTTCTGTGTGCTTTTATTACTGTAATATTGTAAGCACATATAAAATCCCCGTTAAAAAGTATATACAGTATATAGTGTTGCTGAATTTCCAAAAACTAATGATTTAATATTAGCCGTATTTTTGTGTAATACGCGCCAAAAGTATTCAGACTATTTTAAATATTTGACGAGAAAATCATTTCTGTTTAAAAAATACATCAATACTTACCTATGCTATAACTACTATGCCTATACGTATTAAAAAAAATATGTGTGCGTTGTGCATCCGTTCGTCCGATGTCGGAAATGGTCGGTATTGATGATATCTGAAAAAAAAAATTTTTTTGTTGTTTAAGTTTTATAAATAATATAATTATTAAGTTATTTTAACGTATTGTTTTTTAAAAATTTTATACTTAACATCTATGTTTAATGTTTATGTATTAAGTTTCCATTTAGGAACGTTAACCTATTATTTTGAGTTGTGATTTTTTTTTTTCAAAATGTGTATATGATGATAATTAAATAAAAAACATTATATTATGTGAATGTCGCGTATTTATTTAATTCTATTGTTATAACCTATATTATATTCTTTGTTATTATATTATTATTATACCGCTTTGAACGTATTGGGTCATTATAGAATTTGATAAAAAAAAAAAAAAAAAACATAATATATTTATTTAAAAAACATATGTCTTGTAATAGGTATATATTATATTATACCGCGGTATAATAATGGTATAATAAACTATAGACCGCTTAAAACTTAACTGTATATACTTCTAATATTTAACAAAGTCTTATAAACTGATAAATAACCATATATAGGTATAGTTAAAAACGTTCGTTATATTAAAGAGCTATATCTGCTGCTAAGAGCATAAAACCCGTCACAACTATATAATATAATATATGTCAAATATAGTTAGCGATATGCGATGAGCGTTGACGTTTTATATATTGTACGCGGAGTCCTCGAAACACGTCGCACTCATTAACCTATGACCCGACTTGCAATTTGGTAATTGATGAGCCGCAGAAAACGCCGACCAATGACCATAATATTATATTAAATATATTAAGCCCTAAAATCGATGGATTCGACTGCGTATCGCTGCAACGAATGGCCGACGAATCGAACGAGACCGCGATGTCTTACACTGGTATTCGTTTTTTTTTTAATCTATCGACAAAATACCCGTAAAATAATATTCGTCTTAATCGATAAACGTATAATACAATATAATATGTATTATTAATATAATATTTAGTCGTGTTCCGCGCGCTTTCCGCCGTGCAGAGGTCGCCCAATCAGAATCGCACAAAAGACGTCAAAATATTATTATATATATTATGCTCGCCAGTATAATATTTTCCGTATAAAAATCGTCCCGACACAGCGGGTAACAGCTCAAAATCGAATACTCACATGTATAATAATAATATTCTATACGCTTGATTTTGAAATTACGCGTACTGCTGCAGTTCAATGACTATTATAGGACTTATTATATATATATATAGGTTAGTTCATTTGCTACGCTGTCAATGAACATTAATCGAGATAAAAAAAATAAATAAAAAAAGTAATTGAAATACATGTACAGTACGTCATTTATGCTATTGTGGTTATAGAGTACTATACATATATATACGTACCTTCAAAGTCTTCGATTCAATATTGTCAATTAAATCGATTCTTGGCGTTACCTACGTATATCACTTACCAGTTTATAACCTTTTTAAATTGGATTTACTGAGAAAATAAATAATAATTGTGTCCTACGATTGGTATATAATTTTATTATCTCCGTTCAACAATTATAATATTATTACCGTTTAAATGTTATATTTTATTTCAGCTCTTAATACAATATAATATTATATCGACCAAATATTATACTTCAGACATTTATAAAACGTATATTTTTCAAACAACTTATTTTTGATTAGGTAGGTATAGGTATAATAGAAATAATAAATTATTTTTTTAATTAAAATATTTCACGTTTTAAGTAACCGCGTTGTCACACGGATTTTTCAGTCTAAGTCTCGTTGCTAATTTATAATTTATAGTGATTGGCTAGCAGTTTATACTTGCATCCAATTATGCGACGACAAGACATTGCATACTATAAAACATTAAAACCCTACTGTCTACGCGGGTAGCAAGGTATAGGTAGGTACTATACATTTTATGTTTAAATATGTTTTTTTTTTTTTTAATATCGTCAATACATGTGGCTTTAACGATTTTTATTGCGACCATAATATGTCTGAGGACAGCAACCCCAAAAGGGTTTACGTCTTGTAGTTTGTGCCCTTATAAATATTATATAATACATATTATTATATTTTTTTTTGTGGTTTACAATTTTACAGTTTAACTTAATACTATACATATATTATATAGGTAGACGCACTATATGTTTCGCGGGTATATACGTGCAACAAAATACATTTTAAATGAGTTATAAAGTTCTTCAGGTGTAATAAAACGAAATTATTGATATTTATAGGAGGTATTCGTGTTTTAAATGAAAAATAAAATAACACGCGGGAAACTATGATCCGAATAAAATCGGAAACAAGTTTTCTGTTAAATTATATAGAGAAATGGCGATTAATTTTATGTCCTGTCTGTGTATTTTTGAAGAAATAAATTATTAACAATCCCACATTTACAACGTGTACCTATATGTATATAATAACAAATGAATAGAACACGGAATCGGAAAATATGTGTTAAAAGAAATGTTAAAAGATGTAAAAACATATACTCAAGTGAACCTTGTCGTATTTCTTATAATATCCAAACATTTCAATTGACAAAATAAAATGTCGTGGGCAGCTGCAGTCTTTAAAGATGCTAATTTCATACGTAACTTCACTGCAGCAGCAGCTGTATAAAATATAAATTATAGATCCATCATATTATGATTTTAATGTTTAATTAATTATCCTATTTTCGTTTTAAAACCTGTTACCAAAAGATGGTTGTTAATGGTTTCCGAGTCTAAAAAATAATAGAATAGAATATAAAAAGTTATTATTTAGTATATGGAGATTAAAAAAAATATGTTTACTTAGCTTAGATCATATACTATAGTATAGTATGGATATTTAGTATACAATTAATGTTTTGATATATACCGCCTTTTTTTTTTACCTTTGTCTGCAGGTGAGTTGGGTAATCATAGTATCTATTTTGATGATGTAGAGGTACTTATATATTATAATATATTATATCCATCTATATTTTAATAGTATATTATTATTTATTAGTTTTAGCTATGGTTAACATATAATAGGTAATATATATATAGCATATACACGATATTATATTATAATAGATAATCATAATAATACATATATGCTTTCTAAAACATTATATTATCAAATTAATAACTTTCATTAAAAAGTCATTGAAAGTTATTACTTATACTATTTATTTCACATTGAAAATGAAAAATGATTCAGAATAAATAATTTCGTTTCCGAGTATATAGGAGAATTTAAATTTATTATCGGTTCTATTAGTTTCTTTCTTTGGACGAATCGAATCGTTATGAATATAAACAAACGACGATGCCGAGATTAAAATCCGTTTTATTATTTGGACGAAAGTTCCTTACGGTTTGTTTGACAATATATTATAATATTTCTTTAGGCTCAAGAGGACACAATCCCAATCCCTTCTATATTTTGAAACGTTTCAAATGTCAAGGACGTTTTTCGACGAATTAATAAATGACATGGTTTATTCTAGCATGTAATCCGTAGCTTTTTATAACTGTACATATAAATCAGAATCTATATACATATACATAAAATATATTAGTTCATACTTTAAAACGTTTTAAGTATTATATCTATATGGTATAAATATAGTGTAATACAAATGGGTAAGGCAATAATAAGACAATTATGCACAACAATTTTAATTTTAATTTAATTTAATTTTGTTTTCAATTTTAAACACTCTTATATAACAACGATAATATTTTTTACAATACATGTTTCTTGAGGAGGGGCAGACTTTGGATGAGACGATAAAAAAAAAATCAGAACGTTGTGGCTAAATATTCAAAACATTATTTTGCCCTCTAATATATTTATTAACTATTATAGTCAATATAATTGGTAGGTACTATTAAAAATTAAAAATATAACAACACTATAGTCACCCTAAATACTTAACCAAATATTACCATATGTAAGTGGTTTAATAATGAAAGTAATATCGGATATGGGAAGTTTAAAATATAAAGATATTCAAAAATATTTTCAACTCAAAACGTTTTGTTTTATAGAAACAGCTAATAAATTATTTGTTGTGTACGTTAATATACGTGCCCTTAGAACATATATGCGTATACTTGTGTATAGGTATAAATAATATTTTTTCATACTCGGTGTATACATTTGTGACGTTTAAAATTTAAAATTGATATTCGCATACGTTATAAATATTCAAACCATAGAGCAATTTATTTGTGTGCATTTAAGCGTACGTAAATTATTTTTCGTACCCATATATATATATATTATATACATATTTTAAAACTAATCTCATTGCGTAGATTCATAATATATAATATGTCGAGAGGAAGTCATATTTTTTCCTACGTTTGTATCACTGTCTATTATTTTATTGCTGGCGATTTTTAAACAAACAATAATATAATGGATTGCTTTACAGTCTCGTCTCGCATTCGATTTTACTATACTGCAGTATTGTCCGATATAATAATGATATATTAATATTATGTTTTCGTGTAAATCAATTATTTGCTATTATTTATAATATAGCCAGCTGTCAGCTAGAGACGCGTGCACGTTAAGACTAATTACGTGTATTCACGCTTATTTTGGAATGCATACAATGGACACGTCTTATGTATAATTAACGTTACGATATCTTTAAGTCGACGAATCTAGTTGTTTTCAGTTTTGATGTATCATTCAATATTTATTAGCATATGCAATCTAATTGATGCCTAACTGTGAAAATCCTTTTTTCGAGACTTTTAATATATCTGCCTAATAATAATATATTACAGAGGTATAATCCAAAACGGCCGAGAATTTGACAAACACCTTGTTATATGATGGATGACATTGGAAGAACCACAACATATTATTATGACTATAGGACTTTACAATACTATCGTTACCAAAATCAACATGACACAAGTATTGATTTACGTCAATAAATCAGATGAAAACAGCCATGTAAAATAGCACCGATGAGTACAGGAGAGCTACGATACGAGTGTGGTGATTCGTTGTCATAATGATATATACACAATCAGTACAGAGACAGGGCAACCAAAATAGTATAAATATAGCAATCAAAACTACCACCAGACCAAAAAAAAAAATCATTGCGGCAAAGTACCAACATGCAGATATGACACTATACGACCATTGGTGAAATTGGGAGGGGGCTTTGGGGGACTTAGTCCCCTAAAATATCGTCCAAGTCCCACAGTTCAAAAGCTAGTAATTAGTACTAATTGTTATATTCTGTGGTTGTATACTAAGCGTGTTATGAGGGAAAGGGGCTTGCGAGTTCCCCCAAAAAATTTAGGCTATGTACTTACTTCGCCAACCACTGAACTATACTCATTAAGTCGTAACGAGGATAGTAAATCACTGTAGTTACGGCTATAAAGTGTTGTCGCATTATATGTATATTAAGTATATTAGGTATATGAGAATATTACGCAAAGTCGTATTTCGTTTTTCAAACAACTTTACTGCCACGAATGACCATCGGCAATTCCATCAATAATATTTTCAATATCAATTGTATTTTGATTTTCTGCAGCATTGGTGATTTTAAAGTTCTGTTTTATTTGTTATACCCACGTCCTTCAGCATATTTTATACTGTGATAATAATATAGTAAAAAAAAAGTACCTACAACAAATTCGTGATTTTAAAAACACGATCTAGAAACATAAGCAATAACACGTGCGTTTCTAAGTATTCCAACAAATCATTTCCCGACGTTAAGTTTTTTTCCTCAAATGTTTTTCGTTGCCGCAGCTTTCTATACCTAAAACATACACCCGCCCATTTGCCGGAACCAAACTATATACGCTGTACCTCATTTCCTTTTCGTTATTATACTATTTTACGCCTCACGAAACTCGTATTAGGCAATGTCATTTGCATATATATAATATAGTTACTCGCTGTGCGTGTATAATATATTTTATTCCGTTTGATTTTTGGCAGGATTACGCGAATCACTCTCGCGCACGCGATGTCAAACAACAACAACAACAACAACAAAAAAAAACATTTAAAATTTGGAAAACTCTTGAAACGTTTTCACGAATTCTCTCTGTCTCTCATTAATGTCATGTTTTCCGCATTCAGTGTTTGAAAATCATTTCCGTCAAATGTTGTTGTTTTGTACTCGGATTCACGAGACGCGTGCCACGTGCATAAAGCTGTCGATTTCTCGTCCGTACATATTCCTCCTTTTGGCATGATATTCAATTACCATCGGATGGATACCTACATATAAACATAAAATTGTGTTAAAAAGTATACTCGACATATTAATAATATTTATAATCAAATATAGATTATTAACCTATCCGCCACTCAATTATAACGATAGCAGAATAACTCACTATATACTCTTGAAATTCAACGGCATCGAACTAATTATAATTTTAAATTTGTAACTCTTTATTACAACGTATTTTTACTATTTTAGTGAATCGCCAGTTCGCACGATAAACGCATTATCTAAAACTACCGACAATACATCAATAAGTACTTACCTATTCTATTTGCGCACCTTATCGGTTGTCTTATAAAATATAATAATTAATACTATATAATATGTACGCGTAAGGAATATTGTTTCACAAGTGCATGATGAGGTCAACGATCCACCTAACAGTCCTAACAATAAAACAATTTGCAAATATTTAATTAGGATTATAGCAGTGTACTATAAAGAATGGTAAATATTTATGTTTGAAAAAAAACACCAATTAGTTTTCGTTAGGCGATGCGATTATTTGTTTATCGAACTATCGAGTTGTATGCGTGATTGACGTCAGACGAGGTAGAGTTTTGACAATAAAATGAATCACCTTTATCCGTAGAACCACATAAATATTGTACCGCACTAATATTGTCATTATTCGGGCCCGGAAGTTCATGCATTTGCATGTTTTTAATGAGTGCATCAAAAAGTTGTTAAATGAGCTACAAATTTGAATCACAACCTAACAAATTCAAAAATAAAAATTTAGTTTATACATATTATTGCATATTTTGAATTGTTTACATAAATATGCATATTTTAAAATGAAATTGCATTTTATTGTATTTTATTGCATTTTAATTGTGTTATTTTTTTTTTTATTAATATTTCGGACTTTGAGTTTATATTTATATTTCAAAGTATATTTGTTTAAAAATATGTCTTTATAAAAACCTGTTCAAAATTATAGGTTGTACTTATAAATATTTTGTCATTTATATCCTGATAGGCGATATGCCGGTTATACTTCTGGCTACATTTAACGGTTATTATATTCTCAAACACTCCGATAACAGATCTGTAGATCAATTGAAATAGTAAAAATAATAATATGTGATAAAAATGTTCAATCAAATTTAATTTTTATTCACATAGTCTATGGTTTTTTATCATCACCCGTTTAGAAACTCGAGGAACTCTCTTAGTTAAAGCAATTAAAATTGTAGATACCTAATGTCATAAAGAAATTAAAAGAAATCAAAGTTCCAAAAGACGTTATAATTTACAATGAATTAGAACAAGTTATCGTAAAAAACGAGGTACTTTAGATACTGTCAACAATTTTCAAATTTTTATTCTTTACAAAAATATGTTGGCTGATAATTACACTTCATTTGTATTTGAAAACCTGTCAATATCCCTTGTTGTAAATTATAATTCTTGAAGTAAATACAACATATACCATATTAGTTGAATTTTTCCCCATATTTTAATTATTATTTTTACCAAAAACGAAAAAAATGTATTGTAAAAAAAAATTAAATGCATATTTTAGTGATTTTAAGCGCATATTTGCATTCATATTTTGATAGTTTATAGTGCATGAACTTCCGGGCCCTAGTGTGTACACGATACAAATGAGCTGCGTGGCGTGGCGAAGGAGTTAATCGGGAGGCAGCCGCCTCTGAGTTTTTAAGGAGTTGTGGGTAGGTAATGGCCGATGGGTAATAATTATTAGTATTGACAAATATTTCAGTATTCACACTGAGACAGGTTATTCAAAAAATATGATGACGGTAAATGCGTTTATCGCGATAGATTAGGGTAGGTGGGCGGATGGGTGGAATATTATAGACTTGCTTTTGAAGAATTTCAAGCTCTCCGCACACTACTACTACAAATCAAATGGATAGTGAATATATATTTTTAAAATTCTGTACATTTTTTTTGAAATTGTATAGCTGGATGCCAGTATATGAAAGAGTTTGATTTTGGCAATTTGGCATTGCACTGCGCAGACCATTGTTTGGTATGACGGAAAAACTGATGTAGTTATTTACGCGTATACCCATTCCTGCAGGTAGGAGAGTTGACTGGACATGTTTCAATTGTAAGATGTTAAACCTGATATTATTTTACATCAGTATTTAAAACTTGTAGGTTTTTAAGTTTTAACTGTATTCAATTAATTATTCGGGGTGTTATTAATTGTACACATTCATTCACGATTCATTAAACTCATTTTAGAAAAAACAATTCTGAAACAATGAATATTATAATATTACATTATATCAAGAAAAAAACTTGAGACTTTGGCGGAATACGCCAGACGGGTAATCGTTTTGCGGTTCGTCGGAATAAATAATATAATAATCTGGTTTGTAAGAGGAAATGAATTTTTGTGATTTTAGACAAAATTAAAAACTTAATATCACATCGGGAAAACATGTGTAAAATATTGTTGACGACGAAAAGAATGCGACAATATTGCAAAATTACTGTTACAATCTAATTTTATTAATTATCAATTATCTGCAGTATAATGTGGTATTTTTCTTTGCTCGGCGATTGACGTCAATCCGTCGTGGGTCGTCTCTGCAGTATTACGGAGTTAGCCTACGCTCTCCAGTGGATTTTTTTGCGACACGTTTTACTTCTATACTCTATTTATAACTCGGTAGTAGGTACGAATTGTTTGTCAGAAAAACGTAACATTTAAAATAACTAAAACTGTATCGTTCAATTTATTCTAAATTAGGTGTAGTTTTGTGTAGTTCATCGCCTTGATGTTTCAAATGAAAATCTTTACAGAAACGTATAATAATATTATATTTATGTTATAATTATATTATATTATATTATAATATATGGGTTTGTGAACATTTGAAATGTTGTCCACAAAATTTAATAATAATTTTTTTAATATTTATTTTAGCAATTTATAATTTTTACTTTTCATATTGCAATGTATTATTAATTGAACAACACATAGTAAATTATTAAAATAACGACGGCAATAAACGTAAATGGCTCCGGAAGAATAGTCAATATAACATGTAATGATGTAAATATTTTGCCTATTGTTAAGAGGCCAAAAGTTGTTAGTAAAGTGTCTCTAACACTGAATTATACAGGAGAGCAGTTGTAATATTTTTAATTATTTTAAACCAAAAAATGTGTATTGTAGTTTTTTGTTTTTCAGTATATTATAACTGATTTATTAGTGAAATATGCTGTACTTCTCTGTACCTACCCGTATATACACGATTTGATATGTTACACTAGGTATTATACATTTAAATTATTACTAAAGAAAAAATCAAATTTCAATCACATATTAGATAATTTATAAATATCTTAGTCTATTACAGTCAATTGATTTTTTCTTTATAATATTTCATAAACCTCAAATCGGTGACTATTATAGATATACAAAAAAAAGACTCAAAAAATAATCGTGATATGAAAACCATTTAGAAATCATTTTGATTGGAAAAAGAATAATAAATTAGCAAATAATATATTATAATATACTTATTACTTACTATATATTATTATATAGGTATTTGTGATAAAGGTACCTATATGATAGTGACCATATTATCCACGATTAAGTTGATCACAAGATCACAGATTAAATGAAACATAATAAAAAATGAGACTTGAGATTATCAATGTGAATTTAATCACAGATCACAGATATTACTTAGAAATTGGTGCCAAATAAATGTGATAAGTGAGCGTGTCAAGCGCATGCCTATCGGGTCCTTTAGTCAAGTTGGCCTAATGGGCATTAGCGTCACAAATGTAAATGTTTGAGTGGCTTTATCCACATCATTGTATAACGTATAATATCTAAATTCTAAGGACAGTGTTATAGTGTTATAGTATACGACTTAAGATTTATCCTTAAGTCTTCGAGGGTCACGGTACAATAACCCTTGTCAAATATATCAAAAATAAATCCGACCATGTGCGTAAAAGACAAACGACTAACGAGTGTATGTGTATTTGAGAAGGGCTGCAATAATAATTGTGAACAGTATTTGTTATTGAATAATATAATGATATCCAATTCAAATAGTACTGTTTATGTTAGCCAGGTTAGAAATGAGTTAGGTTTTTGATTTTTGGGTGGCAACTATTTTTAATTTTGTTCTATATATTTTCAACTACGTTTATTTTATTGTAATTCAAAATATTATCATTATAACAGAATAAAAATAAAACTAATCACCGAAATTTTTATTTAAATTTTTTTTAACGAAATCTCGATTACGGTATTTTTTAAGCAGCGGCCCCATAGCGTCCCACTGCGTTCTATGGACAATATTATAGTAGCACAGTGGGCCGCAGTCCGTTTCCGCTGCTGCGCCATGTTTACTAAAATATTTAAGTAAGTTTGTTTCTACGATTTCGTGGTAGTATTTATATATTTTTGCAATGTCAAGGTCGCTCATTCTGACGTGAAACACGCCTTGTCAGTTGTCAATAGCAATTTAATTTGTCGCATAAATATTTTATTAATATCAACAACGAAAACCTCGAAACGTTGTCTTATTGAGCCCTTAATGTTGACATTGAAAATCAAAAACATGATTTTTCCACCTAAACTGTTTGTTGTATATATACGACTTAAAAATAAATAAGCTTCTTGTAATTTTTATGTTTAAGTGTACTATAAAAGTGTATAATAATAATTGTAAGTGGGTGTATTATTGAAATGCATATATCAGCGATTCCCAAAGTGTGTTCCGCGGAACCCAAGGGTTCCGTGAGACAATCACAAGGGTTCCGGCAGATGTATGTCAATATTGAGAAAATTAATTTCTATATTAAACTTGGTAAAAAAATTCACTAAAAATTGGAATTGAGTTGGAGTTAGTGGCATCGGGGTTCCACAAAATACAAACTATTTCCGAAGGGTGCCGTGGTCGTAAAAGTTTGGGAACCGCTGGCATATATAATAGTTGTATGATAATATAAATTTAAATTTTAGCCGTTACATTTGAACACTTAAAAATAAAAGAAATACATTATTTTTATAAACTTCACATATAAAACAATATCCACTAGAGCAAATATTAAACGAGTAAAAAAATTTCTTTCGGCTAGTTTCTTAATCATTTTTTTTCATTGTAGTATAGATATTTTAGACCAGGAGAAGAGTCAAGAATAGCTTTCACATTACTCTCGTGGCCCACATAATTTATTAAACAAAAAAAAAACATTTAAAATACAATTACTCTACTTTGTTTGGAAAAAAAAAGATCACAGACTTCCGTCATCAAAGTAGGCGTTTGGCCGCGGCGTTCACATATTATAATATAGCCACATTGGTCTGTTTACATTAAAAATCCAGACTTTCATTTGTACATAGTCGAATTCTAGAATAGAGTAATTGAATAAGCTGAACAAACAAAACCACAGTGAATTATAAAATATATCATATGTTTAAACCGTCGCATATTCAACCGGCGTATACAATTTTTACGATTTTTTTCATGTCTTGGGATCGTGTGGCGAGCATTAAATGTATTAATAATTTGCTGGAATGAGTTGGACCCGTTCTAGACTATCAAGTCTTTGTGTATTGTGCATTCTAATCTGGTAATTTTTGGCAACATATTACCTATGTGTCACATGCGTAGCAAACCACGAAAAATCGCCACGATAAGAATAACTCTCTTTTATTTTGACTGATAATATAATACCGACGACCGCGGAGCGTTTTCCTGCCATTTTTGTTGATATGTTTTTTACATTTTCGAATACATTTAAACACTCGACAGCATGAATATAATAGTATAAAAGTTATATTTATAAGAATATATTCCGATATTCAAAATTCACGTGGATTAATATGGAAAATATGGTTTTGGTGTTTCACGCAATCATGTCAAATTATTGAGCTAAAGTTCGACTAAAATGCCATGGTTTTGCGTATTTACTAATTTCCTTGATCATTATTTCACATGATTATTCCCCCGTATTTTGAAATTTCGGACCACTCGGTCCCTTAGTCATAAGAAGGGTTTCGACAAACTTGATGTTTCGTGCGTCATCGAAATAATATAATATGGCGCTATGCCGCTATACCTAATAATATTATAAAGTATTATATAATCAATAGAGGCATCCGGTATTCCGGTATAATAATATTATACATTATAATGTATTAATGTACTATATCTCATTGTTTACTGTTTTTTAATTTAAATGTTGTACGTTCGGATGACATGAGTCATAACCCGCATCATTAAAATAAACTAAAATATTATATGTTATCAAACTTTTTTTTTAATTCAAATTCATTAAAAGTAAATGAGTTTGATGTTTTGTATTCATATTATTGCTCTACAAGAATTAAGCTACTAACTATAATAATAAGTATGTAAGCATGCAACAATGAACAAAGTATATGTGTAGTTACTTGTATAGACTCGTACTTGTATTTCCTGGGGGTAAGCCCACCCCCACCCAACCAATTTGTTGTCTAGTTCTATTCATTGCTGAATTATTGCAAAACATTGTTGACGAATGACGAAATATTTTAAAACTGCTTTGAAAATTGAATAATATATAATACTATACCAAACAATATAGGTATTAGGCATTAGCAAAATGTTATTTTAACTTCTAGTAAACGGTGAACTACGTAATTCTTAGATTTGTATTATCGTTTTGTGATGTCGGGCCAGCCGTTTATTTTTTATATTTGGCTATAGCCTTATTATCTTTTTTTCTTCGAATACAACAATAATTATTATTGTCTACTGTAATAGCAAAGATATAAAGTGTACACTCGAAGTACAACGATTTTAATGATTTTGTTTTCTGTTGAACTGCTGGCTGCTGACTGTTGACGTCGTAAAGACGCCAAATTCACGCGAGTACAACATTATGGTAATTTATTTTTCTAGCTTTTAAGGACTCGCAGAGGCGGAACTAGGATTTTTTACACCCGTAGAAAATGTTAAAATTACGTCAGAGTAAAATATCCTTCCCTACAATATTGTTTTTTAATAATTAGCATACAAATTACTAACATACTTTATACATACTACATACTTATTGACATTTAAACACATTACCTACTAGAACGAATGTTAAAAATATTTAAATATCAAGCTAGTTCTTATTCATAGAATCGTATTACTTATGTTACAATAATCAAAGTAAATAAAAGTTATTCTGATTTGTAATCTGCTATTTGCCAACTATTAAAATCATTAACTTGTCATAAACTTGTTTAATTCAATGAAAGTACTTTTTTCGTTTTTATTAAAACCAATTTTTATTTACACATTTACTATTTAAAAATGTCCAGTAATTATAATCAAACATTTGCTTACACATTAAAAAAAATTAAAACTTTATTCTTCTGGATTTTACTTCAGAAAAGTCGTTAATAACAGAATCGAAATCGATGGAGTTTTGACTAGTCGGCAGTTAAAAAAATACGTCTACCTTTAATATTGTAAGGTTAAGGTTCTTAAATTTCAGTATTTTAATTTTTTTTTTCAATATATCTATAAAAATATACGAGTATACAAAATTAATTAAACTGATATGGGAAATGAATCAGTAAATGTAAGTGTTAAATTAGATTTAATTTATTTAGTCAAATTGGTTATACTTATTATTTCTTTCATAATTTTATTATAATTAAAAATTTAAGTAGCAGTAATCCTAAGATTTTTTTACAAGAAAATGATCACTTATATAGTCACTTATATAGGTGTATTATGCCAGGAGTCAGGACGATAAGTTTTTTTTCACATACACCTCTATTCGTACGCACTAAACATACATTGTATACCTACATACGACGGCTATATAGGAATTTGGAATTTGGAATTAATTTATCTGACAGTTACAAGAGTTACTTATTTAATGAATACGTCGGAACAACAATCGAATGGATAAAAAAATACGGTGTCTACGACAAAGGTCAATGATAAACAGTCGTGGTACGGGTGCTTATGCTACACAAGATATTCATATAAAATATTATAATATTCGTACTATATTTTACAGGGTGTCGAGGTCTTTAAAATTTCACATTTCTCATCCATACCTATAAATTTATAAACTCATCCATTTACCTTCCTAAATACATTTTTCGTACTCGAAATCCCCAAGTCCCCTCACATTATTGTGTGTATCTGCATAGGCGTATCTAGTGCGAAGCTTTAAATCCATTTTATTAAAATATTAGTTAATTTAAAATAATTTCTTCTTATTCTATGGTTTTTCCATTTAAAGAGGACATTTCCTTTTTTTTAGTGCAAATATTTGCATAATTGAAGACCTGAGGGCAACAACAAGACATCTCCATATTTTGGCCAAAATAAGTTTTTGATTGCACATTATTATCAAGAAAAAAAAACTGCGTCGTTTAGTGCAACATCCAGACAAATCCTACTACTTATACGTACTGACGTTGGATCTTAATATATTTTTTGTTAATTTTTAAAACGGTTTAAAGTGATTCCTGAAAAATTGTATGAATTGGAGAAGTCTTGTTGTTGCCCTCAGGTCTTCAATTTTTGTTTGATCTTGGAGCATCATATTGTGTCTTTTTAAGAGCAAACTTACATACATATTATCTACTACATTTTTAGTAGCCCTATAATTACATATGTTATTAGGTTGGCGACGCACGGGAGGGTGTGTGCCCCGTTGTAGTTCCTCACGAAATTTCACACGAACAGTTTATAGTGGGACTTAGGCCTCCCCCCCATATAGTTTATTGCCCTGCAGGGCCGTCCTTAGGGGGGGGCGAGCAGGGCCCAGACCCTGGGCCTCGCGCTTTTTGCTTAAATTTTGGGCCTCGCGTTTTTTTTTTAATTGTTTTTTTTTGTAGTATTTAAATTGTATATCACTTTTATAGTTTTATATACCTAATTAGTAAATATGAAAAAATATATAAAAATAACGAAGTTGGTTCAACGTACAAATATTGGAATATCCATAATACAATATTTTCGTAATCGCAGCACATCAGCCTTGATGATGAAACTTTGGATTTTTATATAATATTGAAAATTTGAAGTTATTTGAAGATGAAACATTACGAACGCATTGTATGGATTTAGAAATATTATTAAAGGACGGTGAAAATTGCGATTTAAATGGAATTGAACTTTTTGACGAGTTAACATTTTTTTTTAGAATTTTGAACAAAAAACCTCTATCGAGTGTCCTGATTTAATGGAATCAACATGTGGTTCATTTCCAAATATTGGTATCGCATTAAGAATATTATTAACTCTTCCAATAACCACTGCCAGTGCTGAGAAAAGTTTCTCGATGTTAAAAATCATTAAGAATTATTTGAGAACAAATATGGTGCAAGATCGACTTTCTGATTTAGCAATTATTCCAATTGAACGTGATTTGTGTGAAAATGTAGACTATAATGATATTATTGAGAAGTTCGCAGAATTAAAAGCCAGAAAAATTAATTTTTGATGAATAAAATGATTTTTATTGTACTTTTTAGTATTTTAATTTGTCTGTTATTTATTGTTATATTTTATTTTTATTTTATTAAAATGCAAATTTGTATAAATATCATTAAGGGACGATTAATGAATTATATAATATGAGTAAATAAAGAAAAACATGTTATTTGAGTCTACTATAAAATTTTTTTATTTTATTTACCAAGATTATTATAATATTTTATAAAAAAAAATCCTCATTTTTAATTATAATTAGGGAGGAACCTAACAATTTTTTTGTGTGATAAGAATTATTGATTTCATTATATATTTATAGAATCTATAAACATATTATAATATATCTATATTATAGATAAATATAAATATATAATACCTAAAATATGTTACAAGTAATCGCCCTGGGCCTCGCAAATCCTAAGGACGGCCCTGTTGCCCTGGTATCTACAGGTGGATGTGGTGTGGGTATCTAAATGTTATTTCAGTGTATGGAACGATCAAATCTTCCCGATTTATAATACCTAAATAACCTATCCAGAACATATGAATGTGTCTTCGGGCGCGTACTCGGGCAGTGCTTAAATTGGTGACCGTCGCATGAAGAATTCGAACGTGTGACACGCACAACTAACTCGTATGTTTGCGCAGGTAATTACCAGCTCTACACACACAACTCGACCAGTTTTCCGTCGCGGCCTTATCTTCATACCTCACTGTTTATTATATGGGTATATGCATATCTACAATTTATCAACATACAAGCATCGTGCATGTAAATACGAGTACGACCTCGAAATTTTTGTGCGTTTTTATTTCAAATTCAACGCGTATTCTAATGGGATATACGCAGTATACGGTCGTGTACACGTATTATATATACGTAGTTGTACCTATACACAGTCTGGTACTCTGGCGTTAATGCTTTATGTACTCATGTACAGTGGGTATATACCGCGGTTACGTTATGCAAATATCGCGGAGGTCCGACCGCACGACTGTTATACATTGTACCGCGTCCTGTGACCTCTGTATATATAACTCGTAACCTGCAGCTGTAGTCAGTCGCGCTCGAGGCAACCGACGACGACGACTACGACGACGGTCGTGTGACGGTTACTGTTTTTATGAACATAATAATTTATCGTACCACGATTTTCACTGCCTACAATCCTGTGTCGTCGTCCGCTGTGCTAGAAAGTGTACAATAGATTAATAATAATATTTTCGACAGAGCAACATACTATTGTATAGTATAGAGTCCGAGAGACTCTCCGTCCGGCGACGAAGGAAAGATGCTGAATCTCCGCCTCGTCGTGACCGACGTGGTCTTCGCCGTCGCCGTTGCCGCGTGGATATCCACCTCGGCATGTGCAGCAACGGCATCACCGGACGTCCGGCGATACGAACCCGACTGGACCAGCCTGGACGCCAGACCGCTGCCCACGTGGTACGACCGGGCCAAGTTCGGGGTGTTCATCCACTGGGGCGTGTACTCAGTGCCGGCGTTCGGCAGCGAATGGTTTTGGATGAACTGGAGAGGTAACATGTCATAGTGCATTATCGTCGGGCTTACCGTATACCCGAAAATTCTTCATCGATAAGCATGCCTCATTTGTTCTTAATAATACATATTTTATTCAAATTCTGATTTTAGGAACTTTTAACTATAGGACTTAAGGACTCTATAATGTTTTCAAGTATTTAGATACGAATTTCTTTTTTTCAAATGATAACCATTTTTTACTGTTATAGGTGATTTCTTTGAAAAATTGTATGTGTCTAAATCAAAATTGATTAAAATCTTGAGTTATTAAAATGTAAAATATACTAAAGAAAAAAGGGTCTTAGAAATAGTTTTTCAAAATAAAATAGGTATCTGTAATATTGGATCTAGCATATTATTATATTTTACTTTGACAGTTTATATAAATAAATTATTATAAAATGTTGATTGATTATAATATATTAAAACTTTCAAACCATCATAGGTAGCTCCCATACCTTCCAAATCCATCATCATGGCCCAATAATTATTATCCTTAGCACACAAAGCAGGACAACTTAAAAGGCTAAACTACTCATTCAAATATCGATTAAAATACATCAACATATTATACAAAAATGTCATCCGATTAACTATTTATAAAAAAAAAACAGGCGATTCTCCTTGAAAAAAACTTCTCTTATGGTATTAAAATCTTAATATTTGAAAAATGATCATTAATTTATTTGAAAATTTCAATAATTAGAACTTCAACAAATATCCATTAAAAGACAAAATAGGGGTGGCATGTCTGGCGAATCATCTGTGTGGCTATTGGCTGTCTAATATGACGCATTATTATTTAAACTCTTTTTTGTTGTGATTAGCTATTCGCCAAAAACAAAATAATAAATTTAACGTTTTTGGTCGAGTATAAAATTGTTTTTAAATTTATTTTATCCACTTTAATAACTATTTAATATTAGTCATTCAATAAATTGTAGGTACTTAAGAGTTCTAAATAGTTATTAAATATAAACATCAAAACTAATAATATACTAATGAATTTGGTTTTGAATGTTATTACGATATATTATATTATCTATTTATTATAACTATATTTTAGACCAAAGTAATTCCCATTACAGTGGTTCGATTTCTTTTTAAATTAAACTGACACAGTAACACGAATATTATCACCTGCTACAATATTTCATCGTCATAAAGGTTTAGTTTTGACACAATTTCAAACGTATTTTCACACAGATAAAAATGTATATTAGGAAAATGTAAAAGACGTATTTTTTATGATGGCGTTTAATAATTTATATTTAAATTGATATTTTGCATTTCTGGATTTTTGTATACTGAAAACAAGTAATGATTATTATTTATTTCAAGTCTTAGGTCTGGGTTATGACCTATTAAATAATATAGATACTATGAAATCTAATATTCTTTGACGGTTTTACGTCATTATAATATTATCAGCTTCAATATTTTCTGAATCATAACAAGGTTATAAAATATAAATTTCTTTGTTTACCCCGACGGTTTGCGTCAGTACATTTTAGTCGTTAGTATATTATTATTGACTATAAGTAGATATACTAACCGTACCGTGTATTGCTTTTATATGCTTAAATTAATGTTTGTCCGTATAATTATTATAAACGTCTACGAACGATTGTCCATTGTGTGTTTAACAAGATAAAAGTACACAACACTAAATATTTCTTTAGTGTTGTGTACCTACTTGTGTCTTGTTAAAAATACAATAGACATTCGTAGACATTTATAATAATTACACAACAAACGTTAATACTATATTTAAGCATATATAAAAACGATTTACAAACATTTTAAACGTAGGTAGGTATAAATGAATTAAAGGTTAATTGTTATACAAAAACGATATTGTTACATGAAAATCTCATAAGGTGGGTTAACGTATAAATTACACTAAACGATGCGTTACCCTCCCACACTTGCCATGACAATCATTGAATCGTATAATAATTATTAATGATGATTTTTCATATACTTACTCTTCGTATACAGGCAGAAAGGGCGCAAACTATGTAAACTTCATGACAAAAAATTACAAGCCCGGTTTCACGTACCAAGAATTTGGTCCTCAGTTCACCGCGGAATTCTTCGACCCCATGCAATGGGCCAGTATCATCAAGGACTCCGGCGCAAAGTAACTATAATAATACGATTTATGTATTTATCTACGTAAAAACTCTTCTTTTTTTTACAAACTGCAAGGGATCTTTTGAAATTTCTACGACGAAATTGATGGGCATTACATGTCAGAAAACTCAACGAGTATAGGATATATCCGCATTCCGCAATTATTCTTTGTAGCACAAAATTTGAAAAAAATTGTACTGCAGCAGTGCAATAAAATTAGGGTCATCGTGTTTGTTTTCCCGCGTGCGTTTAGTACGCAGTATATGTAAACGGAAAAATGCGATGATGGAAAGCCCACTCACCCTATATATACTATATACACCCTATGTATATTATGTATAATATTATACCTACTAATAATATTACGTCATCGTTCATTACATTAACGCGTATCTACTATTTAATATATATAGATACGTAGTCTTGACCACTAAACACCACGAAGGTTACACGCTGTGGCCGTCGAAAAGATCATTCGGATGGAACTCTGTAGACGTCGGACCCCACAGAGATCTAGTAGGTATGTATACTATACGATTATATGGAGTCGACATTTTTACGGCGTGTGACGATGTATTATCATATTGTTGGGTTTTTGATGCGTGAAGGTGACCTGAGCAGAGCCATAAGGAGTTTAAACAAGACTCGGTTTGGGGTGTACCATTCGTTGTACGAATGGTTTAACCCGCTTTGGTTACAGGACAAACAGTCGAATTTGACCACCCGCACATTTGTGACCGAAAAAGTCCTTCCGGAACTTTACGAATTGGTAAAAATATTGACGATTATAGTATAATATACGTTATAATATTATTTTATTACATAATAAATGTTTATAGGAATAAACGACAAAATAATAATAATAATGAACAGTCTTTATAGTAAAGTAAATAATAATGTTACTTTACTGTAAAGAGGGTTTATAATATTTTTTTTATCGCTGCAATACAGTAAAATCGTGTCTTGTACATAATATATATTATACAGGTGAACCATTATAAACCGGAAATCATATGGTCGGACGGCGAATGGGAAGCGCCAGACACTTACTGGGATTCATTGAACTTCCTCGCGTGGCTCTACAACGATAGTCCTGTCAAAGACACGATAGTGGTGAATGATCGATGGGGTGGCGATACACTGTGCAAGCATGGTGGATTTATGACCTGTGCGGATAGATATCAACCCGGTATAATTGTATAACATTATATAGATACGAATATAAAATTAGATCTAATAAATTATCAAATATACGTATAATAATACTATTATAGGTAATTGGTATACAGCATGTATTATACTATTATTCAGGTTGATTCTTTTATAGAAGTACATTTATTAATTATTTCAAAATCTATTGAAGTTTTTGAAAATATTTTGTTAACATATTATTATTGAGCGTTAGGTACTAACAACATTATTTTTTAACGTTATCATTTTTTAAAGTTTTTAACTGTTGTGTTTCCGATGTAGAATACTATTCGGAGAATTTCGATGTATGAAAATCAAATTTCGTACGACTACTTAGTTAATTAGTTAAAACTACTAAAAGTGTTTAATGTTTATACAAGCGCTGTATAGTTGACTAACATTTTGCTGGATACCCTTGTACCACTCCACTCAGCAAAACTTTAAAAACTTATTACTCGTAAAAAACACGTCTAAAGTTTGATTTTTACTCTGAAAAATATTCTGCTTTGGAATAAGAAATTTAAAATGTATGTTGTCATTCAAAAAATGATAAAAATAAAAATTGTAAAGACATATTTTTTCAAAAATGTTGTTTTGAAATGATTTAAATTAATGTAAAAAAATATTTACAAAATTGTTAATAGTTTTTTTTAAATAATGATTGTTTTTCGATAAAAGAATAACTCTGTATAATATATCATACACTTTAATATACTGTAGCTATTAAGCTAGTACAAGGTTTATGATTGTACATATTTATATTGCAGGAAAGGTTGTTAGTCGAAAATGGGAGAACGCCATGACAATTGATAAGTATTCGTGGGGTAACAGGAGGAATGCTCGAGCATTAGACGTATACTCGATACATAATTTAATAGCCCAACTAGTCGAAACCGTAAGCTTTGGAGGTAAACTATACTCTAACTATGTATAACTGAATATGCGTCATTATATTTATTGAGTACACATATTATATATTAATAATAAACAATGATAATACTTTATACTATACTAAAAAAAAAACTACTAATTTACAGGTAATTTGTTACTAAACATTAGTCCTACCAGTGATGGCATGATTCCGCCGTTACACGAAGAGCGTTTGCTACAAATCGGCCAATGGTTGTCGACTAATGGTGAATCTATTTTCGACAGCAATCCGTGGTCGACGTGTCAAAACGATACACAACATCCGCACTTGTGGTAAAACCGAGACAACTGCAGTACTATTGAAAAGGTCATATTGTATTTATCATACTTGGTTTTAAGGTACACGAAAGGAAGAGATTCTTCTACAATTTATTCGATTGTTTTGCAATGGCCCGATGGTAATTTACTCAACTCTGCGTGTCTGGACAAATTAAATATCGAGTCTATCGTTATGTTGGACACACAAAGTAAACTCAAGGTAACATAACTACATAAGATAAATTAGATAAATAAGTAACTTTTCGCATTCGTACATATAGGTACATATACCTACTTGATACATACATATTCAGTGTATGCGTACACTAAATTGAATTACGATATTTTTATCGCGTTAACCCTATACTATTTGAAATTGTTATAGTGGAGTCAAAAGACAGAAGGCGGTTTAATGATAAAGCTAGATGATAAATCCAAGACCAAGACAGAGTGGGGCTGGGCTCTACGGGTGACTTTGAATCCTTAAGTGGTTTTTCGAGAATTGTATCCTTTCATTTGTACCAATAATATTTCATATGAAACAATTGTGCCAAACATCTATAACAAAAATATATATATATACAGTATACACTGAAATAAACTAGTACAATATTATGATAAACAAAACTAAATTAAGTATACACCATACTCACAGTTAATAAGAACCTTCTGGTCATTAAAAACATGTGGCTCCCGGTTAGTCCAATATGATCTTTTTGTATTTGTAACAAAAAAAATTCCACCTAATCAAATTTCATTAGATACAATAAATTAAATAAATTACCCATTTACCCATTATATTATTATGTCTACGTTTTTTTCAACTAAGGAATTATTGTTAACTGAACTCGCCTCATTACAAAATGATTGCTGTGGTATATCATAAAGCGATCTTTTTGGCAATTTACTGTTTTCGTATATTTGCACGGAGCATAGACACAAATAACATCCTCTCAATGAAGAAACCAAAAACGAAAGCATGGCATGTACGTAGTGGCTTAAACTGTAATTTTCATTTGTTCGTCTGAATAATAATTATTTCAATGTAAATTAATACACGAACTCAAATTAATAAGTTAAAGTTACAAAATTAAAAATAAATATTTTTATTTTGTTTTGTCTGGATATTGTTTAGATATTTACTTTAAACTGTGTTATTTGGGTTAGTGTGTTTTTTTTTAATGTTACCTATTAAGTGAAATATCGGTGTTTGTCGGTTTGATTTTGGTTTTTTATATAGATAATATTATAATAATGATAAATTAATTTAATTTAGAAATAAGGAAAGTGTGAAGAACCGAAGACTCGTTGTAATTTATAGTATTTGTATTTTTGAATATGAATTAAATTGTTTCATACTTAAAAAACAATGTATAAAATATATATTGATTTTTAATAAATAAACATATTATTAAAATTAAAATAGTGATCGATTTAATTTTATTACGATTAAAAATGTATGATAAAATATAATATTTAGACATATTTTAGTGAATCACAAAATATATACTTATATGGCTAAACACTAGAGCTATGATTTATATGCATTAACATATTTTTTTTGCAATTTCTGATTACAACTGCTTTTGTTATGATGTCCATAAATCATGATGAAGCAAATGGTGGTTATTTTATTTTACATATTTCTGGATATTATTGCATATTTCAAATTTAACACGTAAAATGCATGTTTTATTATATGGTGTATTTATTAGCAGCGGGCGGTTGGCGAGCGAAGAAAACAGAATATTATCTATCTAAAAAGTACCCTAGTGTAGGGTGATATTAATTTAATTTAAATCTTATCTTAATTATTGTCATATAATCTCAGTTCTTATAAATGCAACAATTTATAGATTAGATTTAATATTTAAAGATTATTCTAAAACTACACTACCTACGGTCAAATTATTGTATGTGCATTGAGTTTTGACGCAGTCGTCGTGTATTGTGAGAACGTTGCGTGTTGCTTGTGAATCAAACTCATTTTGACTTTTGTCATTTAAAATGCTAAAATAATAGAGTATCAGTGAAAAACTTCGACATCATTTCGAAGAACTTTCTGATACAGTTTTTAAGACCGATGGAAAACACTACTTTTTAGTATTTATGACAAGGAAATTGTACCAATAGGTTGTATATATGTTTGTAAATTTTTAATAAACCAAAATGTATGCATTTAATGCATATTTTATCAATTTGTATTGCATATAAATCTTAGCAATAACTATAATCAAACATTCAAACCATATCAGAATTCAGAATCTTAGACTAAAATAAACTGTTGCTATTTATTTATCCGGAGAAGCGGATTTGCAGTTGAATATTTGTAAATTTGAATCGGCTCGTTTCAAAAACGAAGATTTTGGGTACTGGATAGTCACTCTGGTATATTTTACAAAGTTTCATATACGTGTATTTACAAATGAGGGACATTGGACATGATAATGTAGTGTTCGAATCCGGCTGGCGGTACTTAAATAGGTGGCAAGCATTGGCGGCGATCCCGAGATCAAATGCCAATACGTTGATCTGAATATCCGATTTTTAATTCAAGAATCACGTTGCCTGTCTATGAGTATAAGGTATGAAGATGTATGAGGTAGGTACTCATAAATTACCCTATACCATATAACCTATACTTTATGGTTAGACCGTTGGGGCTGTTATAGGCGTACTTGATAAGTTGGAGGTCTTGAAAAGGACCTATATTTCATGGGGTATTGAGGATGTCCCGTTACAATAATATTTACATTTTTGTTCATTGGATTTAAATATGACAATATACGAGGAATCTCAAATGGTTTTCGAATTCCTATTGTTGCGTAATTTGGTCGATCATTACCCCGAGTACGTCTAGAACCCCCTTAATATATAATTGATAATATGAACATATTATAACTTAACAGTTAACATTATACACAATAAACATCCTTACATGACGCCCTGGTGCATTTCTACGCTTATGATGTACACGTGTATTAGCAAAGATACGCACAGTAAATGACACAGACAGTCATTTAACAGTCTGGCCAAATTGCACAGTCGCGTGTAGTCCACTCGCAATGTCTTCCATTGATCCGACGTCAAATTCTGTATATAAGTGCACAAAATACAATAAGCTCGCTTGTAATACCGTACAACAGTGGTGTACCGGGTAAAGTTAATTTGAGGCAGTTATTGCCTCAAGACTACTTACTAATAAATAATTAGAATGGGAGTATGATAAATGTTAAAAATATAAGACTAGGTACATAATATAATACAACAATTTTATTTTTTCGCTGTGAACAAATTATTTATAGGACATAAAAATCCATATTTTGGGTAGGTGAGAGACTTTAATTTGTTTTTTTACTCAAGTTTAAAAATTGTTCAGCACGCCATTGCAGTATATAATAAACAGTTGCTTACATTTGTAGTTTACAAGCGTATTATATACATATAAAGTATCAGCCTTGCTAAGAATACTTTTCGAATGTATTCAGAATACGTATTTAAATACTTGGTGTCACTTATTCGAATATTGTCCTTTAGATGTATTTGAATATAAACACAAATATATTTTAAAATTATTATTCGAAATACTTTACAAGTTTTTATTTGTATATTAAAATATTTGTTTGTGTATCACGAATGTATACTTGAAACTATTAATAAATATTCAAATGAAATAATTAATAAATATATTTTATAATTGGTTCAAGAATTTCAGATGTCACATACCTAGGTACCTATTATATTTTAATCGGGTCAAGCTATGGTGTATGGTGTATCTGCGTGTTTGTTGAAATATTCTAAATGCATTGTAGAATTATAAAATATTATTTAAGAACAATTTTTAAAATAGTAAAATACGAAACAGAAATATTAGTTGTTGAAAATTTAAACACAACAGTAAATAGATAAAAAAAATAACAAAGAAAAAGTATTTATGTCAAAAAAGTATTTAAATACAAGTATATTCGAATACTTAACAAGACTGAATAGTATATAATATAATATACTGGAAAGGTATTATGTACCTATACGATGTACCTTGCCTTTGTGTTTTTTCACGCGCTCGTTGAATATCTGAAAGTAATTTCCCAGCGCTAAGCTGCCCATGATAATGATCTGGTCAGAGAAACAGAGGGTGAGAGTTGATACGGAATTGATGATCAAAACCAGCACTGCTATCCATGTGTTGTATGTAATTACACTAAATACTTGTGGAAACATTTTCGAGACGTAAATTTCGAACACTTCGTGAGAACTCTCCCGTTCTGTCGTTATGATGCCTGTCAACAAGTAGCTCAAATGTTCCACTGCAATTCAAAACAAAAATCCTGGAGCTTTAGTGAAATATTATATATTATTATGTTTACCTATATATACGAGCCTCACAAGTGGAAAACCAAAGACTGGTAGAGCATTCTTTTTAGGGGTCTCATAAAAAAAAATATATGTACATACAGGCATTGGAAAATTAATCAAAATATAATTTATTGATTATAGCAGTATAATCAATACATTTTAAGCAAATTTTAGATTCTAAGTGAAGCGATGAATGTATTGACTTTATATTGATGGTTAATTTTTTTGGGACATTTGTCGCCTTTTGGAGTAGTAAAAATGCTTAGATTTTCAACTTGAATATCTTTTCTAATAGGAATGTGAGTCTAGTGACTAGTTGGTACATTGGAAGGAGGGGGGGGGGGTTAAAATTGTATAATGTTAAGTAAGAACAACCGTAGATACTTGAAATTTTCACCAAATATTTATATTAGGGTTTTCTATACATGGTATAATGGTATTTTTCTTTTTTAACTATTTATAGACATGTGCAATTTTTGATTTTTTTAAAATTTTGTTTCAATAGTTGTTGATAAAAACTGTTTTAATCAGTCAAAAACTTTAAGATTGAATACAAAATTCCTCATAAATAGTTCATAACATTTTTTTTTATAGACATTTTATGTTTAAATTTGGACAAAATTAGATATTCAATCAAAGAATGACGTATTCAATGTCATTTTTAGATCAAAAAGATGTAAAATGTAAGTTAAAAAATACAATAAAAAAAAAACACAACCAACAATTTTAAATTAAATCTGATAATATATATATTAAAAAACGAGTAGATAAATAATAATATACAATATACGGTCATTACGTAAAAAAAAATTACCGGGAAATGCTGAGCTGTAGGACGTAGGTTAAGGTAAAGTTCTTACCCACCGAAAAAATTATACACAAAATAGATATGAGAGTGAATTTCAACTTCAAATTCTTTTGGTGCCCGAAATACCCCTCCACTTGTTCCCATTTGTTCAGGAGATTGCACCAGTTCGTCGACAAGTTAATGAGCAACGCCATGGTGATGGCCGACCCACCAAAGAACAAAAATACACCTGTAAAAAATGCTCTGTACACCTGCACGATGGTTATAAATAATTATAATATCTATATATATTATAATAATCTCTGTGGAGATTCTTTGACCTCCTTTGAATATGTTGGCGCCGGTTTCCTTCAGCCAGCAAAAACTCAAAAACGTCATGATGATCTGGCAGAGAAGCGCGACCACCGATAGCACGGTCCTTATGCTGTATATCCGGAAACTGTCTTGCGATATTGGTATCAGACACAGATATTGGCCGAGTATCGTCGGGAAATTCGTGGCGGATCGGAACGAGTCGGACGGGATTTCGGGCACGTCCAGGAAGTAACAGGTACTCGACTCCTCGATGTCCACCGTCTTGAGGGGATTTATTTTGAACCGTTTGAAATTATTCGACAGTTTTACTCTGATGACGTTTTTCAACATGGTGTAGGTCGATAAGTATGATGTTTTACACGAATAGAGACGCGTATTCAACCGCAACGCGTACCTACCTATAACCTGTAGGTATGCTTTCTGGCTGTTGTAAAGACCAAAATCGGATTTACTACTTCGATTTAAATATTGGTTTGTACCTAAGTGTTGTGTGAATTACAAAGTGCATTTTGATTTTTATCTTGACACATATCTATCATACCTACTGACAAATAAGCAATAATATTTTAAATACAACTAAATAATTCATATTATACTTATACACGAATGTTATATCCAAGATGTGTATCAAATACATATTGTGGTTGGCACGAGACATGATTAGTGATATATTCGACAAAGGCTTACTTACCTAACCTATAATCACCGATTTATTTGTGGCACACATGTATTTGTAAACGTGTTGGAGAATTGTCGATATATGTATATCGTATATGAGTTAGCCCCCCCGAGGACGCCTAGTTTGCGTACGGTTCCTACAAAAAAAGACTTAAATAAACTAAATGAAAACATATAGGTATATTCGTTTAAATATTTAAAGGAATACCTATTCAAAGAATTGATTTATATTCTTACTTGGAGTTTGTCTTAGTCTATTTTATAAGTTAAGAAATAAAATAATTAAATCAATCCGTACACCCACGTGGCCACATTTAATCGACAAAATACTACAATAAATCAATATTTGATGCAAAGTCACTCTTAAACCATCTTGATCTGTGTTGATGGTTGATTATCGGTTTATAACATTTAGTTTTCAAGTATACACAAAAATACAAAATTAAAAATCTTGTAGAACTCTAAAAATAAAAAAAACCGTTAAATATTTCAATCTAATTTTTTAAATTCTGAGCGGATCAATAATAATTTATTGATTTTACAATTATGTGTGTTTTTTTTGTGTCGATCATTAACATTGGGGGCAGTAAAAATTCTTAAATCAGCATCTTTTCTTGTAGGAATGTGAATCTAGATCAGAGGTCTTCAAATTGTAGCCTGCCTTGTCTTTATTTGTGACCCGCGAACACATTTGAAGCATAGAGTGTTTTTTTTCTATGTGTTAATGAGAACCTTTTTTTCTTATTACTACTCGCATATTATAACTTTACTCTATACAGCCCGTGAGATTTAAAAAAAAATAATAGATGACCCGCAGCCTCAATAGGTTGATGATCCCCGATCTAAGTGGTATTTTGAGAGGAGGAGAGGTCAAAAGAAAAAAATGTCTAGTAATTTTCAAAAGCGTTCGGAAAAAACCAAAAAAAAAAAATAAGGAAATATCACAGATTTAATAGAATCTTATTGTTTTAATTAATCTGTGGAAATACGTGGATTTTTAAGTAAAACACAAGTTTTTAACAAAATTGATTTAGTTTTTTTGGTGTAACTCAAAAACTAACAATCATAGATACTTAAAATGTTCATTTAACTATTTTCCATTCAAGATAAAATGTTCAACATTTTTTGACTCTTTTTGAAAAATGTTCATTTTTTTTTTCTATAAATGTCAATAATTAATTGTTTGTTATAATGTAATGTGAAAAAAAATACAAGTTTCCTCATACGTTTTTATAATAGCAGTTCAAATATATTTAAAATACATAAGCAGAATTTTTATTATAAGTATTTAAAGTTCAAATTTTGACAAAATTCATCAAAATTATGAAAATGTACAAACTATTTTGTAGTAAAATTGTATTAAATGTTAAATTGTCATAGCTAAGGATTAAAAGTTTAAAACAAGGTTTCTCATAAATTGTTCATACTGCAACCAAAAAATCTAAAGAATTTATAAACAGTTTTTTTATATAGATATTTTAAGTTTAAAATTAGACAAAATTAGATATTCAAACAGAGAATAACAATTTTAGTTATTTTGTTTTAATTTAAAAACATTATTTGTAAGTACTTGAAACGTTTATGTATATTATTATATTTTATACACAATAATAATTTCAAATGCAATGTTTTCAGAAATAAATTACTTTAGTATGCCTGACAGTCCTTTTTATACATTTATTTTTATTAATTGACAGATTCAACTAGTAAAGAGAAACCTATCACTGATACACACCCTACTGGCCCCCATATATTAATGTATATTTCTATGTATCTTAGTTTATGATCCATTCCATAACATTATTGTGACTGTATAATTTATTAAAAACTTATAGAATTAGCAATGTACCCAACTGTGAAAATATTTAACGATAATAATAAATGTTAGTATTTTACAATACAATACTGTGTATTATGAGTAATTATATACTTTTTTATTGTTAATTATAAAACTGTATTCAAATATAATATTATTTTAAAGATGTACAATAAATGCTGAAAATAAACCATTTATATAACATTTAATGTTTTATTTTAGATACTTCATAGAGATATGCTGCCATCAATTTGGTCTGAAATAAAAATAATATTATACTTTATTTTTTTCATATTTTATAATAGTATTGAAAATAATGTATTGTAATTTTTTTTTTGTCAAACTAAAATACTAATATATAATACAAATATGAACAGGTACCTACTAAAACACATGCATACAGTTGCAGGGTTTTTAAAATAAAATTTTGTACTTACTCCTTCAATGTAATTGCGAACATCAATTTTTTCATTCTGTGAATGAGCACTATCATCACCAGCACCCATTGGTAACAACATCACACTTTTACCAGTGACTTCCTAGAACACCAATTTTCAATCAATACTTTTATTTATAAATACATACTTGAGTTATTAATATATCAATATATTCTGTAATATAATTTTTAAAATTAATTTAACTTGAGTACAGAAATTATGTTGTTAAGAAATAAATATTTAAAAATATTTTAGATATGGCTCATAAAAACATATTTTGTGCTATTCTTGCATAGGAATACTTCACATACCACTTAATTTTCAAGTATATTAAATTTCATACACCAAATACATTAAAAATATAACAAACTAAAATAAAATAAAAATATGTTATTTGTTTAAATATTATCGTATTTAAAAAGTTATTTTCTTACTATGTATAAGAGTATATTATACTATCTCAGGATTTTTAGAAAGTCAATAATTAAAAAGTTATCTTAGTTTGAATTTTGAATTTTATACCATCTGTTAAAATACATTTTAGAGACTAATTATTATTTTTATTTTTATTAAACAAGAATTATTCTATAAATATTTATTGTAATCACAATACAGGAACCCAGGGTTATTCACAATAATTAATTTATTACTTGGTACCTAGCATCCTAGGTCACATGATTTTATGCCATGTTACTACTTATTTTGAAGGTATGTTAAAGATACTATGTAGGTCCCAACATTACCATCAGCCACAGAGTAGCCAAAAATATTGGCGGAGTCAATTACAACTGATATGCTGGAGGAAGAAGGGGATGAATTTTACTATTGATTAAATGTTGATCATGTAACAAAAGAAAGTTACATAGTCATAAAACATTAATACCATAAAATACATTTCAAAAATTATTCTTTTTTTTCATGTATCAACTACCAATCTGAACCTAAAAACTTAAAATGTGTAACTGTTTGAAACCGAATGTATTATTATGAATAAGACTAAATAATATGTATGATATCATAAGAAGTGAGACAATAATAATAATAAAAAATTAAATATATACTTGTAAAGTTAATGTAACAGGTATAGATCCACCACATCTTGTATACTCTGGTTCAACATTGTACACAGTTTTAGTAGCTTCGTGAGCTGCTAAAAAGTGATCATTGAATGGGTCTGTCTTCCAAGGATTACCACCTTCATTAGTTGTGTATATCTGTAAGATAAATTAAAATATTAATATTATAAAAATGATACGTATATAGACAACGTTAGGTAGGCAAAGTATCAGCCCACTGAGTTTTTGCATTCTCAATGTTTCATTACAGCTACAACTATGGTGCGATTTAATTCAAATATATTATATTTTCTACTAATGTCTGTACTAATTTCTCATTACCATATAAAAATAAAATTATGACCAAACACTCATAACCAGCCCATATTTTGAGCAGCCCGCCGAGATTTTCTCAGTAGCTTGCCTGCCCAACCCAAGCCTGTATATAGAAGAATAGAAGCTTTTGAGATATGGTATTACAGAAGAATGCTCAAGATAAGATAAACGAAATGGTAGACAGCGAGGAAGTATTAGACAGAATATTAGAAAGAAGGCATCTGTAAATTAGTATCAAGAAAAGAAGAAAATAATGGATTAGACATGTATCATGTGATTTAAAAAATGTTTTAGTCGTTTTGTCCAACAGTTAAAATGAGTCTGAATTTTTTTTAATCGTTAACCATCTCTTTAATTTTGTGATAAAACTTTTTCATCAAAGTATAAGAGGATAACTACTAAAATATAATGTGCCTACTACGTTTCAGTTACACCTTACACGAATATAATAAATGTAACTATATTATAAATATGTATGTGGTGTAATGGGTATACACTTATTATGTCAGATTGTGTGATAGAAATCATTCTCATAATATTGATAAGATATTCTAAATTATTATGTATAAATAAATGAACACTATTAAAATTAATTAATACTAAAAATATAATACTTTGAACTTGTTAGGGCTTTGTCGTTTTTCCCAAACACTTTGAACATAGTTTTTCACTATTTCTATGATTCTTGATGGTATTTGATTTGGCACTAATCGAATGGAAAATTTTCCTGTTACCTTACGAGGTATCACAGTCTTAAATCCAGGACCTGAGAATGCTCCTTCGATTCCATGAACTGATAAACTTGGATATCTCCAATTACTCATTAATAATTCTTCCTAAAATTGAAGGTATTCATACTAAGTATGAAACGCTTACATGGTATAATTGAAGTACTAACTTTAGTTTCTTTCTGTGATTTAGATGCACCAATTTCATTGATGTATGCATCTACATCAAATTCAATTTTTTCATACAGTTCTTTTTCTTTTTCAGACAATGGTTCTACCCCTTCATCAACCCCAGGTATTAAAATGTTACCTTTAACATCAACCAATTGATTGAGAATGTATAGTAAATCTGACATTGCTTCATACCTGAAACAAAAATTAAATTAATATTTATCATGTAACTTCAAACCAAAATATAGCTAAATTCAGAACAAAAATCAAGACACCCATTGAACCACATATTACACCAACACGCATAATTAACAATCTATATAAATAAAATGAATAACAAATAAAGTAATTTCATACCCAATTATCACATAATTAAAAACTTATATTCTAAATAAATATAAAAATTCATAAACTCTAATTTGTACCTATGTGGCTTTTAAAATATTTTATATTTTATAGTGGATAATATTATAAAAATTAATGTATGTATAAATGAACCATAAAGAATAAAACAATTTTAATTGGTAAATTTTCATTATTACTTACACTGTTCCACCATACATTCCACTGTGCAAATCCTTACTGGAACCTTCAACTTCAACAAAGAAAGAGACCATACCTCGGAGTCCATATGTTAAACAAGGTTTGTCTGTGCCCAACCAATAACTATCTGATATACATACATAATCAACATCATTCAAAAACGATTCTTTCTTTTTTATCAGTAGTTCATCTAATCCAATACTACCAGATTCTTCCATTCCCTCAAAAACAAACTAAAAACAAATAAACGGTTTATTTTATCATTAATGAGGTAAATAATTATCTATTTATGTTAAAATATTGATTATATACATCCCAACCTTTAAATTAACAGGAATTTCAGTGCCAGTATTTTGATAGGCTTCAATAGCGTTGAGCCATCCAAGAACTGGACCTTTATCATCTGAAGAACCTCTTCCATACAATTTTCCATTTCTTTCAGTTAATACAAATGGTTCACTATCCCAACCATCAGAAATGTCAGCTGGTTGCACATCTAAATGTCCATAGAGACATATTGTGGTTTTACATTTGTCTTTTCCTAATGTTCCTATTAAGACTGGTGGAAGTTGAACTTTCTTATCTTTTAACATCTAAGACAAACAAAATTTTACACAAAATAGTCAAATCATCAATAATTTATCATAATATTAATATACCAGTAAACCTAATTTTAACATAAGTAGTGGTACAAAAACAAAATTAAATTAATTTTAAATTTTATAGACATAGATATTACATTAGTAATTCAATAAAAAATACTAAATACTAAATTATAATAATACCTAACACTCAATTTTAATTGATTTAAAAAATCAAAATCTTTTTAAATTATCTTTATATAATATAAGTATTAAAATTACATATAAGTAGATTTAGTATTGAGTATTTTGGACAACCAGAAAACAATATTTAAAAATCTAATATTTTTAAATACCTACCGAAGTTAAATTTTAATTATTTTATAAATACCTGTTGGCCAATATCACATAGCTCAACTTCAGCACCTAATGCTTTTAATTTTACTTGAGCCCATTGCATCATTTTATTGACTTCATTTCTCAATTCAGGATCAGCGGATATGGATTTAATTGAGACTGCCTGGGATAATGTTTCCACAAATTTGTTTTTATGATCATCAACATACCTAGTAAAATAAATTAGAAGTTCACTATAAAACAGCCATAAAATAATTTTGAAACTATTTGTATATAGTATATTTGGTAGGAGTTACATTACAATATTAAAAATAATTTAACTACTTAATTCAATACAATCTATTGTGTATTATTTATTTGATATTTCAACTTATCCACACCATAATGTAATTGTTATACAAAGTGTCCCGTGAGGATTTAACCATTGCGGTATCTTATGAAATAATGAAGATATCATAATTCTGTTTTTTTTACAAGACTCATAAAAACAAGAACTATAAATATATCATATTTTTAATAAAATAAAATGTTGAAATGTCAACATTTTCAAAAAAATAAACTCTTCAAAATGGTTACCTTCAACTTTTTTAAAAATATTTAAATAAAAAGTTATTTTTTTAAACTTTTTTACCAAAACATTAAATTAAATTAAAATATGAAATATTATTTGCAGTATTTTTTTCTGAGCCATATAAAAAAAACAAAATTATGATATCTCCATTATTTCAGGAGATATTGCAACGGGTAAATCCCCACAGGATAATATGTATAGATAAATATATAATGTCGAATATAATATAATATATTAAATATATTATAATGTAATGTCCAAGTATAACATGTAACAATATAAATACCTATATCAAATAAAAAAATATGATTTACCGAAAAACATTTGTTAATGGATGAACTGGCGCCATTGTAATTGCAAAAACTTGAAATTAATGTAACAGTGATATTGTTTAACAGACAAGACTATCGTGGAAACTAAAAAAAAAAAAATTATAAGCACTAGCTGAAATATGTTTGGTAAATTATTAGATAAATACTAAAAAAAATTATCACATAGGCCATAGGGTACTTTCATGGGTAATGTGGCATTGATTATAAACACTCAAAGAATAATAATAGTATTTATACTCAACGGTACATAATAGCTATAATATTATATACTACAGGAGTAATTATCGATAATTATCAACATAGTAAATTATTGCAAATTACTACGTTCCATGATTATATAGATAAAATTGTACTGCATACTTACTACTTACAGTGCCCACTTCACTTATAGATTGAATTACGCTATAAACAGCTTTAATAGGCAACTTGCAAATGTAGGTTAAATAAAAAGCATAAAAAACGTCCTAAATCTTTGTTTCGAATTTCCTATCGTCATTCACAGCACAGAATAATGGTCTTAGAGAAGAGGTTGAAAGTTGAAATCAAAATATATTTTAATTACATATTTTAATCAAGCCTAAAGTCTTTTCTCTCTAATACGTTATCAAGTCTTGTCACTGTAGACATAGAACCCATATCTAATACCCACATTAATCTGTGGTAGGACCACAGAATAATGATTTTACTGTTTCGAGCCTTCGTCTTTAATGCGTCGAGCTTAACGAAATATTAAGATTCGTGCTAGAAATTCGGTAAGCCAAACCAATTTAAAAATTTTAAATTATCCCACACCGGAATCGTGTTAATGATATGGTTCAAACATCCCGGTGCGTTTTTATCACACCTGTTTGAGTCGGCGAATTTCCATGTGGTGCGTGAACCTTAGAGGACGAATTACTTTCTCAGAGTTACTCTTTGTTTATGGGCTATACCTCTGAGGAGAGGAGCCGAAGATCCACAACGTGGAGAAGGTAACTCAAGGTGACTTTTCTACATCGTGCGTGGAGTGTGGACCGTAATACCGGATGTCTGGATCATCCGATCATGATATCATCAATTCATCATCAGCTGGTTTTTATTTACTTTCCGGTCTCGGAGTCCAGATGACCGATGGACTGATAACAGATTTGTGAATAAAAAATATAAAAAATACTGAATACAACTGATTGCAGTGATTATAGTGATTAAATATTAGGTATTATCATTATTGTTCTGTAGACTGTGGTATTATATAGGTTATATTGTATTTTAAAAACTCATTTACCTCGCCACAAGCTCTGCTTAATGGGGTACATTAAATAATAACAATACTTTGTATATCCATTATTTATTTAATAATAAAAAAAAAATTATAAATTTACAAAATAATACATTTTGTACACTCTCGACATCGACATTCGATTCCTTATATTTTCCTTCCACGTACTCACTGTCTGGTCCTCACCCTCTGTGCTCCGCAGTGTACACACACTGTACAGTCGTGCTCATAGCTCAAATACTATTATTATCGTATGTACATTGCATAATTTAAAAAAAACTTATATCACCTATTGTAGGTTTATGTACACAAACTATAATAACGGCAACTAAATAATAATAATTTAATACCGCAATCGTCGCATTCGACCTGGTGATTATAATTATTGTCGTCGATCTAGTTTCACCTCTTATGTCATTGCGGTTAGAGGCGTCGACGTCCGTGTTTCGCAGTTTTCTATTGTAGTTTACGCCGAACGCTCGAACTGTTTCCTTTTATCGACAATATTTATTAGTTAAACAATTAATAAAAAACTCTTAAAAATGCAGAAAATTAAGAAACAACAAAGTGCTCTTCCGGTTCAACTGGTAAAAATATTCAGGTAGATATTATATACAGTATATTAAACGCATAGGCGTGCGCAGACTTAAATTTCCGGTCGATAGCCTGGGAAAAATCGTGCCCCTAGATTTTTTAAAAATTTCAAAGTACATTCTAATTAAAAATTAAAAAAAATGTTAACTGTATTATATTTGTAGGTATGTACATAGAATCAAGTTTAATGTAGGTACATTTATTTAGTACATACAACATTAATGTGCTGTACTTGTAGACACTTTTATGAAATTGAAAATTAAATTTTAAATTCTTAAATTCTTATTGCATAAATTTAAATATATAAGACGATTTACAATAAATATTAAAATAACCATGGTTAATGTTCACAATGTTTTTGTTAGTTTATTCGGTATAGAGGTGCATTCAAATATTTTTAATTTTATCACACTGACAAATAAAATGTCCATGATCTCCACTGTTATACAATAGGTACGCATTATATAGTAAAATGTATAGTACATACATTTTACCATGCCCTTAAAAAATCGCCAGTCGATCCTAGGCTCTACTGGCTCTCCCCGTGCGCATGCCTATGATTACACGGACAAATGTGTATACAGCGGCAAAACGATTTTAGTAAATAATAATTACAAATAATTGTTATCATTATTGTATAATATTATATAGTTATGTCGACGAAAACGAAAAGAAATTTGTGGAAACGTTGTCACAAGTAGTTTCGATTAAATCTGTATCAGCAGATCCGGATTTAAGAAATGAAGTTGTTAAGATGATGAAATGGGCTGAGGTAAAATTACAAGGGCTCGGAGCTACTACTGAACTTTGTGACATAGGTGTACAGGTACAATGTTTAATTAGTTTTTAATAGGTTTGATTTGGATTTTTTTTTTTATCTTAATCACATTTGAATAATTCACTTTTTTAGGTATTGAGTGGCAAAACTGTACCTTTGCCCCCCGTTTTACTCGGCTCACTAGGTAATGATCCAAAAAAAAACACTATTTGTTTATATGGCCATTTAGATGTGCAACCAGCTGATATATCAGACGGATGGGATAGTGAACCATTCATCTTAACTGAAAGAAACAACAAATTATTTGGAAGAGGTTCTACCGATGATAAAGGTCCAGTTCTTGGATGGCTCCACGCTATTGAAGCCTATCAAAATACTGGCACTGAAATTCCTGTTAATCTTAAAGTTAGAATAATAATATTTACAATACGTCTTATTGACAATAGAATAAACAGTTTATTTGCTTTTAGTTTGTTTTTGAAGGAATGGAAGAATCTGGAAGTGTAGGTCTAGACGAGCTACTTATTAAGAAGAAAAATACGTTTTTTAATGATGTAGACTATGTTTGTATATCTGATAGTTATTGGTTGGGTACAGAAAAACCTTGTTTAACTTATGGACTTCGTGGTATGTGTTGTTTTGGTGTAGAAATTGAAGGTTCCAGTAAAGATTTACACAGTGGCATGTATGGTGGGACTGTGTTAGTATATTTTATTTTATTTTAATCTTTTACACTAATTATTTAATGTATTAATAAAATAATTTTGAAACTTTTTATAATTTCAGATATGAAGCTATGTCAGATTTAGTTTATGTTCTCAGTCAATTAGTTGATATAAAAGGAAATATTTTAATTCCTAATATAAATGAAGATGTTGAACCTTTAAATGAAAAAGAAAAAGAATTATATGATAAAATAGAATTTGATGTTGATACATACATTAATGAGATTGGTGCGTCTAAACCATTGCAAGAAACAAAAGTTTGTGTTATTTTTAATTTTCTAAATGATATATGTGATTGATTTTAATAAATTTTACTGTAGGAACAATTATTGATGAGTAATTGGAGGTATCCAAGTTTATCAATTCATGGAATTGAAGGAGCATTCTCAGGTCCAGGATTTAAAACTGTTATTCCTCGTAAAGTAACTGGAAAATTCTCTATCCGATTGGTACCAAATCAAGAACCACTAAAAGTTTTCGAAATAGTGAAAAAATATATTCTGAGTGTCTGGGAGAAGCGTGAAAGTCCTAATAAATTAAAAGTAATTATGTTGTATGTAAAATATTATGTATTTAACTACTTAACCAAGCAATTTTATTTGTCTATGTAATTCTGAATATATACTCTAGCAGTATATTTTTAAGGTATTAAATTTATACCTATCGTATTAAATGATACAAATTTGAATAAGTGCAATGTACTTATTAAGCATTTTTAACTATATCATCATAAATATGAGGTTTCATATTATTTTACCTTATAAAATATTATTTAGTTGTTATCATTTGAAAAATTAAGTTTTATTAAACATTGTTTTTAAATTGTACTGTTTTTTTACGTATATTTTATGTTTATTAGTATTCAAATATTCAAAATGTGTTGGACAAAATTAAAAATTTGGCAATATTCAACTATTCAAGTTTTTATTTAACATAATTAATTATTAAAATATGTCTTACAATATTTTTTCAACTAATGATGAGTATTATTAAAATGTCAATAATATTTAATTATAATTTTTAAGGTAAATGTTTTAATGGACATAGAAATTATAAAATTAAAAATATTCTCAATGATAGAATTAAATATTTAAAAATATGTTCTATTAATAACTGTTTATAAACTAATGTTTATACGACTAATGAACATAAAAAATAAATATGGTTATGCGTTAGGAACTGTTCATTAAATTTTAATAAGCAGTATTTAAGGATATTGTTGGTAGCACCTATAGGTTTAGACTACCGATTAGTAATTATTTATTTTAATTTGGTCACTTAAAATTAAACAGGGCAATTTATTATTACTGTACATAACACTGTTCCATATTGTTCATACTACGGCCAATAGTTATGTGTACAATTTTTAATAATTTAGGAAACCGTTTTCTTACTTTTGGTTAAAGTTTTTTTTATATACATTTTATTTTTAACTATCTTATTTCATTGTACATATTTTAGTTTTTTTTTTTTCGAAAATTTATAATTTGTTTGTTGTTTTTTGGTTTTAGTGTTACTTCCAAGTTGTACATTACATTATAATTTAAAATAGTAAAAATATTGATTTTATTTTAATTCTATAGATCATCACTGAAGGAGATGGTGGTAATCCTTGGATGACCGATCCATTTAATCCTCATTATTTAGCAGCCCATAAAGCTACACAGTGTGTATATAATATTGAACCAGATTACACTAGAGGTGGTGGATCAATCCCTGTGACACTGACTTTACAGGTATGTTACTCACAAATATAATACAGTTGATTAACTGTATAATATAACAATTTTAATTAAACTGATTCTATGTTAGTATATAACTGAATTTTATATTACAATATTACTATATTACTATATTACTATATTTATATAGCATTCAAACATTGTATCGAAAACATATTTTGAATTTCATATGATATTTTCATAATATTAAATTAATTTTAATGATTAATATAGGAAGTAACTGGTAAAAACGTTCTACTTTTGCCAATGGGTTCTGGAGACGATGGAGCACATTCTCAAAATGAGAAAATTGAATTGCGAAACTACATTGAGGGAGTAAGCACTGATATTTTATCACCTTATAGTTTAAATGTTTTACTTATTAAATAATGTAAATTCATTATTTAGATTTTATATATTTTATATTTGGTATGAAGAAAACAACATTAGTTATCTAGAATTTTTTTTTTTTTCTTGGAAAGAAAAAATCTTTATATTATATTTAATGTTTATCTGTTTAATGTTGGATATATTTCAATATCCAAATATTATTCTTTGTTTTGACTTATCAGTCTTTACCTAAACTAATAATATTTTAATTACAAGAATATATTATAATTATATCATTTTTTTTCAGACTAAATTGATGGCTGCTTATCTTTACGAAGTATCCAAAATTAATAACTCTGACTTATAATTTGGATCTAAATATCAAATTTATTTCATTACTTTTATTATCAACTATTATTTTAATATATCAATTCATAATATTGTTATATTTTAAGCTCAAGAATCATTTTTGTGAATCAAATAATGGTTTCACAAAATTCATATTATCGATAGTTTTCCTGACCTTTTTCAATTTTTGTATACCAAAATGATTGTTCTGTGATACTCATTTTTATAAAAACTACTTTTATTTGTATAACAAACTAAAAATTATATCAGAAAAAAATAAAAACAATTTGTTTTAGAACAAACTTGCCTATTTTATTTATATGTTATACTTCATTTATTTATGGTTTAGGAATTTTCTTATATGGTAATACACTAATAAATAACTAATTTATTCAATTTTATGAAAATATTTGACACTTTTAAACTTAATTGTAGAACAAATTGGTTTGTAATCAATGCGAAAAACTTAGTTTATGACAAAAGTATTAATAAAAATGGCGAGCAAGTCGCAAGTGGGTACTGCTCTGCTGAAAAATATGTGTCTCTGAATGACCCATCTATAATAGAAGTGTTAAATTTTAATCCAATGGTACAAAATCATTGTATACAAAAAAAGATTTCAGCACAGCCTAATGTCTATATTACAAGTATATGATATGAAATCGCTATTAAAGTAAATTATTGTACTATTAGTAATACATTAAATTGAATTAATTATTGCTAAAACATTGCATTTGAATATGCAATTGTATATATATAATATAATAATATATTTTAAAGGTTTCAAGTAACTACGAATAATATTTATAAATTACAACATAAAAACTAACATTGCTATTCTTGCTTAAATTTCTAATTTTGTCCAAATTTAAATTTAAAATGTCCATAAAGGGTATTAACAAAAATGGGTGTTGATATATTTTTTAGATTTTTTGGTTACACTATAAAAACTACTGAGGAGAAACCTCATTTTAAATTTTCAATCCTTAGCTTTAAAAATGGAAGATTTTATATATTTTTCAAATTTTTATGATTTTGATTAATTTTGTCAAAATTTGAACTTTAAATGCTTAAAAAAAATTGCACATACATAGGTATCTTTACTTGTAAAAACTTACCTTTAACCTTGAATTACATCTTCAAGACAATTTTTATCAATAATAAATAATAATAAAAGAAAAAAAACTAAATTTTTTTACATGCCTGTATAAATAACTTAAAAAAAGTAAAAATATTTTGAAAATTATATGGGTATAGGAAATGCTAATATAAACTATCGGCAACAATTTCAAGTATCTGTGGCTATTTTTTTTTAGAGTTACACAAAAAACAAAATTTATTTTGTCAAAAACTGGGTTTGCTTAAAAATCTCAGTTTTTCATTAATTTTTTTGGGTTTTACTTGACGCTTTTGAAAACTACTGGAAATTTTTATTTTTGACCCCCTTAAACTACCAACAATGTTCGATTTACAAAATAAAATTTTTCATGTGGTATTTTGTAAAACTATGACTGGTAATGTGCTACTAAAAGTAGACCATCCATAGCAGGTTTATGGTTCATCTGTTTTGAGTTGAATACTTGGAATTTAAATGGCAAATGGCTTTTTCTATATTATCTAAAAACCGTGTTGAAGTTACAAAAAAGGTTAAGCTATAATTCTTTGCTAATAGTTCCACTAAAAATACAAAACTCATTTTATTAAATATGACACCAATGACCGAATATGTATGAGATGAAAAATTGTACTGAAGAGTGAAGCTTTAATAGGTTTAAGTCGGAAGTCACCAAAACGTTTGGACTTGGTAAATACACGAGCAATATTCTATATCTATAGAAACGAAAATCTTTCCGAAATTTTAAGACGGAACAATAATTCTCCTCAAACACCCACAACTGTTACAAATTACAATACTTAAAACTTAAAAGTAAAATATAGTAAAAAAAGTGAATAATAAGATATTATAATAATAAACATTATTCTGATGCTCAAAAAAAAAAAATTTGTTTAAGATAATTTTGGCGCTCGATGACACAATATCCCTTTGGCTGGTCACACTGATACGGCTGTGACTCGGCAATAAATATAATCTTCTTTGGATAGATTCGGCAACAAGGGAAATGATAATCAAAATTTGAGAATCATTGTTGTCAATTGTCATTTGTTGTATTATTTGATATTTCAAACGAGACTATAAAAACATTAAATATTAGTGAAAAACTGAAAAGTGGAAAGTGAAAATCTTCAAATAGTTTCCTAAAACGTTCTCAGTACGTACTACGTACATAAATATATAATAATTTTCCATAATACATTGAAGACAATACGTTGTAGGTACCACTTAAGCAGTCCATAAAAATGGTAAGTATTTTAAAATCATTGAAATGTTTTTCTTAACTAATACATAAATACATGACTGATTGATTATTGTTCGTATTGTAAAATCTTGTTGTTTAGGGTCAAAGTCATTCGGGCGGTGGTGGTGCTGGCGGTGAAAAGAAAGACGACAAGGACAAAAAGAAGAAATATGAACCACCAATCCCAACGAGAGTGGGCAAGAAAAGGAAGCGTGCAAAGGGTCCAGACACAGCTACAAAACTGCCACTGAGTATGTACTGTGCAGAATTTTAAAATTAATGTAAAAATTAATTTTGATTGAATTTGTAGTTACTCCACACACAAGATGCCGTTTGAAGTTGTTAAAATTGGAGCGTGTCAAGGATTATTTAATGATGGAAGAAGAGTTCATACTGAATCAAGAAAGACTTAAGCCGCAAGAAGAAAGGAATGAAGTAAATACTATTTAGAATATTATTTTTGGCTGTGGCTAGAGACCCGGACACATTGCGCCCATGTGTGTGGACTAACACTTTCTGCTCAATGTTATCATTGTCATCAGTTTTAACTTTAAATTGTATTCACGCTAGAAATACACCCAGAAATCATGAACTTTATTAAAATATCGAATACCTAACACCTAATGAAAATAGAAAGAAAAAAGCAAGACTGTGTTACAAGTGTTTATTGAATAATCAAAGCCTAGGCATGCTCCAGTGTTTCCCAAAGTGGGCGATATTGTTAGAGCTATCCAGAGGGGCAATGGATGTTACAAGCTTAATCACTGATCTATAGTCTATTTATCATTTACAATATTTGTCATTACAGATGCTGAAATGATAGTATTATATTTATTTTTTGTCTAACACTGAAAATATTATGATGTAAATGTCAGAGCTAAATACAATTTAAGGCCCCTACTCACATCTGATTAGGCTGACAGGATAATTGGTTAGGTCGTGTGGACGTGTCATCTGACAAACATCTTGTCAGGTCTTGTCCTGTAGCCGAGCCATCTGACTAAATCGGATTGTGTGCAGCTTTGTCAAGCAAATTTTCATTTTGCTTAGTGGAAATTGAATTCAACTGACCAAGTCGTGCAGCAGTTATGCCGACTGTACACAACACCTAATTTGGTCAGGCCATCTGTTTTACTATCCAGATTATATTGTGTGTAGGAACCTTTACATTGATATCTGTTAATCGTAGTGAATGTAGCATTTCTGACTAGGCTTAAAATTGTTTTTGATATAATGTGATTGAATAAAGTGAATGTAACAAAAAATAATAACTGTGATCTAAATTTTTATAACAAAAATTAAATTGCACTGAAATGATGAATTCCCCGCTCATATATCCAGATACATATTAGGTGCGCTGTGTTCTAGCCACAGCTACTATTTTTTTCATTTTTTCATTTTTAAAATTTCTTTCTTAGCTATATTAAATTATAATAGGAATAGTTTCTGATATATTATTTATATACTAATAATTATTTATTTAAGCTACATTTTGGATAAACAATAATTGAGTTATAATTCTTCTTTTTTTTTCTTTTTTAAACAAATCATATTAATATACAAGACAATAATTTGTTTTGTATTCAAGTAGTAATAGGTGAATATATTTTTTAAGAAAAATTTAAATTAATGTAACATTTAATCAATATTTTAGTACTTAAATTTAAATCTATCTTGAAGATAAGATTCAAAAAAATATGTAGAAAGTTAAAGTATCAAGTTCTAAAAACAAATTTTCTAAGTTTAATGTATGGTAAATATTAAAAATATTAGTGTAGGTCCTAGGTCTTATATTTTATAAGACAGGCATTTATAAATAAGCTTGTTACATGGCAGCCTGTATAAAAAAAAAAAAAAAATCCATGTTAGAATTATAATTACCTGTATAATACTCTAATTTCCTCAATGTAACATTTATATTATTAACAGGAAGAACGATCAAGAGTAGATGATCTACGTGGAAGCCCAATGTCAGTCGGTACATTGGAAGAGATTATTGATGATAATCATGCAATAGTGTCAACATCTGTCGGAAGTGAACATTATGTTAGCATTTTGTCATTTGTCGACAAAGATCAGTTGGAACCCGGGTGCTCAGTACTACTTAATCACAAAGTAAACAAATAGCGAAATAAATTAAAATTAGTTATTAAGTAATTAAATATTTAAATATTTATTTAATTTATAGGTTCATGCTGTGGTTGGAGTATTATCTGATGATACCGATCCTATGGTAACTGTGATGAAATTAGAAAAAGCACCACAAGAAACTTATGGTGATATTGGTGGTTTAGATCAACAGATCCAAGAAATTAAAGAATCTGTTGAACTTCCTTTGACCCATCCTGAATATTATGAAGAAATGGGTATTAAACCACCAAAAGGAGTTATTCTGTATGGGCCTCCAGGAACAGGCAAAACCCTTTTAGCTAAAGCTGTTGCCAACCAGACTTCGGCAACATTCTTACGGGTGGTCGGATCTGAACTTATCCAAAAGTATTTGGTAAGTTATACATAAATTTACTTGTATAGTCTTATTAATAATAATATAATATAAACTCTTAGGGAGATGGTCCCAAATTGGTTAGAGAACTGTTCCGCGTAGCTGAAGAACACGCACCATCTATTGTATTCATTGATGAAATTGATGCAGTAGGTACTAAACGTTATGACTCAAATTCTGGAGGTGAACGTGAAATTCAGCGTACTATGTTGGAACTTCTTAATCAATTGGATGGGTTTGATTCTAGAGGCGATGTCAAGGTTTGTGTCATATGATTGTGTTATTTATTTTTTTGGAATATTTATGAATTTGTATTCCTTTTTAAAGGTGGTTATGGCCACAAATCGTATTGAAACTTTGGATCCAGCTTTGATCCGGCCAGGTCGTATTGATCGTAAGATTGAGTTCCCCTTACCAGATGAAAAAACAAAACGTCGTATATTTAATATACACACATCCAGAATGACGTTGGCTGAAGGTGTTAACCTCCAAGAGCTAATTATGGCCAAGGATGATCTTTCCGGTGCTGATATCAAAGTAAACACTTAAGTTGCTTATAATTTTAAATTTTAATTATTGATGTAAGATATATTAAAACTATTTGAAACAATAAACAAGTCAGTGTCATAGAAATACAATATTGTATGCATGTGCATAGCAAGTACAACAAGTATTTGTTTCATTTAATTCTATTGTTATTGATAGTTCTGTGCTCTGTAGAGTGCAGACTAGTTGTTGATAAAAGAACATAGGCTGCTGTGGGCATTGTTTGTCCCAACAAAAAGTTGGGGTCATTTTATTACAAAATGTAACATTTATCTGTTAGATGACAATATTTGATATTTTTATCCAATTATATTTAATGAATAAATTGATTGTAAGAGAAAGCTTTTCAATTTACATTAATTATATTTTATTTAGTGATAAACTGATAATTATAAAAATAACATTTTTAGAGTTATATATGGATAATACATAAATAATAGAGTTACATATGAATAATAATTTTTTTATATACTTGTAAAAGAATTTAAACTAATTAAACTATTTTGAATTTTAGGCTATTTGTACTGAAGCTGGTTTGATGGCTCTCCGTGAACGTCGTATGAAAGTAACTAATGAAGATTTCAAGAAGTCCAAAGAGAGTGTCTTGTACCGTAAGAAAGAAGGCACACCTGAAGGATTATATTTGTAATACTAAAATAATATTGAGGATTATATTTGTTATACTGAAAATATTCTAGGATTATATTTGTAATACTAAAAAAATTTTGTATTTTATGTTTATGAAACTTCTTCAATCAAACTTAACATCATTACCTAACTATATTTAAATTTTTCAGTGTTTTAAAACTTTTTTTCAAAATAATAAATGCCAAATTATACCGCGTATTAATATTTCTACTATAATACCATAATAGATTCACCTTCCAACATAACATTTTTACATCCATACTAGGAAGTTGATTACAGCCTATTTTAATAGTTGTATACTAATAAATACTATACTAACATAAGATGTATATTACATTATAATATTGTGTAAAGTTATAGAAATCACACTACACCTACATTTCGTGTAAATTATAGTGGTATACTGTAATGTAATAAAAAAAATTATAAAAATAATTTTACTAATCAACGTTTTTGTAAAAACAGTATTTTTTTACTACATTTATAATTTATGCATCTTAGATTATAATGTAAATATGAATGTAAGGTTAGGTAATATGGTTTTGATGTTAAATATATTTATAATTATTGCGTTTTACCATCAAAACAAAATGGATAGTTTCTTATTTTATGAATCAATTGTCGTTTAAATATCAGTTAATAATTATAATCAGTTAATAATTTTAACTGGTGTTTGAGAGATAACAAAATTGTGTTCACACGATTCAATGCTCACTTGAAAACTTAGCTAGGTGAACAAGTAACATCGTCAAATAAGATTGTTGACAACTGATAACCCTAATCGGCTCAATCAATATTTAATGTTGAATTGCTTTGAGACAATTAAATATATTTTATTATAATATATTCACGTGATATTTGTATTTTTCGGAGTTTTACGTTAATGTTAAAGCTATTCTTTTATCTATTTATAATTAAAATTTCAACTATGGTGTACCACATAATATAAATTTGTCTTAATAATACATAAAAACTATTCACTTATTACATTAAGTTATGGTTGCTGTTCTAAACATTTTTAAGAATAAACAATAGCAATTTTGAACAACTATTGATCATAATTTGTTACTTCCAACGGATTTCTTGATATTTACAAAATCATAACCAACGATAATCAGACGATATTTTGTAATTATGCGTAACTTAAATCGACAAGTAGTTGGTTTTTTGAACTCGCAGATTGCAGCAGTACGGTAATGATTATAATATTATGTCTTGTATACACCACCACTTTTAGAGTTTAAACCGTGTCGGCAATATATTGGTCTACAAACAAAGTAAGTCGATAAGGGAACTTTGGGTAAGAAGAAATGTCGACGAGTATGGGTGTTCATTCAACACGAACAAACGTAATTCAACTAGCCAACAACCAACCGATTAATCAAGTCGTACTATCGTCACAGACTCCTATCCACAGGCATCGCCTGAGGTTCAGAATTAAATAGACCTGATTTGATAATTATGTTTTAAAAAAAAAAGTGATTCAAGTGATATGAGCCCGTCAGGGCCTTCAAAAATTGCCTACGCGGACAGTGTTTCATGTCCACATGGCGGGGTATTGGTTAAAGTTTTCAACTAGCAATAATCGCACCTCGGACGGACCTCATTGGTTACGATATCGCCACTGCGCAAAGCTGATGATTTCGTCGGATCGACACCGTCTTATGTCGTTCCGGAGCCGCGGCCGACGTGCAGACGTCCGCCAGCCGGTGTCCACGGTGGCCGGGTCGTCCGGCGTCCAGTCGTCCGTCCGGCCGGTGCGCGTGGCCGTCCTCGACCGCCGGGTGGCCACTCTTTGGCGTGGTGGCCGGAGAAAGCCGGAAACCGGCTCGCATCCGCCGGATTGCCGGACGTCGGTGGACGATCGGAAAGCAGTCACGCGATCAGCGCGCTCTGACGGCCGAAAACGGTACCGCCGCGGCGAGACGGTCTAACAGATATTTTGCTAACGCGTCGGCTACAGACGACCCAGAACCGTCGCCGGAAAAACCGGAACCGATGCTTGACAAATCAGGGCCGACGCCCGACAAACCAGGGCCGAAGTCAGAACCATTAATGATATTGGTGACCCGTCTAAGACGTCGCCAATAGAAACGATTAGCGCTCGAAATCAACGCAGTGGCCGCCGAACCGCTCGGCTCGCAGTCCGTCCTCCAGATGGAGCCACTCTATAAGGCGGCGGCCGTGGTATCAACAACACTACGGCAGAGATCGAATTTTCGAATAGGAAATACCACTGATTACGTCATTACGATAACATACATATTATTATAGGCAAGTCTTTACTTTTCAAATGTTTTCTGAATACGTATTTAAATACTTGGTGTCATTTGTAATTGAAATACGTATTCGAATAATGTCTTTCAAAAGTATTTGAATATAAATACAATTACATTTTAAAAGTATTCAAAATACTTTAAACCGTAAACTTTTTTTATATTTTGAATATTTCAGATGTCTTATACCTTTTACATTTTAATCAAGTCAAGTTTAACTTCAGTTAGGTATAGATATACATTTCAACTATTGTGTCAACTGAGTATTTGATTATAAATTCTTAGAATAAATTATTATAAAATATTATTTTAAAATAGTAGAAACAAAAATATTAGTTGTTGACATACACCGGTAAAAAGAATATAGTATGTATAAGTATTAAGAGTTATTAATTATTATTTAGTATTCTGTAATACAATATAAATAAAAAGTATCTAAAAGTATTTAAATTTTGTAAAAGTATTTGAAATACCAAAAATGTATTTACATACTAGTATTTAAATATTCGACTATTGGGATACTTAACAAGACTGCATAAAGGTAATACTTTATACATTGATCAAATATACATGTATATTTAATATTAATATTTTTTTATATTTAATCAATGCCTTATATTATTATTATTGTTATAAGCCACCTGCTTAAATCAAAACACCTACTTATAATCTATCAAAGTTTATGTACAGTACAAATACGAATAAATACAATTTGTAAGTACATTCATTTATATCATTTAAAAATGTTTGATTCGGTGTTCCTTTATTATATCATTATTATGCTGGCTCGACGTACTGACATCGATTACGGACGGTCGCAGGAAAGTCGCGCACGGAACGACGCCGGCGCCATCTGGCGGAGGACAGGCGACGCCGCACGCCGACAGCAAAATCCGCGCCGGTTCGCTGTCGGACGACCGGCCATCGATCGCTGTCGGACGGTCGCGCGCGACGCCGTCGAAACGTCCGACCCGTGCTGGCTGTCGGTCCGACGACCGCACGACCCGGGACGCCGGAAAGTCAGCCGACACGGGCCCTTGACCCGGGACGCGACCGCACAGCGTCCCGCCGATTCCCGGGGCCGTCCCGCTTCGGTTCTGACAGGTTCCGTGTGGCCGCGTCCACCGTTTATGGGAGCCGCTCGCCGGCCGGCCGGTCAACTGAATGATGGCCCGCTAGCGATAGCGCGGTCGTCGATCTTTTAATTTCTCTAGAACGGGCCGTCAGTTCTCACGGCGGCCCACGTATCACGATCGTTTTTGAGTAGTTGAAACCGGAATTTTGAATTTTCCGGATGTACTTTTCTGTTACTTGACCCTGCTTCCTCCTAGGTGGTGTATAATGTGGAACAATCGTCTATATAGTTCTATTATACGTTCGGGGAAAAAAATTGTGGAAATATAATATGTATCAAATAATATATTCACTCGACTCGAACCGATTTGATTCGATTTTCGATCCGATTCGATTCGATCTTTACAGAATTGGATCGATTCAAAAAATCGATCTTTTGTGTGAAAAAGATCGATTCAAATCGCCCGTCACTAGCCTGCTGTTCTTTACACAGAGACAGAAACGAGGAAACGCCGAATGGCTGCGAGATGGCGGCCTCAGGCTCTTATCAATCGTATCTCTTATCTTCACACGCATTTTTATCAGTATTATGACAGAATATCAGCCACCTTGCGTGGTATTATACATTTACACCTATATTATAGAATGTTATTTTTAGGGTTTCCCTCAAAGATCTGACGTATTATATGGAATAACTTTTGTTGTAGTATTAAAATTTTTTTTTATTGTTTAATTTATAGATACCGCTAAAATATACGCAAAAAATCATATTATTATACAATCTCGGAACGCCATGATAACAATAATTATTATTTGATCTCTACAATTGTTTTGATTACAAAGAACGGACAAAAATGATTTAACAACGATTAATGATTAATCTTGTACAAATAATGAAACTTAGATTTAGAACATTTGAAAGATATTAAGATGTATTATAAATATTTTATACATTAATAATTCTTCTCAACATCAATATAACATTTAAGTTTTAAGATCAAATTATGTTCTTTTTATTATTTTAATACGGAGTGTCCCGCATTGTAGTTAATAGCAGTTGTTTCCAATATTAACTGTGTACATAAGAGAAATAAAAAAATTACCAAATTAATGTTCTGATATAATAATATGCTATAATTAGTATATTCAATATCAATCAATAGTTTCAAACAAAGAAATTAATATTAAGATATACATCTAGGTTTTAACATACTTTTCAAACAATTTTAAGCTATTAAAGTGATCTATAATTATATATATAGGTAGGTATGTATTAAACACTATTTTGATCAAATACATTTTTAAAATGTTGTAAACTTGTAAACCTATTGTATTGATATTTTTCTTGTATCCAATGTTATATAATTTAATTTAAACAGAAAAATTGTAGATAAAGTCCTTCACCTCCGACTCTTAATAAATTAAAACGGTACTAGGTTGTAGTAACATTTAGAATTACATTTTTAAAATTAATACATATTTAATAATGCAGCTTGTGGTAGTATAATAACGACTGGACAAACGATTATTAAAAGTACCTCCCCAAATATATTATAAGCACAAATAAGAGTATATACAGATTGTGTACTAGTGCTAAAAATTGACTCTTTTCTAAGAATTATTAAAAATAATATGTCTATAGAGCTATAGCTATAGCTTCTTCAAATATATATACCTATAAAATAATTTACGTAAAATGTTATTGATGTAATTTATATGTTTATCCAATTTTGGCCTGTAATCTATTTAATTGCAACAATATGTATTTACTCTACGAACAAATTTAGCGTTGAAAAATGTTTTATTGTCTCTTGAAAAACAATATGCCGTTTTTTGACTTAGGTACTGCAGTTTATAGTGGCTTTTGGCGACGCAGACTTATTTTGTACAAATTTTGCCCAAACTATATAAACTAAATTTGGAAAAATGGAACTTATAATAAAATGTTAGTTTAACCTGTCACAACTTTTAGAACTATAATTAGTCGTATATGAGTAAAAATGCATTGGGGATTCAATAAGACATTAACGCCTCGACGATTATATTATATCGTTGTAATTTATTGTGGTTTAGTATATTGTGCGTTAATTATACGACATATAATATGATTACAATAGGTAAGTATATCATAATTTTTCAGCGGAAAGGACAACCGAGGTAAATCTTCAAAATCAAATCGTTCCGGGGATTCTAAAATGGTTATGACTTTGTTCCAAATTAATCTTTTTGTGTCAATTTTACTCATTTGTGAAACTCCACATCTCGTTATTATCTATATGTACGAACTGAATTAAAACAATGCATCACATTTTATTCATAATTTAATTATTTGTCAAAGTAGAGGCATATGGTGTGCAGCTTATAACAGTCTTAAATCAAACCACCGAACCAAGTGAAGCGTTTCATTTATTTTTTAATATGAAAGTTTTACTGATACTGATACTCGTATTTTTGCATTCGTAGATGAGCTTGAATAAATTCATATAAAAATTAATAATATAAGCAAACCGTATACAAATTTAAAAACTCAAAATCAAACGAAAAAAAATAATGTAATACGCAAAATATAATGTTAAATTACAAAAATAATGTAATTTCTATTGCTGTATGTTCAAACGGTACTTTTGGCGTTCAAACATTTTTTATTACAATTAAATAATAATAAGACGCTGAATACTTCTGACAATATTCTGCTTTTATGCTGTATAATATTCCGAAGGTATAAAGTAATTTTAAATGTTATTTTTACTTCGGATGTATACGATGTGCATATTATTATACAAGAACTTTTGACAGGAACGCCAGAAGCTGAATAAGGACTACGTAAATAATAAGTACATAATACAACAGTTAATAACCATTAATTAATATTTATTTATTCGTTTCCTCTTTGAAAGACCACAACAATTAAATTAAATAAATAGTACAATAAATTATACACTGTTGATTGTATACAATGATTCGATAAAATACCGATAAAATAATACATTTAATAGAAATAGTTTAAATGAAACGAAAAATAACTATTTTTTTACAAACATATTTAGTTACACATACTTATTGTATATAGATGCACTGATGTACAATAATTAGTTAGCCAGTAAATTAACTAAAACGAAAAAAAAAAAATTACAGTAACTTTTTCCTTTAACTTTCGAGCCCAAAACAACAACGAACATTCTAAACACATAATAACTTAGACCTATGCTAAAAATTTATCATAATAATATATTAAGAATGTACTAAAATATTTTAAATATTTTTTTTTCTATTAAATAATTTAAGATAATTATATTCATTAAATATAATTTTTAATTTTAAATCTCGTATAACTCTTATCTAAAATAACTATAACAATTTCTTTTAGCGTTATTTCCTTTAATTATTATCATTACCCTTTGGTGGGCGCACAATGTTTAGCCGGAAAATTCGAACGTGGGGGAAATGATGGAATGTACCGGCAACGCTTTGGACCGGATGAAAAAAAAGAGCATTTTGGGGGAGGGATAGAGGGAGTGATGTAAAATTGCTCCCTTCATAGTAAATAAACATAACAAAAATCAATACTGGCAACAAATAACATTAAAAAAAACCCTCAAGTAGCGCAATAAAAAGGCGCAGAGTAAACCTTTTTATACTATACCACTACCTAATCACTAACATCTCAAATATACATTTTTATACGAATTATATAATATAAAAGCGACGCGTATTTATTTATTTATATATAATATATTTTTTTTTTATCTAACGCTTCAAAAACATGCACGAAGACTAGCGCCTGTATATCAACACTTTTGTGAACCAATGGCATCCTCGATATAATTTTAAATCATTGATTTAATCGTAAGGTAATAAATATTAAATATATATATATGTGTATTCATTTACATTCACTTAAGATAAATATTTAACAGCAATAATATAGCTATTCACTACCATTTGAAGTTTGGATTTTTTTTTGGAAGGGAAGACTGGAACTGAATATTAGTTTACAAAATGTAAGTCAAAGAATTTGAGCATCGACTTGATAATGTTTTTCTTTGTATTTTTTTTTTTTTTTTTTTAATATTCACAAAATTATAATAACAGGATATAAAAATACAAAGGGGAAAATATTCTTATTTGGCACTATAATTATTATATTATATTATTAATAACATGATGAGTTTATGACTTAAAATTTTTTTTTTTTTCAATTACCAAATTCGCGTCTCAAACGAGTGTTTTAAAATTGTATTACGTATATGTTTTACTGGTTATAAATGTACACTATATTTTATATACACACGGACACTCACACACACACATACACATACATTTGAAACTATTTTGACCACATTATGTGTTAATTGACGAACTTTGGTTTTTATAGTTTTCAAAAGCTTAGAGACTAAAGAAAGTTGTAATGTTTCGTACTGAGCATTTTGATTCTAGCGTGAATTTGATTGGCACAAGTTATTTTCGGAATTTATTATTGTCCAAGAAATGATGATTATTGCTTTAAACGCTATAGAATTCATCGAGGAAGAACTTTTGCATAGTAGTAGTTTTAGTGATACGCACACACACACACATACACACACACACAGTCGTATATTTGTATGTGTGTATATATTATTATTAATATTATATTTATGTATTATTGCTTGGACATTTTATAGAGTAAAAACCCTGAAATTATGGTTTTTATTGATTGTACGAGCTCCGTTTAAAATTGAGCTTCATTTTGAATGTGGCCTCGCGTTCACTTAGCATTGTCTATGTAATTGAATTGGCGTTGCAACCGTCTTGAGTTGCATCATTTGACCGTAGTCGACAGTCTGGTCCAATTTCGGTTTCTTTGGTTCAGCGTCAGGAGGTCGGTGCGATTTCATATGGGCACTTCGACTCTTCACTTTGGTAAATATCCTGAAACGAAAACATAATTTTATTGTTATTTACCCGCAGATAGTTGATATAGAACCACAAGTCAAACGAATTGTAGTCGAAATCACGTACTTTCCACAGATCTTGCAAGGGAATTCTTCATAATTCGGATCAATTTGTGTTGGTGTCAGGGTTTGCCTTCGATCTGGTGTCCCGTTAGTGTGTAGCCTCATATGAGCTGCTAATCCTATTTTGTTACTGAATGTCTGAAAACGAACACAATGAATAGGTTTTTATTATTTATTGTACGTTAACATTTTACAGGAATACGAATGAGGAGGGAAAAAGGATCCAACTCACCGACAAACAGTCTGAGAATTCGCAAACGAAAGTTTGTTGGTCCTCCGAACTGGTGGTGACCATAAGGTCGTTAGCCTAGAGAGGCAAAAATAAATAAAAAAAAAAAAAAACGAAAAAAATTTAACATAAAAACGTGAGTGTTTTTATTAAGACGGGAATAAAGAGATTCCAATAGGGATACTATCAAACACGGACACACATAATGTACTTACAGGAATGTCTAATTTCGGATTGATCATTGCGTCTTCATTCCTCGTCTTTCGTCTTTGGAATTGAAACTGTTTATAATCTTCCGGGCAAACTTTTTTCCACAAATAATAAAACTGTATGCATTGTTTCATAGTCTTCGTACCCAACTATAAAAAAAAATAAAACTCACATAAGTTATTAAGTCTTTACTTATAAATGGATAGGTTGGGATAATTTACCTCTTTCGATATAAATGCAAAATCTTTGTCATATTTGAATATAGCTTTGTGAAACATAGAGACTTCATTTGGTGTCCAGTGATCAGATTCTGTGTATTCAAATTTCATCAAAGGATGTCCTTGTGGGAGATACGGCGTTGGTTGCATCAACTTTAACATTGCTTCCTAATAACCAAACCATTTGTTAATAAATGTTTACTTAACAAAAAAATGACTTAAACGTACTTGAACGTTTCCTTTACAAAGATGTAGCAAATGTAAAGCATATTCTTTGTTTCTTCCACCACCTGGTACTGCAGCACAGCATGCAAAGTCCATGTACATTTCAACTAGAACATTTTAAGATTAAAATATAACACTCTTATACAAATAAACTTAACTGTTAGTCATATTCACCTTCTCGATCAGAAACAGAACTTGTAATACAAGGGTCCCATAATAAATAATCACTAGACGGCTCTCGAATTGGTCTGATTTTGCTTATAGGTGGTATTAAAGCTTGGAAATTTGGACCAAGGTTAATGTGTGGTAGTACATCACACTCTGGCGGTGAATCTAGTCCTACACAATCTTCAACAATAACCTCTGAAATATTAAAAAAACATTCATAATTAAAATTGGCTTTGAATATTTCTATATAATGAACATTTTATAACTTGAACTTTGAAAATTAAAAATGAACAAATTCTCTTGAAATTATTTATATAAGCTAAATAACTATTAGTTCTATTATTAGTAACTATAGAACTTGATATGATGCAAATAAATGTTTTAGGTGCCTACAGTTTAAATTCAAAGAAACACTTCTCAATTTAGAAATAAATTAAATTAATTGCCTTTGACAGTCGAAGAGCTTGGCCATGAAGTCACTGCTTGCCAATAAAGACCTCTTCCATTTCTAGAAGGACTCAACATAGGTTTTGGAGTAAATTGCAAGGTTGGTTCATTTAACATTCCAAGTCTATGACTACGCAATCTAGATCGGAACGGTTTGTACGTAATGGTTTCTCCAAAACAGCGTTTTCTATTTAATCGATGAGTAATATTTGGCGGAATACTGAAAATGCATAGTCACAAGAGTTTTAAAAAAATGTTGTTTAAAATATTTGCATAAAAAAAAGAATTAAATCTAACCTCGATGGATTAAGGAAAATGTCATCAATATCTTCAAAGTTTTGGTTATTGTCTGGTTTTTGCTGTTTGATAACTGGTATATGTTTTTCGATCAACTGGGCTTCGGTTTGGACGAACATGGTTCCAGGATTTTGGTAACTGGCTTGAACTAATTTTAAATCTCCATTTTTGTCGATTAAAAATTGACTGCCATCGATTACTTGAGCCATGGTTCCATTGACCCCGTACAAGCGACATGTTTGGTAATCGAATTTCTTCCTAAATTCTTTAGGATTGCTGGATAATAATGGGTCTTCTGAATTTGGCATCATTACCTAAATTGTGTTTAATTTTATTAGAATTAAGTTTTATTTAAAAATATCATGCTCAAATGTAAACCTGTAGCGTGTGTTGATGGTGGTTAGGTAACGGTGACTGTGCAGCGGATGAATTATGTATTGACATCGGCGACGAAACTGGTGTATTGGCTGATAGAGGTGAATCTGTAGAAGACTCGAAATTTGGCAAAACTTCACTTAAAGCCGCTTCAACAGCTTCTGAACTTGACATGTCAGATGAATAAAAAAAGTCACCAAGATGACCGTTTGACATGACCGAATGAAAATTTAGCGAAGGAGATTGACCCTCTTGACTAGCTGGTGGAGTAGGGTAGGTAAAACTTGGGGATGGAAGAGGTGATCTACCTAAATCTGTAAACATGGTTTGTCCCGAACTGTACGCTAGATCAGCCAAGCTTGCTGAGAGTGGAGAGTTTAAAACGGCTTGGAAATCTTCGTTGTTTTGAAGATCAGTCATACCATCGTAATCATCTAAACATGACATGTCTTGCATGTCCGTTGCCTAATAATAATAAACAAAAAAAAAAATTCAAAATCAGTTTTAAATTAATGATAGTTTAATCTAAATGAAACAATATTTTATTATAAAGCATATTTTATGATAGCACTAAAATGTATTAGATTCGATAAACTATGGTTTCAAATAGTTATGGGAATATTTTTGTTTCTATCATATCAGTATTGAGTATATTTCTACAAGTCGCCGTTGGTCATAGGAATTTATTTTTAACTGAGCTAATGACCATTATGCGTCCATACGCATAGCGAATTGAATCAAAAACAAATAATAAACAAAAATAAATACATATTATACAGGTAAAGGACACGGATCTAAATGGATTCTCCGTGTGTATTTAATGCACTGAGTAAATGTATATGTGCACTTGCAACCCAGTAGTTTACTATAGCCTTTGGCCCAATAGAATCGACCATCAAACACAAAGTTCGTCTTATACTTATCTGTGTATATAGTCATATAAAGTTTTACAATTTACGTACCGGAGTACACACGGTTCAAGAGCGGAAGAAATCTCGTTTATTTATTACTAACGAGCGCAGACGAAAGGGAATCCGTCGTAGTACTAAAACTTTATCAACCTACTGAATTCGTCCGAACTTCAAAGGATTATTTTTGCAAAATTGTTTGCATGGGGATAATGTAAATTTTACCATAGTTTATAGGTTCAATTGACTTCAAATAACTTATATGTGTACATTTAAATATTAATTAGTATTAATAATAACTAAAATTATGACCCGATGCGTATGTTTGAATAAGTTATGGATGCCTATCTATAATTATTAATATTGGCATAGCCGTAGCTATACAATATTTCAATAGAATATATTGGTATAGCGGTAGGCCCGTAGCTATTCAATATTTCAATAAAATATAATTAACAAATACAAATATAGACTATAATTATTACTATTTTTAATCGTTTATTATAGTATACCATAACGTAATTATTTTTCAACGAGACTGCACAAAAAACGAATTTCAAACATTCGAAAGAATAATCGTATTTAAACGCGAAAATGGAAAAAAATATAATATAATTTATTCAATATTCACTCAAGCTTTAAGTAGAATGTGACCTGTTTATAGATAGGTATTTGAGTATTTCACTCATTTGTATTTTTGTAAAGTCTGATTAATTTTTGGTTTGTTGTCTGTGTGTTTCGAAGCGAAGGGCAAAGACCGATTAACGCCGCCGGTTGAATAACAATGATGGTACCGAAATTCTGCTGGCCTACTCCCAGCCCAGTGGACCCAATCTTTGGGAAAGCTCATTCTAGAAGGTGTTTTGTGTACTGATAAAAGCTCGTCGGTGTTCTGATGATTAATGCAGGCGGCGTTTCCGGAGTTTTTTGATTAATCGACAACGATTGGCTCATTCCAGTTTAATCTATACGCTTAAAAACGTATAAGCTTGTCGTTTGATATAAAATAATCAAATACAATTAAAAAAAATAAAATTATGAGTGTCGTTTTTAGAAATTTGTGATGAAAACGTGTACTCGGCCACAGCCGCAGTTATGGTTCTAGATAGCTATCTACGGGTGGTAATAGTTAACTCTGCAAGAAACGTAATACAAATATACAATTAATTAATTTAAAACACGACCGAGCCTGGCAATTATTTGTTTAATGTTAATCGATTAAACTATATAACTTATAGATTAATAGAAATCGTTATCGACTGAAACGGATACACTTATGTATTTTTTTTAAATCCCTCGTTCCTTATTTTCATTTGCGGTGACCGTGGTCGTTTTCTCGTAGGTATTGTTGTATACTTGTCCGGAAAATCGTGGCCACCACAGCTAACCACGGTTAGTATCTTACGATTACTGCCACCCACTGCTGCAGTCGGGGCCGTTCTTAGGGGTGGGCGAGAGGAGCCCAGGCCCGGGCCTCACGATTTTTGATTAGATTGGGAGCCTCTCGTTGAAAAAAAATTATAGGAAAATTGGTTTAAAAATTATTTTTGACCTGGGGGTCCTGGCAAATCCTAAGGACGGCCCTGGCTGCAGTACCTACTTGCATTACTATAATGTATTAGAACCTACCACTATAATTAGCTGCCGACCAAAATTAAATTTCTACGCCGGGTCCGTTTTACCTGTATCGTGTTGGCCAGCTGCACGGAGTCGACGGCCTGCAAGAGCATGGTTTCGGCTTGTACGTTGGGAAATATATCGTCGTTGAGTCCCGGCGAATAATAGCCCCGGTTATCGGTTTCCTTTTCGCCGCCGCCGCCGCCGTTTCCGTGATTCAGTGTGTACGGCGAACCGGAGTAATTAATATCTATTTGCGGGCTGGTGCTGCTGCAACGAAAACCCATTACGGGTCAGAGATTAATAGACCGACCGTTGTTGAATCGACACGCGAGCACACACACACACACACTCGTACGAGTCGACGAAAGACTTGTTGGGACCGTGCGAAACGTGCGAGCGTATATAAAATATTATTGTATGTGCCTAGGCGGTTGTTGCACGCGTTTTTCGACGCCTGTGATGTGAAACCCCGCGATCAGACGTTTATTGGATGTCTGATTATAATGATAATAAAATATTATGATGGCTAGTCGTAAGCGGGCACACCCACTCGACGTCAAATTTTTGACTACTAACCGACTGTCGCATTGATGCGATAACGTTTTCGACAGCGGTCAGGGGAAGCGCAGAATTATATTTTTGGAAATAGTCGGTTGACTCCCGGAGCCTGGAAAACCACTGGCTAGCACTTATATTCACAAAAAATCTAGACCTTTTTCGGAGGGGAAAACCCTTACATAAGGATCAATCTAACATAGTTTTCCTGATCGAATTAAAAACAATATAATATTTCAGTGCGTTATTATATTATTATTAATTAATTCTTCTTATATTTGAAACAATAAATAATATTGTACTCGAAAAAATGGAAAAATAAACAACACATTTTAAATTTAACCAGAAATAGATAATTACTAATTTTTGGATATGAATATCGAAATTTAATACATTTCAAGAAACAGAGTTCAGTAAAGTTTCAAATTTGAAAGTCATTAAGAATTATTTATACAGAATTTATCGGAGTTGTAGGGAAATAGATGGTAGGTAGTGAGAACAATTTATTTTTTTAATAATAACAAGTTCATTTCAATCCCAAGAGAAAGCTGATCGTTATTTGACGAAGTTTTTGTTTGGAATCAACTTTATAGCTTGTACCTACCCTTACACAGCATATTTTTATTTCAAACATTATTCGTCATTAGGTAAAAGTTTGTTCTGATGAAGTGAAATTTATGATGATAAATTTAAAAACTACTATTTTATTACCTCTGACGTTAGTACACTACGACGCGTAGGTATTTCACGAGGTTTTAAAGGAAAGTGTGTGTGACACTTTACGGAAGTATCCCATAAAAATATGTATACCTATATATGCATGATGTATTCGAGAAAAGTTTGTCGGTAGACATTATATTAATTAATGATGATGTACTAATGTATTATTGAATATTAATTCACTGTACATACTGTAGTTTGAGTTGGGTATTAACACGGCGAAACATTATGAAATTATATTGTACTTGTGCACATTCAATCACATTATAAAATGCAAAATAAAAACGTAATTTACGTTTATTGTTTTTAAATTAAAAAAAATATCTAATTGTCCGTCGATTAGTTTTATGACGCTCTGAATCATTCGCTATAAATATTCAAAGTAGGTAGGTGGTATTTTCTCATATACTATAGTGGTTTAGAAAATAAAAGTTTCCGATTGGAAACATAAAAGTTTTTATTGGCGTGTCAGACAAGGCCTTGTCAATTATGCATGAAAGGATGTATGCATCGGTGGTTTAAATAGTTAAGTCGAAAGCTTCCGAATCGGAGGGACGAGAGAAATCCCGAAACGCCGTATTTTAAACCGACAATCGGCCGCCACCGACATTGCCAATTTGATCGTCCCGCTAGACGTGGACAAACGCCGTCGTGTTCAATTTAAGGAAACACCCAAATACAAATTCCGAAAGCCCACAGAGTTTATGGGATTTTATTCTCATTTCACTTCCGTTTCCCTCTCTCCCCCCCTCTCTCTCTCACTCTCTTTCTCTCTCCCTCTCTGTCTCTGTCTCACTCATTCTCACTCACTCACTCACTCTGTCTGTCTGTCTGTCTGTCTGCCTGTCTGTCTATCCGTCTGTCGCCCTCTATCTTCTCGCCCCGTCACCGTTTCAAACGTTCCTAAGAGGAGCACGTGGACGCGCCAACCACCCGTCGTCTGCACCGCCGCCAACTCACCTGTGATTGAACTGGTATCCCGGATCCGAGCACGCCCTCTTCACCCCGGTCTTTTTGAGTATCACGTCCGTGTACACTACGGCCGTGGAGTCGGCCAAGCCCACCGTCGTGTCCACCACGGAGGTGGTGTTTGGGACCGCCGGCACCGCGAAAGACGTACCGCTGGTGGTCATCACCGCATGCACCGCCGTGCTTCTGCTCACCACCTGCTGCACCACCTGCTGCACCACAGTTTCCTTCTCGCGGCTCATGGCTGAAAAAACGACAGGTCGCCGGTTAGACTTAGACTCTTAGACTCTTAGACTCGCCGACGCCCAAATACCACTCCTATCCGGAAATATATAATTATACGCAAAAGTCGATTCGGGTTCACGACTAGAGTTCGACACACGCACGTCATTATGCAAGGCATAATATTATTTCGTGAATCTCGCGAGTGGTGCTCAAAAGCGCAGTGGCAATAACAATAATAATTATTATGATAAGACATTCACTTCCCGACAAATATAATATCTATAGCTAAAATATGTCTTGAATGTAGGGCACAACAGGCTATAACTTGTGCGGGTATTATTATTGTTCGTGGAGTAGAAAGGTGTCAACACACGGAGGGTATTTGTATCGTGTTCTTCGCTTTTATTTTCGAACTCGCAATGAAGAAATATTATCGTAAAAAACTTTATCACTTCGTACCTAACCTTGGGTATATAATAATATTTTCAATGATCATTATTATGGAAGAGAATTCAGAAAATTATAAAATGTATTGATTATTCGAATGGAAAACAGTGTAATTATTTAATAAAATATATCAAAATAGATTAATAATATGGTATTTTTAATTTAGTTAGAAATAATTTAAGAGTAGATAAATAATACAATATGTTTTAATGATATAAATATATTTTTAAGGTTTGTATAAACCAATCGCTCATCATTTTTATATCCAATTTAAACATCATTATATTTAATATTTTTGTTTGTAATAAGATAAAAAAAAAACATTTCGATCCAAGACAATTTTAAGATCGGTTCAAATAATCAAATTATTGCAGTCTTGTTTGTTTTGTTTCTTTATTGCTTATTTCTTGTAAAGACATCGCTGTTAAGCTTTTAAGTCAATATAACAACTCGAGAGGAAATTTACGATATAAGTATTTATTTTCAATCTTTTCCAAAACTTTTTTTATTGAATAATATTTTATTGTGTGTTTCAATATTGAACATTTTTTTAATCGGTTTAGTTTATTTACTCGAAAAAGATCTTCGGAACAACCAAAAACAAATGCTGATGAAAAAAGTTGCAGTGGACCTAAGGGATACGGTGCACGGCTACGAGTGAGGTAAATAGAAATAACTTAAGTTAAAAAAAAAAAGGGTAGATGTAACTGTGTGTCACAGAACTCGAATGGCACTAATACAGCACATCGGCGATAACGACGATGACTTAATTAAAATTGAAATAAATTTTATTTTTACGCAAAATGGTTTGTGTTTGAAATAGTTTATCATCGGAAAACACAAGTGTAAATTATAATAGCCCCAAAAATTTAAATCTCAAAAAATGTGTTTATGTTGAACATTTTAGACTACTTTTTTAATAATAATAATAATAATAATAATAATAATAATAATAATAATAATCACCTACAATAACATTACATAAGTAACGCGTCATTATAATTCAGAGTAAATGTTTACCGTGTACGATTAACGCGTATTCTTTTAAAAGTTAAATAAAACAAAACGGGTTATTTCGTTACACCTATATACCCTTGTAATAATAACATACTTAGAATTTCTGAAAATTTAAATGACATTTATATTAAAAACTGAACAAGCAACTATAAGTACTTAAGGTTGTTGCTTTTGCTTAACAATTAAGTGTTTACTGTTGTTTTAGCATTTTAAGTATTTATAACAGTGTGTATACACTTTAATAGAACAATAAAATAAAACTGTAAGTATTCTTTTAAAATTATTTTCTCAAATACGTTTGCTCAAATCATTTATCTTATAAATTACTCAGCATTTATACTTTTACTTTATGTTTTAAAACGATCGAATATTCATAGTGTAAAAATATTATATTGTGTTCGTTTGAGAATTACAATTTTTTTAATGATGACAATTTATTATTGTTCGTTATTTTTATTTAGTATACTTTTAATGGTAAAAAAACACTCTTCTGTAAGTATATAGCCAATTGAATCAGACTGTTAATGGGAGATTGAATGTTATCACGTTTTGAAATTTAGATTAACGTTGAAAAACAAATAATGTGATTGGAAATGTTTAATTCCAATGTTTGTATAAAATATATGTCATGTTTGACACAAACAAAACTTGTAAAAAAAAAGTTGAAAATGTTTGATTAAAATCCAATTAATTAAATTTTAAAAAGTTTTGAAAGTTTATTTTTTAAGTTTTTTTTTGCTCAAGTAATTTGAGACTATTTCTATACATTTCTGTCGAGTTAATTAAAACTGAACTATTAAGCATTTAAATATTTGATTACGATTTTCAGGACATTGTGCTATTACACAGTATAATAATAATTAATAATAGTTAAATTAATTATTGTCAATCTAGTTAAACCGGAATCTGTTTATCTGATTATATAATTTTACAAGCATATCAATATATTATATTATACCAACATATAAAAGATAGATTTATTTTATTTAACCACGAGCGTGCGTATTAAAATTGTTTTTCTCACTTGAATATGTTAGTCCGTTTTGAGTTGAACAATTTGGTTTCGTGGTCCTTTTTTGTATGATTTTTTCTTCGATCAAAGCCCTGACACTCATGCTGGCAGTCTGTAGGGGTGGACCCGATGCTTCTTTTTTTTCCCATTTCTTTGAATCAGTTTCCTGTAAACGGTTTTCAAAATTAATAAAAAACATTTCTGTTTATGATAATAATTGTATTTACTCGAATCCCTTCACCCGTGATTTATATTTACATTCGTGCGGTTTGGTACGAACAGTGGAAAATTCCAGAGAAACGTTCTAGGATTTTTTGTGGTCGTTTATAACATAGGACAAGAGGGAGGAAACACAAAATGTTCTAAAAAAAGAGTTGAACATTTTCAGGAAGGGGCAGGGCAAAATCCGGTTGTGTTTGATAATGCAAGACCGAACAATAAACACGAAAAAAAAAACCATTGAACGTCAAAAAATACACGATTCAGCTTTTGTGGTTGTTATTTTCAATGCATTTTTTTTTCAAAACTTAATTTGATATTTTTTACGCTTAATAACATTATTCAGAGAATCGGAAACCCCGAGGTGAAAAAAATGATTTTCGACCAGCAAACAATATATTACAATGGAATTAATTTACAGCAATGATAATTAGAAGCATTTTACCGTAATCGAAAATTAATTTCAAAATAGTCCAATTAATGAATGTAGTTTATAATAATATATAATTTGAAATGTTCCTAATATTGTTTCCTAAACCCTTTAACCCTTTAACCTAACCCAGAGAGACCTTTGGAAAATATCATAAGCTCAATTTATTTTTCCTTTCCGAATTCACAAAGTTATTATTTTTTATGTTTACTGTTGGATATTATTATACGTGGTTTTCGAATTTGACAAATCTGGTGTTTCTATACATTCTAGATACATAATAAATCTTTTATTGTATTTATAGAGTACGATATAATATATAATTACCCAAGTAAAGCCGGATGGTTAAAATAGTTGAAGATATTGAATATTTTATTTTCAATTAATCTTAAGTTACTTATAATTGAAAATGTAAATTATTGAGAAATATTCTGAAAACTAGGTACTTATAATCTTTTATTCTGGAATTGATTTAAAATATTCATAGAATTTTATCTTAAACAAGCAGTGCGAGGAACATTTATTGTATTGATTATGAATATTTTGTACAAATATAATTATTCAAATATATACGTATGAATTATCTACATTTAGACGTAATTGTTGATCATGACAAATGTTTTAAATTCGTAATTTATTAGATAATTTTAAAATGATTGTGATTAAATAATATAAAATCATTTGAAAAAGACATTGTTGCGGCAACCGTTTTATTGTTTTACTAAATTAAATATTAAAACAGTTTTAAATTGTATCATAATTTATGTTTTAATTATTTAATATTGAGGAGCAGTGTTCTCGTGATTTGCATCTTTGTATATCGTCACGTTTCAATAGGAATGCGTAAAGGAATTATTACAATATCCTTGTTTAAATTGTTTTTATATTAATTTTTATCGAGACTCTTTTTAATAAATGCACACACTCTGCAAGCCGTCGGTTCGCACTTTTGTTGTTGCCGGGTTTTTTTATTTTATAATCACTATCACGACATTAATCGTGGTGTGTTCGAGCATGTGGCGGTGGAGTTGTGGGTCTGTTTTCTTGTGTAATGGAAATTTTGGCGGCGGCGTACCCTAGGAAAATGCAGTGAAGTTTTTCTCCGGCTCTCCTGCCCCCAAACCGACACCTTTTCGGAGATCGAAATAGTTCATTGCGGTTTTTGCATCCGCTAAACCCCTGTATAGTAATCAACATGATAAATCAGTTGACCGGGACGGGGAGGAGTGAGGCAAAGTAATGGCAAAACATTTCGGGACTTCTTGCCGATACGGGGCAGCGGCGGCGGCGGCACCAGCAGCAGCAGCGGCAGGAGGGACGCGTGGGGCATTTCTGTAATTAATATTAGGGGAGGAAAAGGCTGGCAGATATTAAACTATGTACTCCTATACACAAATACTCGTACACACCCACATCCATCCACCCACCCCGACCGACCACCCACTCACCCGTCCACCCGTCCACGCACGTATGTTCACCGCACAGACAAACACTCGCTGCATATGGTTTTATAATATAGCGGTCTGTCGGGATTAAATAATGATTTGTTTTGCAGGGGGCGTGCTTGATAGAACGGCGTAATATGCAGATTTAGAGGGTACAATATATAATATATAATATAGAATATTGATATGGTTTCCAATGGACTTTTTATCACACAAAGAGATAATAATAATAATAATAATGACTGACAATAATTGAAAAAAATACTTTATATTTTATCAATCCCCTAACGCGCGATACGCGAGGAATAATATGTAATAAAAACCGAATTATCTGCCATAAAAATAATATCGACTACCTACCTACCCACTTTTTATCGGCGAATTATTACGTCGTAGTACGCGTATAGGTAGTACGTTTAATTTATGGTATTGTTAAAAATCAGACGGCCATGCATAATGCATGATACGCGTCTTATATATTTTATGTTCAGAAGTATAATAATTTACAAGATATATAGGTCAGCCGCTTTCTATTAAACAATATGTATGTAACGTATTATCTAATGCAAATTTCAATTTTCTAAAGTTTGTAACGCGCGTAGTTCGATAGCACGACATAATTTAGTATAAATCATAGCGCATCATCATAATATGGCGTTTGTAAATTTAACATAGTCTCTTTAAAGTCGAATTAAGTATATAGCGGGTAGCCCCCGCTTAATGCACATAATATACGCATATGGCGTAAATATGAAGTTGAGCTGTTTTGGATGGCGGAAAAGTTTCGATTTCAAAATGTGTGTGTAGTCTTACAAAAATAAATAATACGATTTATTACGTTTTATCGTCTAAACATATTGTTGGATATCTATGGTTAAAGTGCGTATACTGTGCAGTCGGAGGAGTAGGTATAGTGTATTTTAAACGTCAATAACATCAAATTAGAAGCGTATCATTTCAAACGGATTCGAGACTCGATGGTAATGTGGACAACTATTTCAAAGAACTAACGAAAACATTTAAAACGTAGATGATATCTCGTTTATATTCGCGATACGTTTGCCGCACGTATTGTTACATAATATTATAACACGGCCGATCAATCCGTTATTCATAATAATTATAATACTCAATATAGTTATATTATAATATATCGAACACGCGATTGTTCACGTTTGTTCGCACAGTTATAATATTTAATTCATATCCGTTTTCTTATAGCTCACTAAACTGATTTTATTTCGTGTTAATTACACTTTTTTTTTTTTGTTCACGAAAACTACGACTTTGTCTGAAATATCAGTTGAAAATTTAAATATAGGTGTTCTTAACTCTTACGTTTACAACAAAGTGTAATTTTTTTTTCCAATCAAAAGCACAGACCTACTCTCTCGGCGCTATATATTTACTTTTCTAATAATTATGTCATGTACGCCGTGCTACAGAGTAAGTCTCGGAAACGAATCCTATTGATCACAAAGTTTGGCAATTTCAAATTTAATTTTCAACTCGTAATTTTTAACGTTTTCCACAAACACTAATTGTAAATATTACTAAATAAAAAATATAACATTTCTAAATTACTATAGAGGTATTAATATCGCTGGTAACATAAATTATTGTTTGCAAATGACTTGTAGACAAAGTAGAGTTTTTATATGTGGACGAAGTGATAATCCGAGTACACCATATTGATGTAAAAATAAATAAATTAGAAATGACCCACGATATATTGTTCAAAATATTTTTTGAATTATCAATTATTTTGTTTCAGAACGTATCATTTTAAATATTAAAATATATTTAGTGTGAGAAAGGACCGGGGTTCGGTTTTAATCATACAATGTGGTAAAATTAGTTGATATAACACACATTTTCCTAGACATTTATGACGCAGAAATGTTCAACATTTATAACTCTGTATTACTTTTGATTTACACAGTCACCGTTAAGAAATAAAAATCATTTTGTCGTGGATATTATATGTATTATAATATAGGGGTGATGGTGAAAAAAGATTCTTTTAGTCGTTATATATACTCGAATGAAAGACAAAGATTTCTGTGAAAAGTATGACCTTAGGCGTCGTCTTCGGGACACAGTACACATTACGAAATTAAAAAACGATAGCAATCTCACTCTATTTATTTAATTTTTTTCCAAAAATGAAAATGTTTCTAAAATAGTAAACATCATTTATTTTGTAATTTAATTTAAAACATATAACATACATTTTATTTTCTTATTGCAGTTTGTAACTTTTTTTTTTATGAACGCATTTTTCTAATTTAATGAAAAGCAAAAAAAAAAGAAAAAGTAATATGACGGCAATATCTCCTTTTTAGTCCTTAGCTACGACATAATTTATTAAATAAAACCGTCTGCCTTAGAGGTGAATAATTGTCATGAAGAAAAAAAAATACACACACACACACACACACACACATATATATATTTATATATATATATATATATAATAATAATAATGATAAAAAGGGATGGAAAACTCCCGCTTTTAATGCAGTATAGTCTGAGAAACGAGATCAAAGAAGAAAAAGGTTATTTTCCTTCAAAAACCTAAGAAACGACGTTCGTAAACACAAAGTGATTTGTTCGCCGTGTACGTCAGTGTAAATACGAAAGTTTGATTGAGTGTTCAATGTAAATATCCGTTTCTTTGTAAAACATTTCCGGCCGTCGTGGAAAATATTCAAATTGGTTTTCAGTTACTCGTTACGCCGTCTCTGCAGGAAACCCCTGCGTTGTGTTTCCTTAAGGATATAATATATGTATACACACATATATACTTACACACACACATGCACACACATTTTATATATTTATTGGCGATGCGTATTGGGACAGACCCGAAGCACGCTTGTAACACGCGGCATTGCCGGCTACATTCGTCGGCATTGCCGGCCATTCGTTCAGGTAGGTTCTACCGTATATTATAATAATTATTATATATTATTCTATATTATTATTATATTATTATATTATCGTGCACATTATTATACGAGACGTGCACTTAAAGGTATATTATGTAAACTTGTGCTCAGACACGACCCGACTCCTGCAGAAGCAGCTATCGTATAACATGTGAAAGGGTCGTTTTTGTGATAACAGTGTTTTCGATGGATTAATAATTATTGATTTGGCGTCGCGGAGTGTGCAGGCGCCTCATAATAATATAGTCGCTCGATTTTTCCGTATACCGATGTATTGGACTAAACCAATATTATTATAATATTATAACGAAATCGACTGACGGACTAGACGACTCTCCGTATTGCAGTCGTATATCGATTATTTATGCAAACCGTGCGATTTGGAGTTATCGCGAACGTTTATACCGAGTACATATAGAGAGATGCTCTTTTTTAAAGAGCATAGTATTTTAAATTCATGACCGTTTTGAAAAATGTATACAGTTTAATATTTCAATATTTACTACAATTAATTATTTGTCCACATTTGGGATCTACAAAATATATTAAAACACCGCGTTATATTACGGGTGCATATATAGACATATAGTGCATTCAAATGCGAAATTTGAGATGCCAAAATGTCAAAATTATATTATTGCCCGTTTATCAAAATAAATAATTCTATTAATTGTGTAAAATATGTGTGTTAATATCGTAATATGTCGGTGTTAACTTTACTTGTCACATCCACGTTTGTTCAAATTATTCAAAGTAAAATTTTGAAGTTCTACGACTGAATTGAAGGAAATTTATAAATAATATGAGACTCGCGATGGACGATTTCGTGCAAGCTTAAAGCATATAGAAAGTGGCTATAGACAAACAACGGATAATTTGATCAGTTTTTTTTATTATGCATATAGTTTTTCATACGAATTCGTCTGCAAAATAAAAACGTGTTAAATACGAAGCACGCACTGCATTGTGGGGAGTAAAAAAATCAAATAATAATATCAGTAGATATCGCGTGAACGCGTTCATATTGTTGTAGAAAATGGCCACGATTTTTACAATGTTCACGTTTTGGTAAATTAAAAATATTGATCCAGACGAGAGAACTTAACTGACTATAATGTCTATACAAAAGTAATTATTGTTATAGTTATTTCGACTTTGCGTTATTTGTATGTGTTTTTTCAATAGAGTCTAATAACGACGCGTATATTATATTTTGTGTCTGACGTTTTATTGATAAATGTATTCAACAGTCTGCAGTGTGCGAATGCACAAAAACCAAAGCAAAAACGACGTCGGGATAAAGGTTCGATATTATTATTATTTCGATTTCCGTGTTTAATTATAATATAATTTATGGGTATATACCTCGTGCCCGGCTATTGAACTGATTTTATATATTTCTGCAGCGAGTAATACCTGCTGATTGATCGCGAACATTAACTTTACGAACTTTTGGCGAATTTCAATAGAATATAATATGTTATTATAACAGTTATTGTATGCAATGATATTATATTATTATGTGGTGCATTATATTTTGTGCGCGCTCAATACCCACACGGCTCGCAAGTTGCGACGAAATAATAACCAATCGTACTTATTAGTGAATTATTATAATAATAATAATAATAATATATTATACTGATTCAAATCGCGTACTCAATCACTCGAGTCTCGACTGCAGCCGAGGACTTATATTTTAGTTAAGCTACGCGGCGCTATACATAATACATGTCATGTCTGCACACGAACGTACATATTATATACATGTGCAATGTGCACGATGGCTCACACACACACACACACACCCACACACACACACCCGCACATACGCGAGCACAAAAACAATCCTTTTGAAGTCATCATCGTCGATAATCTCTTTTACGAACGTTATCATAGATCTCTTTGTCATACTCTATCTCTTTGAACATCGGATAACTGTCTGCCCCCCACTCTCCATCCCGCCCAGGTTCGAACCGAATCCGGGAAAGTGTGAAGCCTTGTAAATGAAAAATTCAATTTGGACGCGAGCACGGTTTCCCGCCCCGCTCCGAGACCGTGCGCGCGTTTTCCGCTCTCGTTTGGCATTTCCCATTGATCGAACTCACGTCTCGTTAAACCTTTCGGGGATTTCCGAGCCGGTGGAGATAATTGGTTAAAATTTCGGTCGTGCGTTAATTAGTGAGCGCGGCAGAAATTTTCCGAGAGAGGGAAACAAAAAAAAATAAAATCTTTATTACGGGTCAAATCCAACTGCCGGCGGATCGCGGGCAGTGCAGTGCAGTGGAAAAAAAAAAGCATGTTGCTGGAAATTAGAGTGTATATGTCATTTTGACAGCGCTAAGGGTATATACACACACGAAGCGTTTGTATATATTATTATTATAAAAAGCTGAACTCCGCCAGACTGTTTCAACTCTAAATTATTATAATTTCTTAAACAAACTCACTGCAGCTATACTACACCTACAACTCGAATATTATAATATTATCAGCGTGTAATATTGCAGCGACGTGCGGTCATTACGTTTTTTATAAAAAAAGGTAAAATAAAAACAAAATTCGTTAATTATTACAAATATTGAAATATCGTCATAATATAACCGTGCCATCGAATCGCAAATTAAATCATATTTTATGTGTGGCATAATAACAATAATAGGAAAGAATACAAATATAATATAGACAGAGAATTAATATCGTTGCCGTCGTCGACTATAGATCGACGCGATCATTGTTTAATTTCAGAACTAATAATGTCTAAAAACTTCAATGATTCCGTAAACACATACGCGTATACGATATAATAGCGAATGCATATTTTGCTTTTCTATAATATTATACATTTTTTATTACGTTTTCAATTCACGGCGGCGTACACAGAATGCGTTTGAACGAAACGCATAATATTATATATAATATTATATTCGCTCTGGATTTCGTATATTATCAAACACCGAGCGCGCGGTACTTTGTACTTGGAACCGCGTGTCGGAGAAGAATATAAAATATTTGTAAATCATATACAATACTATGCGTATTATATTATTTTATTGCATCGCAGCAGCAGCAGCAGCATAGCCTATGACCATGGCCGCCGCGGAGAAACGACGACGGACGTCTGCTGGCAAACGAACGGAAAAAAACCAAAAAAAAAAAAACCGACCTTTTTGAAGTATCCTCCGTGCAGCCTCATGTGTCCGTTCAGGGCCGGTACGTTTTTAAACTTTCGATGGCACAGGTTGCATTCCACGGGCTTTTGTTCCGGCTTGGGTTGCACTGCGGCGGCGGCGGCGGCCTGCGAGTGCTGCTGCTGCTGCTGCTGCTGCTGTTGTTGTTGTTTGTTGTTCGCCGAGTCTGTTGCGCCGTTCGAGGTCTGAAAGTAAAACGCGCCCGATGAAAATAATAATTATTGCGATGTTATAATAATAATAATTATTGCGATGTTATAATAATAATAATTATAATCAACTGCTTTCCAGAACAACGCACGTCACGTCACGTCACGTCTCGTCGTTCGTTTCGACCGACGTAATTGAGAGTATAATACAATATCGAATCGGATCGACCGGAAAACTAGCGAAAAAATACCAAAAATAGTCGAACGCATTTCGATATAACGATGCCCGTGTGTAGCGCCTGTCACATAGGCAACATTACAAACGTTTGGGGTCTTGTTTTTGTGTTTATTTAATCTGCTGCCGTTTAAGGCGAATTATAGCATTATAATTTTCACATTATTATCGTCACAACTTAATAGAATATACAACAAATTGAGTTTTTTAATACTTTAATATTAATTCGATTCCGTCTAAAGTGTTTTTTTTTCAGATAGACGTATTATACGAGTGGTTGGAAATTTTGAATTATTATTAAATTATTATGTATAATTATTATTGTATTGTACTATATTATCGTTCATAAACCAACGACTCCTTAGATAGTTAATATTTGTTCAGTGAGATGAAAAAAACCCCTACATAGACGGTGTATATTTGGCGATCGGGAGAGTAAAATATTTTTAGATAATAATTAGTTATTATTAACAAGATACTAATAATATGATGATTGTTTCGTCTTATTTACGAATGGAATATTATATTCCACAAAGATAAATGATAATGTTGAACGAAAAAAGTTAAATCGACGAAACGAAAGTCAATTTTTTTATTATTTCTGTTTTGAAAATAACACGACTATAATATTATTATAATGTAATATACACAGTAATAACAAGCGCTCGTGAAATCATGTACACCTATAGTAATTATTTTCCCTTTTCGTAATTTTTTTACAAAAGAACAGTTTTTTATTCTCTCTTTTTTTTCTTCACAAACAGTCGGAATACCTATACCACCGGAGAACGGCGCCGACGACGACGCCCAACAACGAAAAACGTGTCATTATTTCGCGCAAACTATATTATATTATTATTATAATAATAATAATATAATATTTTGTTCGTTCGCCGAACATAATATAAAAAGCCGAAAAGAAAGAAGGCGGAGGGGAAAAATGGAAAATTTTCAATCGTCATCTTCCGCGCCTCGTTTTTGTGGTGGGAGGGGGGGAGGGCGTTTAGTCGTAGAAAATCGTTGGGCGTACGAGTTTAACCGGAAAACTCCGCTCCCCCCACCACACCGCGTCCAAGACGAACGCACCGTCCCGTTTAAATCGAAATTAAATTATTATTATTATTCCGAAAGCCCGTCGAAAAAACAGCCTCCCCCTCCATCCCCGTGCCGTCGCGCTCGCCGCCAATCGCCGCCGCCGCCGTCGTCGTCGCCGGAGGTGCGACTAATTGGATTTCGACGACAATGAGCGCGAGAGGTTTTAATTCAATAGTCGCCCGGCGAAAAGCTCTCTCTCCACTCCTCTCACCCACACCTATATAGGTGTGTACGCGCGCACACACACACAAAATATGTATAGAAACGTGGTGCGGGTATATATGGAGAAGCGAATGGGTAGACGAAGA